>JADLZK010010880.1:0-281700 GCA_015847255.1 Hyparrhenia diplandra | reverse complement strand
TGCAATGTCATCTCACGCGCCCATCCCGGGAGGCCTCGAATGACGCCGTAGCCACGACGCTAACCTCCCGGGGCAGATCTGGCGGCAGTTCTCGGTCACCATCAAGCGTATCCCTCGGACACTTGTCGCCACCCCCTCGGAGCATCTCCCCTCGGGAAGCGAGGTCCCGAAGTCAATACCCCTCGGCATGAATCATTACAGATCCACGTAACCAAGGAGTTGCACCGGAAGACACGGGGGAGGACATCCTCCTTTCCACGGCGGCGACTAAGGACACCCTCTCTCTCTCGCAGCATGGGTACAAGGCACCGGCCAATCAATTCCCTACACTTGGAGACCATGTACTCGCCGGCCCTCCATAAGACTATAAAAGGGGGTGCCCGGGCATAGGATAGGGCAGGTCGAAGCACTCACGCCTTGACTTCACACCATTGGCAACCAAGCTCAATCACCACGCACGGAGACTTGAGGTTCAGGCCTCTCTCTCTCACCCCACTTGTATTCCCCCTACTCACGAGCACCTCGGTGTAGATACACATTTGCTCATTCAACTAGACGTAGGGCGGCGTTGGCTGAACCAAAGATATAAACCTTGTGTCATCTCGCAACAACCATCCGGTTCCTGGGACGCGCAGCACAATTTACTAGTCGGTAGCCGTATCCCCGGTCCAAAACACCGACGGGCACCACCTGGCTTCTAATGCAACCTATCAGATTCATGCAGGAAACACACCTATATGGTCATCACCTTGGACACTAATCTAGAATAGCATCCATGATCATCTTTTACTCCCAGTTGTCAATTCTCCTTTGCCTTCAACTGTTGCTGATCTGTGGCATCAAGGTACCCACACATGGAACCACCACCTATTGTCTACCACATTCACTCAACAGGTTGTTCCGGCCATTGAAGGTACTCCAGTGGTAAGCTCTAGCCAAGCAGACATTCTTAGATGGACCCCTGCAACAAATGGTAAATGTACCACCAAGGCAATCTACTCTCATTTATCCAGTCAAGACAGCCACTCTCTCCCCAGTCAGAGTTCCAGAAGCATCTCTCATGAAGCAAACCTTATTCTACAAAAGGTTTGGAAAAGTAAGCTTATTCCACCCCTCCTTATACTTGGAGGCTCATTAGAAGGGCACTTGCCACGGGTGAAAGAGCGGGTAGGTACTCTACACATATAGATACGCTTTGTTCCTATTGTGGTGTCCTTGAAGATGACAATCACTTGTTTTTCCAATGTGCTCTTCCCACCCAAGTTTGGGCCTCGACCACCCCACCACGGCCTACCCACATGATTACACAACAAGAGGATGGTGTCCAGATTGCCCTCCCTCTTCTTATCTCCACTAATCCACCAGAAACCGCCCTTTGTCGAACCTTATTTACTCTCTGGTATATCTGGAAAGCCCGCAATGATAATCGCTACCAAAGAAAAACTTGGACTCCATTTCAGGTGATCCAGGCAGCGCAGGCCCATATGCAAACCTATCTTAATGCTATAGATGAATAGGTTGCACCACAACCGCTGGCTGCCCTACAAGATCAGCCGCAACCTCTCCCGCACTCAAGGTATGGCCTCTCCAATTGCGGGTATACCCGGGACAATCTTTGGATGTTCAAGCACAACCGTTGCACGCTCTGCGACTCGATCTGCTACCTCTACTACACTCCAAGGTATGATCTCTCCAATTGCAGGTACTTTGTTGGGACAATGATGGATGGGGATGCCTCTCAACAACACCCTAGCAATAGCGACTCTAGTTTCGACATCTTTGAGCAGATTCACTATTCAACTGCCCACTTCACTTCAAGGCATATGATGCTTTGCTCGGACACATCTACTTTGCCCGACAACCAAACTAATCATCCTACAAATGCAGCATTGGTATTTTTATAGTCAACACACAATGTCAACCGCCCGGTGAGCATGTTTATTAAAGCTGCAATGCAGGTCTCCACTTCGGTGCTCATGGCGGGAAGGCTGGCTGCTAGCGCTTGCGACCACCTTATTAATTTTATGCAAATTCGATTGCCAACATGTTGACAGATAACCAACGATTAGCTCAATTCTTCAATGGGACTGATCTCTCCAATCCACCCAGGCGGAGGATCTAACCTTTCACTCGGGTTGTTAGTGACATTACAACAAACCTTAAATGGCGGGGTTTTCAAGATCCACAGGAATCATAATCGGATGGGCGATTAAACTTGCTGAGGCAAGCTCTTTCTTGTCTTCAATCGGATCAACTTTCTTTTTTCGGGAATATGTACAAACCCAAGTCATGTTCATGGGTGCCCACTCTTGAGTGCACTCCGGGTTGTAACCATTAACTCTATAATGGTTCTAACAGCCTCGTGTTGTTAAGTATTGAATGAAGTGTTTGTTGTCAAAAAAAATGATGGAAACTATACACGAAATTCAAGAAGACCACATTAGCGAAAATCATGTATGGAATAAATATCCTTTCACTCTCTCTGCCTTATCCCTTCCTGCTTCTCAAGCCCGCGAAGAGGATGACCTTATGACATTTTAGCTCAAATTGAAAACCAAATCCTAGATCAGCAAAGCCTACACCCTTCCCAACAAAACCATTCACTCACTAGTGCGAAAACTTTTTACGTGACGGGCAGATTTCATTATGCGTGGCGGGCAAACCTGATTAACCGTGACGGGCTCCTTGGCCCGTCATGCAAAATAGATGTACCATGGCGGGCGTCTTACAAGCGCCCGTCATGGTTAATGATTTCAAAAAAAAAAAAAAGAAAAAAAAAATCCTGGACAGGCCCGCCGAGCCCCATCTAGGGGCCCGTTGTTGGCGTTTCTTAGCGCAATCACTAGAAACAGGTTTAGAACCCATCCCTAATGACGGCGCCTCAAAACGTGCCGTCGATATCGCTAAGTGGAACCATCGTGTCGGTGATAGCACTAGGTCAATCAGCGGTGATAGATCTTGCCATAGTTGATATTTCATCCGCAAAGCGCCGCGGATCTATCATTGTAGCATTTCACCCGGAAGTATTCGGGGTATGGAAGTTATTTATATTTTCCCAAAGGAAGGCTTGTGTATAAGAAGCTAGCATGGCATCCGGATAATGGAATGTGTGTACGCTAAGTCCAACTTGATCATAACAGGGGTAAGCAATACGGTTCATAGATAGTGTGACACACATATTGGAATCCACCTTTAATGGATAAAGAAAATAGATAAAGAATAAATGAATAACCTAATGGAGTATTCTAATGTATCTAGTCATGGTCATACAGATGAATAGTTAGGATCATATGCAAACACAATATAAGAATGGTTAGGTCTAGGATAATAGGGAGACCTCCCGGATACCATCCGGCCCAACGGAAGGCATTTACGAACTCCTACATCACATGCGAACGAGGGGGATTACAAGGGACGGGACGGGGCTGTCACAACCCCCGTTGCCTACCCCCCACGACCGTGGCATGCTCTCATATCCGAAGGTGTCGAACACCCGGGCACCATGCCCGTATTAGAGCACTACTCTTGTCCCCCCCGGATCCCCGCCCTACGGATGGACGGACTAAGACAAGAGTAAACCCGAAGGAACGACGAACCGTTATCCCACCTCTAATCGTGTTATGCATACGTTGATCGATGAAGAACGAATATGAACATGTCAAGATCATGATATGTAAACTATATACTAGTTCATATACCAACACTATAACATGAACAAGACTATACTCTAGTTCATAAGTTAGACCATGATCATAGAAATAGAACTTGCAAATAGAAGAAATATCCATCAAAAGTATTATTACCAAATCTCTCTTTCTTCTAGGAGACAAGCCCTCCTTGTAGCTCTTCTACTCCAAGCTCTAACCCAAGAAGAAGAAGAAGAAGAATGTGGTGGTAGAGAGTGAGGTGAGTGTCTTTGTAGGTAGACTCCAAATGGTGTGTGTTGAGAGAGGGAGAGGAGAGAGCTATTTATACACAAAGGAGAGGGGGCTAAAAGACCTAACTACCCCTAAACCGACCTTGGCAGCGTGTCTAGGTACGTTGAACCGGCCATTCCACCACCGCACTGCCCTCCAGGTAACTTATTGCACCGCCACGCCAAACCTGGGCTCGAACCGCCACAGGATGGGTGCGGGCGCACCTTAGGGTGCGGTTGCACCCTCCCGGCTCGGCCCGCCCAGGTCTTGGTGGGGTGGCGTTCTTCAGCCCGAAAAGTTTCTTTGGTGGTGTTTGCTCGACCCATCTACGTGGCGTTTTGGTCCATTTTACCCTGGGCTTGTAATCTTCTAAAAATGCGCTTTCCGGGGTTGCGCCTTTCGGTCGTATTTCCACTTGTTTTTATTATAAATCCTACAAAATACATTTGGGACACTACAAGTGGAAATATGTGAGTAATAAATGTATATGAGTATGAAAAGGTATAGTTTCACCCCCTTTGTGGTAGAATGTTGATGGGAAAAATATGTCGTTAGTGACCGTCAACACCCGCCGAGCCCATCCAGGCTGCGGCCGCCGCCGCCACCACCCTCTTGGGTTCTCCTCCACCGCTAGACGCGCGCCGGGCGCCGCCTCGGCCTCGGGGCGACCGAGGAGGAGGCCGCCGCCGCTGCACCCACGCCGGATCCGCCGGCGCTCGCCGGAGATCTACGCGCCCGCAGATCCGGGGAGGAGGCGCCTGCACCGGCCGCGAGATCCGGCGGCCGGGTAGGCTACCATACGTCATCCCACCAAGGGAAGAGGCCGCCGCTGCTGCCCACGCCCGGATCAGCGCTTCGTCGATGTCGCTGCCAGATGTGGTACCCCGCTAGATCCGCGTCGAGCCATCGTTGGGGGAGGGATGGAGGGTCTTGTCATTATCCCTTGATGCCGACGTTGTTGGGCGCCGCCGGGATCTTTGGCGCGCGGGATGGGAGGGGCGGCGGGATGGGAGTGGGATGGGGGATGGGAGCACGTCGGGCTCCTAGAGTGTGAGAGTCTCCTGCTGCTGCTAAGTGTGAGGGAGAGGTAGTGATTTGGGCCCTAGGGTTTCATCTCTATTATATACTAGCAGTGGGATATTGGGCCAAAACTTGGGGCTGTGCAGGCCTATATTTAACGTGACGGGCTTTTAAAGGTGCCTGCCATGGAAAATTGATTTTGCGTGGCGGGCACCTTAACACGCCCGCCACGGAAAATGTCCTATTTTTCGTGGCGGACGTGTTAAGGTGCCCGCCACGCAAAATCAATTTTCCGTGGCGGGTAAAAACACGCCCGCCACACAAAAAAAAAAACTAGACGTTGCGGGGCATTTTTCCGTGGCGGGCAAAAAAAGTGCCCGCCACGAAAAGATTTTTTTGCGGTATCACGCAAAATCATTTCGTTACTAGTGACTCCAACACCAACTCCACCAAGATCACCAAAATTTGCTTGCCAAAGAGGAAAAATACCACATTCGGATGCTAAAAAAGAAATGGGCCGAGAGGGTGATAGAAATATAGCTTTTTTCTATAGAGCCATAATTAAGAGAAATAGAAAAAACAGGATTTCTCACCTCATAAACCAGATGGTTCCCAATCCACAACCCCACAACAACTAGATGACACACTAGTTCACTACTTTTCTACAATTTTTTTCTCCCAAAACAGTCCCACCCGACCACAACCCCGCCACGAACCCACCACCTCAACCTATCAAACCTACCCTAGCCCGGTGATCAAGCCACGGAGGGAGGAACAAGCTGCTCAACACAATGAGGCTTTTAGGTATACATACTCTATTCTAGATTTGCAGGAAATTCACGCCCTAATCAAACACATGAGAAGTAATGCAGCCCCGGGTCCAGATGGACTCAATGCTGCTTTCTACAAGGCAGCCTGGCCATGGACCAAGCAGGACATTTACCAGGTAGTGAAGGATTTCTACTCTAATGCTTATTTGCCTCCTGATATAAATCAAACTTTTTATCACTCTTATCCCTAAAACCATCCAACCTACCACTCCACAAGATTTCAGACCCATAAGTCTCTGCAATGTTATTTACAAAATCCTTACTAAGTCTTTGGCTAAACGCCTTAAACACCACCTTCCTGGCTATATTAATCAAGCTCAATCTGCTTTTGTTGCTCATAGACATATTTCCTCCAATGTTATTATTACTCAAGAAATCATTCATTCTTTCAATTTAAAGAGCTGGAAACATCATGCTTTTATTCTCAAAATTGACTTAGCCAAAGCTTTTGACAGGCTTGAGTGGCATTTCATGACAGATGCTCTTCACAGGCTCGGGCTTAATGATCATTTTATTAGCCTCATATATGCTTGCATCTCCTCTCCTAATTTTGCAGTGTTAGTTAATGATGAACCTTCTCAGCAATTCCACTCTCAAAGGGGTTAAAGACAGGGTTGTCCTCTTTCTCCATACCTTTTTGTTATTGCCATCAATGAATTGTCTATCGAGTTGCGGGGAAAGCCTTCAAACCAATAATCTTACGGGTATATCTCTAGGACAAGGTTGTCCTCCCATTCACTCACTCTTTATTTGCGAGATGACCTCATCCTATGTGGCAAAACCTCCGTGCAAGAAGCAGGAGATCAAATCCATCCTCTATGAATTTTGCGACACAATCAGGTCGGACCCTAATCTACAAAAATCTTCCATTTATTTTAGCAAGAATGTTCCCTCCAATATTAAAAATCATATAAAAGATATTTTTCCAAGTTCGGGATCTCGACCAAATACCATGCACCTAGGCCACCCTATGATTTTTTAGCCACGAGAGATAAAAATAGAGCCTACAACTTTATCTATAATAAGTTTTTTTGCTAAGTTTGGTACCATCAAGGCCAACAAAAATTTGAATCATGCAGGCAGGCTTCAATATATTAATTCAGTCCTAGCTTCTATTCCTATTTATTATATGTCAAGCTGTGCTCTTCTCAAAAACATTTATTGAAAGAATCAACAGCATCATTAAAAGGTTTTGGTGGGCTGGAGTCCAGGAGGAGCAAGATACAAGCCCCATTGCCTACAGATCCTAGGTTGACATTTGCGGGTCAAAGGAGCGGGGAGGTCTTGGTATTAGAGATATGGAAACTGTCAACAAAAGTCTTATTATTCATTCTCGATTGGAAAATTGCTACTCTTAAAAACCCTTTTTTTGTCCGCCATCCTCAAAGCCAAGTACTACCCTAATGATTCCTTTTGGACGGCCCCTAATAACAATGCAAAATTCATCTATTGGTCTTACATTTTGCAGGTCGGGCACCACCTAGCTTCTAATGCAACCTATCGAGAATCATGCAAGAAAAACACCTATATGGTCATCACCTTGGACACCAATCTGGAATAGCATCCATGATCATCTTTTACTCCCAGTTGTCAATTCTCCTCTGCCTTCAACTGTTGCTGATCTGTGGCATCAAGGTACCCACACATGGAACCACCACCTGTTGTCTACCACATTCACTCAACAGGCTGTTCAGGCCATTGAAGGTACTCCAGTGGTAAGCTCTAGCCAAGAAGACATTCTTAGATGGACCCATGCAACAAATGGTAAATGTACCACCAAGGCAATCTACTCGCATTTATCCTGTCAAGACAGCCACTCTCTCCCCGTTAGGGTTCCAGAAGCATCTCACATGAAGCAAACCTTATTCTACAAAAGGTTTGGAAAAGTAAGCTTATTCCACCCGTCCTTAAAACTTTTACTTGGAGGCTCATTAGAAGGGCTCTTGCCACGGGTGAAAGAGCGGGTAGGTACTCTACACATATAGATAGGCTTTGTTCCTATTGTGGTGTCCTTGAAGATGACAATCACTTGTTTTTCCAATGTGCTCTTCCCACCCAAGTTTGGGCCTCGACCACCCCACCACCGCCTACTCACATGATTACACAACAAGAGGATGGTGTCCAGATTGCCCTCCCTCTTCTTATCTCCACTAATCCACCAGAAACCACCCTCTGCCGAACCTTATTTACTCTCTAGTATATCTGGAAAGCCTGCAATGATAATCGCTACCAAAGAAAAACTTGGACTCCATTTCAGGTGATCCAGGGCGGCGCCATATGCGAACCTATCTTAATGCTAAAGATGAACAGGTTGCACCACAACCGCTGGCTGCCCTACAAGATCAGCCGCAACCTCTCCTGCACTCCAAGGTATGGCCTCTCCAATTGCAGGTATACCTGGGACAATGCTGGATGTTCAAGCACAATCGTTGCCTGCTCTGCGACTCCAGTCTGCTACCTCTACTACACTCCAAGGTATGATCTCTCCAATTGCAAGTACTGTTGGGACAATGATGGATGGGGATGCCTCTCAACAACACCCTAGCAATAGCGACTCTAGTTTCAGCATGCTGAACCGATTCACTATTCAACTGCCCACTTCACTTCAAGGCGTACGATGCTACTCGGACGCATCTACTTTGCCCGACAACCAAACTAATCATCCTACAAATGCAGCATTGGTATTTTTATAGTCAACACACAATGTCAACCACCAGTGAGCATGTTTATTAAAGCTGCAATGCAGGTCTCCACTTCGGTGCTCATGGCAGAAGCTGCTGCGCTAGCGCTTGCAGCCACCTTATTGAATTTTATGCAAATTCAGATTGCCAACATGTTGACAGATAACCAACAGTTAGCTCAATTCTTCAATGGGACTGATCTCTCCAATCCACCAGACTGGAGGATCTAACCTTTCACTCAGGTTGTTAGTGACATTACAACAAACCTTAAATGGCAGGGTTTTCAAGATCCACAGGAATCATAATCAGATGGCTGATTCGCTTGCTAGGCAAGCTCTTTCTTGTCTTCAATCAGATCAACTTTCTTTTTCAGGAATATGTACAAACCCAAGTCATGTTCATGGGTGCCCACTCTTGAGTGCACTCCAGTTTGTAACCATTAACTTCTGTAATGGTTCTAATAGCCTCGTGCTGTTAAGTATTGAATGAAGTGTTTGTTGTCATAAAAAAATGATGGAAACTGTACACGAAATTCAAGAAGACGACATTAGCGAAAATCATGTATGGAATAAATATCCTTTCACTCTCTCTGCCTTATCCCTTCCTCCTTCTCAAGCCCGCGAAGAGGACAACCTTATGATGATAGTCACAGCCATGGTCCGTAGCCTGCGCCTCCGGGCCGCAGGTGGAGCCGTCACAAGAAGGCCCGTGGCCAGTGGCCTGTAGTCGAGAGGACAACGCGGCCACTGCATCAACACGTCGGCCTCCACTACCCACCGGCAGATGGTACACCTGCAGTCACTGACACGGCACGGGTGCTGACTTGTGTGAATAGACACATACCTTCACTGTATCAAATGTTGTCATAACCAGTTCCTTTGCGCAAAATGAAGCGGGTTAATTTTATAAAGTTATTACTATAAAATAAAAGGATTTACCATATGAGGGGTCACGTATGCATTATTGTAATCAAGGAAATGATTTCTTATATCTAAAACTTTTCGTTATTTATCCTATTTTATAAAATAAAAAAATAAATTAATATTTATATACATTTAATCTATTACCTTCTAGGAAGTAATAGTTTGTCGTGACCACCCGATCGAAACAAATGAACGGTCCATAATCATCAGAATATGTTTTTGTTGCCTCAGAATCTGTAGTACCATTTAGGTGCAGTTTGGTTCGACCATTTTTGCCGGTCATCCTTTTTTTTTTTTTTTGACAACAGCCCGGCATCCATTAACGATGTGAAACGTTAGCGTCAATTCTTGTTTTGTTAGGCCCGCCCGTATCCGTTGACAACAGCATCCACTATGGCCATATTTCCCATGCATATATAACTTCGATGATGTGCCAATTTTTTTAGAAACTATCATCAAGCACTACGGGATGCAGGGGCTTCCCGAGTGCCCATTGCACTTTCGGGAAGGCCCAGTTACACTGGGAAGCCTTCCCTGAGTGCAACACTTTCGGGGAAGAGGTGACGGGGGGAGCGGCTCACGGTGAAGGCGCCTTCCCTCGGTGTCGACATTCTTGCACTTTCGGGGGCGCCTTCCCCGAGTGCCGAGCCGACACTTCGGGGGCGATTTGGCGCCGTCGGCGCTGTTTTCTCTTCCCGAGTGCCACATCCCGCACACTTTCGGGGGAAGCCACCTCTATTTTGTTTTTGCTTTTCCATATAAACAACAAAGCATATATATATATATATATCACAAACCACAAATCAACAACAATATATCACAAACCACATTTATAAATCACAAACGACCAAATTTGTCCGAAATCCACAACATATTACAAACCACACATTCAAAAGTACACAATATTCCAAGTTCACAAGTTCAATACATAAAAACAACTCCGCCCGGTGGCTCAAGGAGACTGTGGGGGTTGGGGCGCCCCAACGTGCGATCCGGTGATGTTCTAGGTGGGGGATGGCCCGACGTGCGGCGGCGGCCCCTCCGACATGGTTCGACGCCGCCCCGATTCATGCTGCAAAAGAGAAGAGATTGCACATGAGTGACAAGATAAAAATGCAAGGTGTAAAGAAAAGTTGAAAATTTCGGCAGCACCTCCTCACGAATGAATGCCTGCTCGCTATGGAAGCCTCAATCACGCCTTTGTTTCCACATTTACGGCGTCCGTGTACATCCACTCACGGTTATCCATCCTCTAGCATATACACATAACGGAGTAATATAACCATCGATCGCATCAACAAATCGATGCGAAGGCCATACGTAGGTTTGACACTAAGCATGAGCAAAGAAAGTAAAACAACCGTACTCATACTCACCGGAGTAGACTCTCAACGCCGTGGTGGTGGTGGTGGTGGTCGTCCTTTGTCTTGTCGGGAATGTCCATGAGTGTTTCCCAAAGTGCTTGGCGACATTCTTCTCAATGTGCATTACATCTATGTTATGTGGAAGGCGAAGGTCATCAAAATAGGAAAGCCTCTCCAATCCCGACTCACGGTTATCCATCCTCTAGCATATTCACATAACAGAGTAATATAACCATCAGTGTGTGTATACATCAAAATAAAAAGGCAAGGTTCACCGATCATGTGCAAATAGAAAATTATGGGGATTTGGTTCAGATTATGTAAGGTTAAATGTTTGTATAAAAACTAGTGGTCTTACATGTGCGTATGTTTAGCGTTGGTTTTTGCGGGCATACTAGAAGGGATAGAGTTCGGAATGAAGATATTCGGGATAGGGTCGGGGTGGCTCCCTATCGAGGAGAAATTGATTCAACATCGGTTGAGATGGTTTGGACATGTTCAACGGAGGCCTCCCGAGGCGCCCGGTGCGTAGTGGAGTTCTAGAGCGGGTAGATAATGGAAAGAGAGGTAGAGGTCGACCTAGACTGACTTGAGACGAGGTCGGTTAAGAGAGACCTTAAGGAGTGGAATATCTCCAAGGATTTCGCTTTGGACGGGGGGGCGCATGGAGGCTAGCTATCAACGTGCTGAACCATGACTTTGTTTCCTTTTCTATCTACCATATCTTTATCTTTTTGTCTTCGGCCTTTCTACGTTCTTTTATCTTTGTTTCATATGGGTTTCATCTCTAGCCTACCCCAACTAGCTTGGGACTAAAGGCTATGTTGTTGTTGTTGTTGTTGTTAGATGACAAACTAAGTTTCAAAGAGACTGCTATAACCATATTAGTCTATATCAATGTTTTAAGGCGTGGCTTAGCGTCGCTTAAGCGCCAAAGCGCTACGGGGGGGCGCTTACCCGAGCGCCTCGCCTCCCCGTATGGCGTCCGCCTTAGGGCCATGGCGTCCTAAAGGCGTCGATTTGGCGTCGATTCGTCCCAAATTGACGGCGGGCGCCATACGAGGATGCTACATTTGGGCGGCGAAGAAGCGGGAGAAATCGAAGAAGCGGAGGCGCCCGCCCCCGCTGCGAACCTATTTGCTCGCTCCAGCGAACGCGTTCTCCTGCGCCCGTCGCTGCTTTGCGCCCGAGCCTCCACCTCCCGTCCCCTCTTCCCCATCCAGCGCCAAGCAGCCATCGGCAAGCTGCTGTTTTCCCGCCGCCTCCTCTGGTCCCCTCCATCCGCGCGAGGAAGGCAACCTGCGGTGGGTTGTCTGTTTTCCCGCGCCCTGCGGTCCTCCATCGAGCAAGATCGAGCGGGACACGAGCTGCCTCCTCCCGGGCTTCCTCGAGCTGGATCAGAGCCGCTCCAATCTTCCGTGCTCTTCCTTTCGATGAAAACGAGAGGAGGTGCGGCTGCGAGAGGGAGAGAAGAAAAGACACGCTAGGGCTATGAGGGTGAGAGGCACATGGGCTGCTTGGTGCACGTGGTGGGCAGGGCTTGACCGTTTCTTACAAAGACTCCAATTCTTTTTGTTTTTGTTTTCCTTTTTTCTTTACCATCTTTATCTTGCTCTAAAGCTGCTGTTTTTTAAAATTTTCTTTAATTGGTAAGGCGTCGCCTCGCCTTACGACTTACTCGCTTAAGCGTAAGGCGTAGTTGCTCGCCACGCCTCGCCTTACCGCCTTAAAAACATTGGTCTATATTAACAACCTATTCCCAACAATTCATGGCTTGAACTCAACTCAAACTCCCGAATTTCAGATCGTGGCCAAGAGCGAAAATAAGAAAAAATGAAGAACACGATGATAGAGGTCGACAACCTTCTTCCTCCTCCCTTCTCTCGCCCGGGCGCTCTTGGGAGCTCGGCCGGCCGGGGGCGGGCGCCGCCGGAGAGACCTCCTCCCTTCGCGGGCCTTGGGGCGGGGCTCGCCTGGGGTGAGGCGGGGCTCGCCCGGCCTGGGGGCGGCTCGCGGGAGGGGAGGGAGACGGCGGCGCGGTTAGGGAACCGCCGGTGGCGGCTTTGGACAGCAGCGTCGCGTGCGTGTGTGTGGGAAGGGCGTGCGTGTGTGTGGGGAAGGGGATAGGGTTTTTCGGCGTTGCGTGTGCGTGTCGCGTTAGTTGGGCGGGCTTTTTATTTTTTTCTCAATGCTCTTGCCTGAGTGCCAAGGAAGGCACTCGAGGAATTAATTTATTTTTTTGTTTTTTGCCCTCAATTTTTATGTGAGGCCTTCCCACATTATTTAAAACTCATAGTTCAAATTTTGGATAATTTTGAATTTTTTTGGTATATTTCGTTAGTTTTTTTCGTTTAGTTGAATGTTTTTGCATACTTCAAATTTGAACTGTAGGAGCATGAAATAATAGAATTTAGTGATTCAAAAAATGATATTCATAATATTTGGCGTATACTAAGGCTATATCCGGGAACTCACATGAAATGTCGAGCATCTTGTTCTTGTAACATGACCGAACAATTTGGGGAAAAAGTGTTTCTAAATTAAATTAAATCCGAGCGATGTCCGAAAATCACGAAACTTGTCCGGGCATCGAAGTTATCACATGTAGAGGCTGTGGTAAAAATTGAGACAATTTCAAGCAAGTTACAACGTCCGATGCGCGAAAACCCATACATCTCCACATGTGATCACTACTTCGTCATGTGGAGATGTCCGGGTTTTAGGCATCCGGCGATGAAACTTGCTTGAAACCTGCTCAATTTTTACCACAGCCTCTATGTGTGATAACATGACGCCCAGACAAGTTTCGTGATTTTCGGACTTCGTTCGGATTTTATTTAATTTAAAAACACTTTTCCCGCAAGTTGTTCGTCATGTTACGGCAACAAGATGCTCGACATTTGATGTGAGTTCCTGGATACGGACTCAATATACACCAAATATCATGAATATCATTTTTTTGAATCACCAAATTCTATTATTTCACACACCTGCAGTTCAAATTTGAATTATGAAAAAATCAACGAAACAAAAAAAACTAATAAAATATACCAAACAAATTCGAAATTATCCCAAATTTGAACAAGGAGTGTCAAATAATGTGAGATGGCCTCACAAAAAAAATGGGGCAAAAAAACTAAAAAAAAATAATAATTCCCCGAGTGCCGTTGTTGACACTCGGGGAAGAGACGCTTTCCCCGAAAGTGCCGGGCTCATGGCACTCGGGAAGAGGCTGGGTTCCCCGAGTGTCCTTTCCTAACACACGGGGAAGTTTTTTTAAAAAAAGTTTTGACGGCGCTGTCGGGATGGCCGTCAAGTAACATTTTTCATCCTCGAGTGTCGCTCTTCCCAAAGTGTTGCACTCGGGGAAGAGTGCCTTTGCCGAGTGGAATTCTTCACCGAGTGCCGGGCACCGTGCTGCACCTCGAAAGCCTCTCTTCCCCGAGTGGAATTCTTCCCCGAGTGCAACACTCAGGGAACATTGGCTTCCCCGAGTGCCCGATTTTTGATGCTCGGGGAAGCCTAGGACACTCGGGAAATTTTGCCTCTCCCGTAGTGAAGGGTGAAAACCAAATTGATGGAACACAGTTCTGATTATTACGAGAAATATAACTTGTATGTTCTTGATCAGTCATGCAGGGTACTGCACGTCACCTCGGACAGCATGGAGGTTACATAAAGACCTTAGAGGAGCCGAGGACGCCTCCAGTCCTGGGCAGAACGGAGAAACAAAAAGACCTCCGATTCTGTTTCTCCCGAGATTACGGTATTCGGGAGGATTTTCTTAATCTTTTCATGTGCTATGGTACTCTCCAATTGATCGTATTCATTTGAAGGTACCGTAGCATTGCCTGTTTTAAAACCTTCATATCAGGTAATTCATTACCGTTTGAAAGAACTGGGAATTCAGACTTTTACTCCCTCCGTCCCTAAAAGATTGTCACCGCGCTTCCCGAGACACAAATGCCGGCAATTATATATTAAAATATAAAAATATTTATGCTAAGTAATTAGCATCATCGAATGATCTTTAAGTCTAGTTTTTTAACAAATTTATTTGAAATTTTAAATGTTGCACGTATTTTCTACAAATTGAGTCAAACTTATGGCACGCATCCCACGGTGACATTCTTTTAGGGACAGAGGGAGTCGTCTGCACCAACAGGACACTACCAGACCGTTACCCATTTCTGAACTTGCAGTCTTGTTAGTAAGCTGCACGGACCAATGAATAGAAATGACCAATTACAGGCATTCTGTTAGCCGGCGTCTATATACAATTAAACATGAGTGACTCGTGTTTACTTTCTACTGTCTCTGATGTGCAGTATCTTTTTTTTTTTTTTTTTTTTTCCTACTGCTTCGGCATAGTGGGATCCATATAAAATCAAGTGGCAACTTGGAATTTAGTCTTCAGTTACCTATTGTGCTCCTTGATTTTACGTGCACGGACATGGCGAATAAAGGACATGTGCGAGGGCCTTAGTGAGACTGGGAGAATAAAGCGGCAGGAGCACTAAGACAGCTTTCGGTTGCCTTTTGTTTAGTTCACCTCTAGTGGCAATCTTTTTTTTCCGCTGCACCTCTAACGTTTCCTGAAACATTTTTTTTTAGATAATGGATAATAAAATCCGCCTCTACATCCATGGATGTACACAGCCAATTTTTTCCTTAGCATCTCAAGACTCCAGCTCCACTGAATTTCACTCGATCCTATTGTGCCAGATGCATCTCTACCTGCTGCTGTGACTTGTGAAGAAGTGATGTTGTTGCACATTTCGTATTTGCCCGGCGCGTTTTGAACAACAGCAAAATCCAGAAAAGCATCCTATTATTTGACTCATAAGTTAGTACTTTCATATTAATTAATGACCCAGTGGCTAACCCGGCCTGGTGCTTAGCAGCTGTGGCATCATCTTTAAAAGTTAGAAGAGGCTTATCGTGAAAGCCACTTCCTGCAGGTGGAGAGTCTGCAAAGCTAAAAGCCCACATCTTTGGCATCCTGCTTTTTATGGCTTTTATTCTCTGTGCTTGGGAGAGGTGATCCATGGCGAGGGACAGCTTCTTTGTGCTAAAAAATGGTAAAGCATGTCATGGCCCAGGCGACGAAAGGTAAAGTACTGATGTGAGTGTGGGGGTGCGTCGTGCAGCGCCAGACAATGTGCGTGCAAAGGGTGACGGGGGCTCTAAAATTGCATCCACAACGAACCTTCTCCCACTGCATACCTTGCCACCACAGTACCAACTACCAAAGCAAGCCAAGCATGAGTGTGGTGACGGGGGCGCTGGGAAGCCTCGGCCCCAAGCTTCTTCAGCTGATCCATGGTGAGTACAAGCTCCAAAAGGGTGTCAGGAAGCAGGTGGAGTGGCTCCACAGCGAGCTGCAGAGCATCTATGCCTTCCTCGGCGAGGTCTCAGAGGTGCCATGGGATCGGCTCAATGGGCAAGTCAAGGTGTGGGCACGCGAGGTTAGGGAGGCATCCTATGACATGGAGGATGTCCTCGACACCTACCTCGTGTGCATCGATGGAGGTGAGCCTCTTGACCCGAGCAGGCTCAAATGTGCCATGAAGAAGATTGGTAAAGTCACTATGCCACAACACAACAATTACCACCAGATGATCTGATGCTGAAAGCCATATATAGCATCAGACGATCTGACGTTAAGAACATATAGCATCAGACTCTTGCTGACGCTGTAAGTCCTGAAGCTAAAACTCTTTAGCATCGGACGGACTTATAGCATCGACCGTCTAATGTTCTGAATATCTTTGGCGTCGATCATCTATCAAGTAGTTTTCAGCGTCGATCCTCCATTACAATACATATAACATCAGACAATCCAATAGTCTAGGAATTTATAGCATCAGATTGTTTCACATGACTATATTATGCAGAAAAAAAAATACAATTAGAAAATACCATACGTATTCAAGTTAATGCTCCTCACATAAAGATACACACATACATCACATGAAGTTCAATACATATATATATATCATACAATCTTGTCCTTGCATACTGTTTGAATCATCCAACAAGTCAAGCAACAAAAGATTACATCAAATGCACATCCCAATAAGCAATACTAGTATTTTGGGTTTAACATACTAAGGATTGTGCACACAATTGTTTCTAGGAACTCAGAAAACCAAAAGCAATGGCACATCCACTAGGTTCTGCCCTTTCCAGAACTTCAAGCCAAGGGCTGCCTAGAACTTCCTGAAAAACAATTGTTTCTAGGAACTCAGAAAACCAAAAGCAATGGCACATCCACTAGGTTCTGCCCTTTCCAGAACTTCAAGCCAAGGGCCGCCTAGAACTTCCTGAAAAATATAACAATCATGTACTTAGACAAGTGAATAAAATATATGAAGCTGTTGTATAAATGGAACTTCTCATGAAAAAGGGAAAAATAATAAGGAACAGGGAGGTATCTCTGACTGACTGATTAACAAACAAACAAAGAAAGAAAGAGTCAGGCCACAGGGCATGAACATGTGCCTCTGCTTCATATGACATGTGAGTGGTGAGTCAAATGGACAACTCCCTAGCCAGGACATGTACTAAGTCGATCAGTTCGAATGTAATAAACGATAAGAGTGCAGCAACCCAGGATTCCTGTGGCTTCATGACAAAGGTTTCAGGTGAAGATTTATGCAAATTAAAAAGATTAATGAGCTGAACCTACTACAAAAGCTGAACCTACTACAGGTTGCTAGTTAATAATCCACAAGGAGTAGGAGGAGCTGAGTGTGTGCCTCACGGGATGGCAACCAAAATTATTGCAAATTAAAAAGAGGTTATTGCCATCTCATTTGGGCGTGTATAGAGGTTAAAGTTTTGCTGCATTTTGTACGAGAGGTTAAAGTTATTGCCATCTCATTAGGGCGTGTCTGAGAGGTTAAAGTTTTGCCATCTCATTCCATGGTGCACGGATGGCAACCAACGCTACACAGAGGTTAATGAGTGTGTACAGGACCATCTCATTTGGCAACCAAAGTTTTGCTTTGCAGTTGTACAACTTGTGTGTGTGGTGCCGCACTAGCTGTACTAGCTCATTTCCCAAAGACAAGAGGTTATTGCCATCTTTCACAGCTAAGTACAGAAAGTGGAAGAAGCATTTGTGTGTGCGTGTACAGGACCATCTCATGGTATTTGTGTGTGTGTGTACAGGACACGAGATGATCTCATGAAGCACTAGCCAAAGTTGATGAAATTGAAAATAATAACTTGGAAGTGGAAGAAGCATTTGTGTGTGCATGCCATAGATGGTCACTAGATTTTTACAAATGGTCACTAGGTTTGTACAGGAAAGATTAGCATTTTGACATGTAAATTTTGGGACATACCTGCAGTGCCATTTTGAGGTGTATTAGATGGTTTCTTGCCTTCCTTCTTCTTGCATTCCCTTACCTATCACAAATATTTTTATTAGAAACATTGGTCATGCATCACAGATCAACCCAAAATGAAAATTATGTCAAGTCTTGGCCATTACTTTATTGAGTGGCCATGCAATACTCATCTTGTCGGCACTAGCCATAGTCCGGATCTCGCCATACGGACGAGGGCAACATAGCATCCCTTTTCATCACAAGATTAACTATTACTTCACAAAGATTCATTACCAAGAGGCTGGCCTCCTACAATGCGGTTTGGATCTGTTGAAATGATTTTTGCCCTAGCCACAGGTAACTCAGATCTCAGTATAGCATATAATATCACATCCTTTCCAACCTGAAATAAATGATGTGCCCATAAGAATGTTAGAGAAAGGGGTGTAGATGAAACCACAAAAGAATGCAAGAAGACGTAAAAATTACAAAGTCATAATTAAGGCGAGGGCCATCATTTGTTGTTGTAGTTTTCTTGTTTACGTAAAATGGGTTGCAAGCTCTTGTCTACCAGGGAGCAAGCTCTTCTCAGTCCCAACCTGTAGTAAAGACACACCCATGAGAAACATTCAAAATCACAGAGAAACATTGCTGTGGCATTGCAAGATTATTACATGGGTATCATTTGCCAAGCGAGGGAGGATATCATTTGTTGGAGCAGTAGTCATGTTAATTGCCGATGGGGCTGCAACAGGCCTAGGGGCCAGCAAGCTCTCTTTTGTTGCAACCTGACATAAATGGTGCACTCATGATAAAGCATGGAATATACTTGAAATCACAAAGATAAACATAGCAGCAGCATGTCAAGCTTACATGTGTATCTTTTTCAAAGCAATGGTGGATAACACTTGTTGCTGCTGTAGTCATGTTCATAGCTGACCGGGCTACAACAGGCCTAGAGGGGGGCAAGGTCTCTTCCATTTCAGCATGATGTGAACAATGCATTGATGGGGCTACAACAGGCCTAGACGGGAGAAAGGTCTCCACCACTTCAACCTGAAATAAACAATGCACAGGTGAGATTGTAATGCAGGTAACCTTTTCAAAATCACAAGCAGATACTTTGCAGGGGCATAGGAAGATTACATGTGTATGGGGAAGCAAGTTCTCATCCTCTATGCCATATTGATCATAGTCTTCACCGTCTTCATAATTATCATATTCTTCACACCGAGGAGTAGTATGCGCCACATGGATAGGTCCTTCCGGTGTCGGACTCTACACAAGAATAGGAACAATAATATCCATTGGCTGCTACTAGAGAAATGAATGTGCATATTAAGGCTTGTAAAGAGATAAATCAATTTTGGAGACGTCTAAACAGATTTTCTTTACCGCATATTGTCGTGAATTAGAGCCATGTTGTGATAGGATTTCAACATTTGCCATTCCATGTGCTCTCCTTTCATCTTCCAATTCCTGAATGCGTTGCTCAAGTGTGTTGCTCTTAATTTCAGCTTTCCGTCGAGCCCAAATTTCCATTTGCAACCTTGTTGACATGAGCCCTTTGATCCCTGGGGTACGAATCTCTTGGGGAGTTGGTCCTAGACCCAAACCACGAACACGTCCTCTTGGCTCTTTTGCTCCTAAAACAAAGCAGCAAAGCGTTTATCACCTTCTTGAATTGTTTTATCCTTCAACTCGGTTGAGCTTCAACAATGGCTTTAAGCTCATCCTACAAAATATGAATAAGTGAAGTGCATACATCAAATCCATGTTTTTGTGTGTGTGTGTGTGGGGGGGCTTACAATCGTTTTTGTTGCCTCTATTGTAGGTACTCCATTTTTTTCTTGTATGTACATGGACCCATGTCTCATCTCTTCGAAAGGTGGGCGTCCAAGTTTTTCACCCTACAAGATTTAAAGCTATGTATCAATGAATATGACCCCAAACAATTTATAGCATCAAGTAATATGACAGATTGTGTACCGCCATAACTACGGCAAGCAAAGCCGATGCTTCCGTAAGTATGATGAACCCCGACATTTGAATGATTTGCTTTTCCTCTTTCACTACGAGCCTATGGTAGAAATCGGTGAGATCTCGCACATTCATAGGCAAGTAATGGAAAAGAGAGATTCATATGAATGGTTCCTTACTTGACCTTCGTGAGACCTCCAAAATGTGTAAGAAGACCATTGATGTCATCGACATTTAATATATTCTTAAGCCTTGTCCCCGGATTTGTTCATCTCGTTAGTGTTTCATCAAAATACTTCCTTTTTAAGTATGTCTTGTAGTTCCTCCACTTCGTTGCTATCGTATCAAGAAACCATTTCTCAATAGTCTCATCCATATCAAAGAATGCCTAATTTTCCAATAAAAAGGAGCCATCGATTATACTAGCTGAAATGAATTGTACTAAGTCGCTAATAATGTGTACAGATTGCACTAAGTAGCTATTTGGTACGTAATATACTAGCCGCAATGAATTGGATAACCCGCACAAGGGTAGACAATGCTATACCTCCAAGGTAGACCAAACTTGTTTCTTCATGTTAATGGGAATATCCCTCCAATCTGTAATTGAACCGGTAATGACTTTCTCACTTGACAACCAATGGCACTAACAAATTTCCTATAATTTTCTCCTATAGGTCAGTCCAAGTTCATTGGTCATTATTTTGATTTTTGGCATGTGAGCTTTCCTTGAGAATATTTCATTCATTGTGGTGATTTTCCTTCCCTCCCTCTTTTTGAGTACAACCGGGCAGATCTGTGCAGATGAGAAAATAAATATAATATCAGCATATATATCTCAGAAATTGTAGCAAGAAATTGCAGCAATTGTTCGTAGAAGTTTTCAGTATTACAATACCTTCATTAGCACCTAAGAAATCTCCAACTACTTCATAATCGGGATCAACATTATTCTCGCACATTTGTAGTCTCAACATTATTCTGCTCATTTGTAGTCTCAACATAAGCTCTTTGTGTTCTTGGTCGCAAATTACGATCGGAGATGGTCGCAACACTTGGGTTGTGTGTTCTCTACAGAAAATGCACATGACACACTTAGTATTTATACTACTTCATAAATGTTGTTCATTCTAGTTTATTGTGAAAGGCAAAGCACACACATAATCCGAAGAAACTCCAAGCAGCCATAAGTATTTGCACAAGTTTAGAAATGTTGCAAAAGACTATTATACAAGGCTAACCTTTATTCTTTTAGTTGGTCGGGTAGGCTGGAGTTCGAGAGCTCAATTTTTTTAGACGAAGGGATTCCATCTTCTCCTGGTTTCTTGCAACTTGTTCCCATTTCGCCTCTCATACTCACCATGTCATCATCTCCATTACCCCTTCCTCTTGCGCTTGACATTTTTTTTCCTAAAAAAGTACAAAGGAATTAGCAATCATTTTCTTATATAAGAAATAATACAAACTGAAGGGAACAATTATTTTCATGCAATCAATGAGGCAATCACAAACTCGCAGAAACTTTACCCCTTTCAATACTTGACAAAATAATTTCTTTTCATCAAGACTCATTGTATATGGTGCGGGTGTGGCAAATAAAATTGATCCTCAACATCAACGGGTGGAGATCACTTCTAATACCTAGAGCTTGAATGTCTAACCGAGAATTCAGATTATCCTTAGATTTCCTTCGTGCCCAAGAATGTATTAACAAAGTTCTCATGCACATTTTTTTCCTATGTGCATTGCATCAAAATTATGCCGCAAAGATCAAATCTTTCCAATAGGATAGCCTAAACCAAATAGACCTCCTTTTTAAAAATGACTAATGGCTCCCCTACCTTGCGTTTCTTTCTTCTTTGGTTTCTTCCCGGATGGATCCTTGCCAAAAAAATGTAACAATATCTTTAGTACACTCCAACACTTCCTCCCCCGAGAGTGGAACAGGTGCCTGCCTCAATTCAGTTGAACCAAACTTATCAACATCGAACCTAAATGGGTGGTTTTCATCCAAAAACCTACGATGGTCCATATAGCAATTCTTGCCGCCCTTACCAAGTCTATGTGAACAAGTATACAAGTGGCAATCAGGGACATGCCGCTTCACCGGCCGACACAACCAGATACATAGCCTAGGCCCTGAAAGTCTCAGAATAGTCCACAACACCGCCGCCTTTAATTGGAACCACTCGCGCTTTGATGCATCATAAGTTCTAATCCCCTTGTCAAACATATCTACCATATCATCCATAAATGGCTCGATAAAAACATCCATATCACTACCAGAGCATGTTTTCCGTGAATTAGGAAAGAGAGTATGAAATTTGATTGCTTCATGCACATTGATGGTGGATAATTGTAGGGAATACATATACCAGCCAAATGCTATAGCTAATATTCTGGGTTCTATAAGGATTAAAACCATCACTGGCAAATGCAAGACGTATATTTCTACTATCCTTAGCAAACTCGGATGTTTAAGATCAAAGTCTTTCCATAAAGGAGAATCAAGCAGGATGCCTAAGAACATCATCTCTTGTTCTCTCCTCATCATGCCACCTTGTTAGAGTCTGCTTTGTTTTAGAGCATAGAAACAATCTTTGTAGGCTTTTCTTTATTGGAAAGTACCTAAGAACCTTCTTAGGAACCTTGTACACATGTTTCCCATCTAGACTCTTCCTAGCTGATTTCCAACGTGAAACCTTGCACTTTGGACATGATTCAAAAGTTCTCATAATCCTTGCGATATAGGATGCAATTATTTTCACAGTGCATGAATACTAATGTACCCAAGTCCTATGGACTTAATCAATTTCTTAGTTTCATAGTAGTTTTCGGGAAGTGTTGAACCCTCGGGTAAGACATCATTAAATAGATCTAGCATAAGGTCAAAACTTCTCTCTCACCATCCACCAAGGAGCTTGAGGTGAAGAATCCTAATCGAAAAACGCAGCTTAGTGTACTTCTTACGCTTAGGAAATAATTCTTGACTATTGGCTTCTACCAACTTCTCGAGGTCAACTAGTTCTTTAGGAAGCTCATCGTAACTATTGTCCTCAAAATCCCCTCTATCATCTAAACCACAAGCTAGGTCTCTAAGCAATCCGGATATGTCATCCTCTTCACTAGACTCTTCCACAGGATCGCACCATCAACATTGCTCTGTATCAACAAAAGAGGAACTAGCTTCCCCATGTAAATTCCAAGTTGTGTACCCTTGTAGAAAACCATGACATATTAAGTGCTCCCCAGATTTCACTTGAGTCCCTCCAAAATGAGTTAACACACATTCTCGCAAGGGCATAGTATTTTGTCCCCTACCGCTGAATTGCTAAATGCAAAATCTAGGAAATTGTTGACCCCTTGTGAGTATTCCTTTGTGTGCCTAGCATCACTATTGATCCATGATTTATCCATGATTCTTTGTGGGAGTGGCTTTCGATTATATTTGTTCAGCTACAAAATTACATAACATAGACCAATTAGAAACTAGATAAACAATTCACAAAGAAGCAACACAAGTTCAAAGGCAGCAGCAAACACATGAATTATTTTTGGACATAGAACTCATAAGTGTTAAATACATACCTACGGTACTTCAAGCAACACATGAATTATTTTTTGGACATAGAACTCATAAGTGTTAAATACATACCTACGGTACTTCAATTTGTAGGCCGCAAACAATGTGATCACAACGTCGGTGGAGCAGGTTTGTAACTTGTTGGGGGATCGGGGGAGCACCACGGGCAGCCTTGTCTTGTGTTGTTGAAGAAGGTCTTGTGTCGGCCTCGTTGTGGTTGGGTGCAGCCACAGATCCCTTGCTGGGTTTTTGGTGCAGCCGTCACAACGCTCACAAGCCCTCGCGAGTTTGAAGCACCAAGGACACAGCTTAACGATGCATGTATGAAACAAGACAAAGCTTAATGGTGTAAAACATAACGATTGCTAATCGCCAAACAAGATAAATACCATCAAAACGAAATTAAAAAATCTTATTTTTCAACACTTAGGGACACCGTGTATGATTGCTAACTGCAGATTGCTGACCACAACAATTTCATGAAAGCATTACTCTTCAGAGTGCAAAGTGACACAACTACACAACCCCTATAGGGAACCAAACAAAAAATTCATGTCGCAAGTACTCAAACCAGGCCATGTCAATCTATCAAGTCAAGAACATACTTGGTCAACACATACAATCCATAAGCTCTACAAATTTTTAAAGAAATTTACAAAAAAAATAGAGCACTCCAAGAACAAAACAGATAATGCTCTCCAAGAACTATACTATTTCCTTATGCAAACATATGACAGATCCATAGTGTGCAGCACAGTCAACCCCAAATATTATTACTAGTAGAGCAGTAGCACATTGCCTCAAATCAACAGACAGAAGGGCAAAGGGAAGCACGGTTCTATCGATAACCCATTGCTACGCACAACTCCCCCCGCGTGAAGCGGGCATCAATCCCCTGGATTTACCGATGTTGAACCAGGTCGATGTCACGGCCGGGCGGCGCCCGAGGCGTGGCTACAGGTCTCTCGCAGCGTGAATACCAGACGTGCGCCTCGCTGCGGCCAGAGTAGCGACGGAGGGTGGGGGACGGGCGCTCGGCCCGACGCTCCCTCGGGCTGCAGCGGACAAGGAAGATCACGGAGCGGAGTAGGGGGCGGGCATGCTGCGTAGCGGATTGAGTGCGGCGTGGGTTGGGAGGTAGTTGGGGCAGCCGGGATTGGCGGCGCCGGGGTGGGAGGGATGGCGGCGGCGCAGTGAGCTGGGTGCGGGCGCGGGCGTGGGAGAGACCTGGGCCGGGCGCCGGGTCGAAAGGTAGATGGGGCGGCCGGTGGGCGGGTGGGAGGAGAGAGACTGTGCGGCGTGGGGTCGAAAGGATGGGGCGGCGCGGGCGGCGGCGGCTTTAGCGCTGCGGCGGCGTCGGTGTCTGCGCGGGGAGACGGGGTGAGCGCAGATTTGGGGGAATGGATGGGAGAGGGAGAAAAGGCAGGGGATTTAGGTTAGATTTCGATGGGCCAAAAATTTCGCAAGGCTAAGTAAAATTTAGGCGGGCCGGAAGCCAAAACTAAGCGGGAGCCCAAATATCCGGGCGCTGAATATTACGCCGCTACCGGGCTGATGTGGGCCCATATATATAGCATCGATCGCACGACTCTAATTTTCCATTTAGCGTCGATCGATCGGGGTTACGCTTAGCATCGCAAAAGCGATCGCTAAAGAAAGATTTGGCATCGATCGCTCCTAGTAATATTTAGCATCGATCATCCATCGATAAAGAAAAATTTTAGCATCAGATGTTGTGATGGTGATTCGGTGTTGTGGCATAGTGAGTCTTCACCAAGGCCAAGGCTCGTCGTAGTATTGCCGGGTGCCATCGAAGACATCAAGAAGAATCTTGAGGAGCTAGCTAAAAGGCATCAGGATTTCAAACTTGGTGACAATGCAGTACAAGCCGCTTGCAACATCGTCAACTATTGATCCTTGCATGAAAGCTATGTGTAAACAAGTGGCACAACTTATTGGGGTCGACAAGTCAAGGGACGAGCTCATAGCTATGCTGAATCCATCCCAACGAGACGATGTTATTGCACCTGACAAGAAGATCACCAAAAAGGTTTCTATTGTAGGAGTTGGCGGACTAGGCAAAACCACTCTTGCCAAAGTGGTGTATGACAACCTAAAATCGCAGTATGACTGTGCGGCTTTCGTTTCAGTTGGACGGGATCTTGACTTGGTAAAAGTTTTCAAGGACATCCTCTTTGATCTTAACAAGAAAACGTATGAGGACATTCATAACACTAGAAGAGGTGTGGCACTCCTAATTCGTGAGGTCCAAGAATTCTTGGAGAACAAGAGGTACACATCAGCAACCCAATTGTATTAGTCGATAATACTAGTTTTCTCTATGCTGTAGCCTATAGCAAAATAAATTGTTCCTGATTGCTTCTTGAGATTGATTTTCTCCACTCCACACATTTAAGAAGAAATTCATTTTTTCAGAGGTCTCTAACGTAACTACTTTTATTTAGCTAGTCTTTTCGAATGCCAAAAGATGTACTTCACTCCCTGTATAAAAAGGGTAATACACAATATAATGTATTTATTATTTGAGCTTAGATTTCAGAATAATTTCCATCTGAAACTATAAATTTTAGGTGAAAAAACATAGTTCCAGGGTCAGGCGGTCAGCTTGTATTGCAACACGCCTTGAATATGTAGATTTTTCAAATAGACCCTTTGAATTGGAGGGGTAGTTTCCGTAATGCCAATCTCAATGAGAGGTTTCATCCTACTTTTTCCATGATGTGATAGTATTGTTAATTGTGCATGAAACAGGCTCTCTCTCAGTGCATACTTTCCTTTCACCATTTCATAGGTAATTTGTAACATTTAACTCTTGTAAAGTGTTGTGATCAATCCAGGGGCGGACCCACAGGGTGGTCAGGGTGGTCCACCGACCACCCTGTGGCCCGCATGTAAGTGTAACAGAATAGGAAAAAAAAAAAAAACAGCCGCGAGAGCAGCAGTTTCCTTCGGCGACCGCGAGCGAGGCGTCCGCTCCGCTTCCTTCGACGCTTGACTGCCGCGCGATGGGCCGGCCCAGCTACGAGAGTCCATCGGTCCAGAGAGGCAGTTCAATCGTCAGAATTGGGAAGGCACCCGGGAGTCCCTCGCGTTTTGTTGGCTCGTGCAGTCGCGCGCGCCGCCATCGGCCGGCCATCAGCAGCAGGCAGGAGGCAGCACCGCAGCAGCAGATCGTCGGCAGGCAGCTCCGCAGGGGTCCAGGGGATAGATCGTGCGTCCCTGTTCGTTAACAGTCAGGTAATATGGAATCCACATTAACAGTCACTAGTCAGGCAAGTTCGTTGGCAGCAGTCCTGTTTTCTTGTGTATGTTGCCGTCCGTCCCTGTTTTTTTTTTTTTTTTTTTTTTTAGTTTCATTGATGGCAGTCCTGATTGATGACTGTTTTTGTCATCAGGTTGCAAACAAACAAACACGGGAATCTTTGATTGATGCAAACAACGCAGGAATCGGTCGAGATTAGATCACCATCGTGGGTAATTCACTGCTCCACTGTCTCTTCTTGATTTCCTCAAGCGTTATTTGTGATTGCTAATTGTTTTTTTTCAGTCATCTTGAATTATGAAGAAGAGAAACGCAGATATTCGATCATTTTTCAGATAGCGCCAAAGAAGGCGGCTGTTGATGCTTTTGCTCTCGCCACCGGATGTCCCACCTCCGGATGAAAATATTGTGGAAGAGCACAATCAAGAAGAAGATAGAGTAGAAGATCCTTTGCTCGGCACCGCAAAGCATCACCGCCACCGCCGCCGCCCGCATCAAAGCTGCCGGTGTATGACATCAATCGCCTTCCATATGATCCGGTGAAAGGCAGTCCATTCACAGTTATCATGTTAATGATCAAGATGCAATCCGTAGAGCATATATTACTAGAGGTCCTTGCAAACCTTATATACATGATTTTCCATACCGAGATATTGGAGGCGCACCTGGCCGATTCAGTATACAATGGTTGTATAATTATGAGTGGCTTGAATATAGTGTCAAGAAGGATTCTGGATTTTGCTTCATATGCTACTTGTTCAAGAAGGGCAAAGGGTCAAATGCTTTTAGTGTTGATGGGTGGAATGTATGGAATAGAGGAAACGAGTCACTTCTCAAACATTGTGGTTCTAAGGCACATAAAGCAGCTGAAGAGAGATACATTGGTTTTATAAATCCCAAGGTAGCAATTGATTATAACATTGATAAGTGGAGTGAGGAGGATCTTTGTCTTTACAAGAAAAGATTGACATATTCACTTAGATGTATCAAGTTTCTTTTGCATCAAGGTTTGGCATTCCGTGGACATGATGAAAGTGAGGAGTCTAGCAACAGAGGCAACTTTATTGAACTTTTTGAAGTTTCTTGCAGAAAAATAGTGAAGAAGTGAACAAGTATGTCTTGAACAATGCACCGTGTATTGCACTTTGACAAGCCCAAACATACGTAAGCAAATTATTCAGTGTTGTGCCATAGAAACTAGAAAGAAAATAATTGAGGAACTTAGTGATGAGCCCTATGCAATTTTAGCTGATGAGTCTAGTGATATATCACATAAAGAACAACTAGCTCTTTGCTTGCGTTATGTTGATAAACTTGGAAGGCCATGTGAGCACTTTATTGGAGTTGTTCATGTAGCCGATACTACCTCTTTGTCACTTAAGGAAGCAATTGAAGGTTTACTTGTTAGTAATGGATTGAGTATGCAGCAGATTAGAGGCCAAGGTTATGATGGGGCTAGCAATATGAAAGGAGATATTAAAGGGCTCAAAACTTTAATCGGACAAGAATCACCTTCGCTTATTATATACATTGCTTTGCACATCAACCGCAGCTAGTTCTTGTGGTCAAGTTGCAAAGGGAAATACCGACCGCAAGACTTTTTTTGATCAAGTATCTATCCCGTTGAACATTGTTGGGGTTTCTTGCAAGCGCCATGACATGCTTCAAATGCTAGGCTTGAGAATGTCCGTAAAGCACTAGAGTGTGGTGAGCTTGAATCGGGGAGTGGATTACATCAAGAGATGGGTTTGCCTAGGCCCGGTGACACCCGATGGGGCTCTCATTACAAAACTATATGTAGCATCATCACTATGTATTCCTCAATTCATGATGTGCTCATTGAACTTGGTGGTGATAATGCATATAAGGACGATTGGACAAAGATACATTTTGTGCTTGGAGCGCTCAAAACCTTTGAGTTTGTTCTCTTTGTGCACTTAATGTATGTTATTCTTGGATACACAAATGAGTTATCCGAGTGCTTGCAGAGAAGGGATCAAGACATTCTTAATGCAATCTCACTTGTTAATGTGGCAAAGAGAAGAATGCAGGAGTTGAGGTCTAATGGTTGGGATAATTTTCTTCAAAAGGTCTCTAGTTTTTGTATTAAACATGGTGTTGAAGTTCCTGCTATGGATGGTGCTTATGTGCCTTATGGAAAATCAGCACGGTATGCTCGTGTCTCGAAAACAAACAAATGATGACCATTTCAGAAGAGAAGTATATATTGGTGTCATTGATCAAATAAGTCAAGAGCTTGATAATCGCTTTTGATGAGATCAATATGGAGCTACTCTCTTGTATGTCATCCTTTAGTCCTTCCAACTCCTTTGCTTCTTTTGATGCAATGTAAGGTACGCAGATTGGCTGAATTTTATCCTAAGGACTTCTCCAAGAATGATTTATTGAAACTTGAATTGCAACTTGATAATTATATTGATGACATGCGACAAGATGCTATCTTCCACGGTCTAGACAACATTGTTGATCTCTCGCTTAAACTTATTGAAACAAAGAGGCACAAAGTATATGATATGGTGTACTTGCTTCTCAAATTGATATTGCTTTTACCGATGGCAAATCAAGAAAAGTTGAAAGGGTATTTTCTGCATTGGTTATGGTGAAAACAAAGAAAAGGAATAAGATAGGCGACACTTTCTTAGATGATTGTCTAGTCTCATTTATTGAGCGGGATATTTTCTTCCAAGTTAATGAAGATGATATAATGGAGACATTCATGTCATTGAGAAAGCGGCGGATAAAAGAGTAATATTGTAAGTTTCTCATATTGCTATTTTTCATAGTATTTGTATTCAATTTGAACAACTTATATTAAGATTTGACGTTGTTTTACCGAATTATAATATGATTTACCGAATTATAATATGGTTTTACCGAATTGTATAAAAAAAATTTTTTTAAGGCGACCACCCAACGCTCAAAAGCTGGGTCCGCCACTGGATCAATCTTGCCATGTGAACTATGTAGCTATTCTATACATCTACAATATGTGACGACATAACATATATATATATCATACAAGGATTTTTCTATAAAAAAATATTAGCTTTATCTATTTTTAAGAATAAAAATTCTAATATATATGTCTACCTTCCTCCGTGATCCATCCATCTTCTCCTCCTTTCCTTATCCATCAGAGTCCTTCTTTCATCCTTTCTCTTGCGTACGAGCGGTGGGCGGCGTGAAGGGGCACGATGGACGGCGCTGCTACTCGCGGGAGGAGCAACCGAGTGCGTGCCCAGCCTGGCGGAGCTCCATACCATGGCGGCCGATGAAGCCCGTGAAACACACAATCAATCTGAGCTCCGAGCGGGTGAATGGTGGCGGCGCGCTGCACCGCGGTTCTGTTAGCAACCATCCTGAAGAGGGCCCTCCATCCCCAAGGCCCATGCGAGCAAGAAAAAGCCCAATGCGAGGAACTCCGGCCCAGAGTGGATGACTTAGCTCTGTAACCGATTACTTAAAGGGGAGAACGAGAGAGCTGGGATGACCCATTGTATGAAGCACTTTGAATTTGTTAATCTTTCATCTGCAAGTATTCAAACTAATCGAACTCCAATTTCTTCACCAAGATTACTTTTCCTGCAAGTAGTTGCTAACAACCTAGTATCAGATTCAGCGGACCTTCTCCACCTTCCTTGCCTCTGATCGTTTTGGAGTTCACCGCGTCGCAGAGCATCCCCACTTCACCCATCGTCAGCGTGCGAGACGGGTCATGGATCCAAACATGAAGCTAGTCCTGGACAAGCTTGACGACCTTTCCAAGCGGATTAATTGAGGATCATGAGGTGACCTGGGAGCGCTGCTTCACCGGGCTGGAACGCTAGCTCACGAGCCGCGACGAAGTTCGTCGACCGCCGCCGCCGATCTGGAGACCTGGGGTGCTGAGCTCGTGGGCTCCGACCATCGACAAGCGCCTCCCATGTCAGAGGCGTGATAATCAGCTAGAGAAGCGGGCATCCTCAAGCCGGATTGAAGCACTTAAGGTGGATCGATCCATTGCCTCCTCGACGGTTTCGGATGCTCTTGTTGCGGCGTTGGAGTGGGCGGCCAAGGATCTCAACTCGTGGAGCCGAGGACTCGAAGCGATCGCTGAGGGTCTTCATCTTTAGGTCGAGCAGTTCACCTCGAACCGCAACCGCGTCGTGTTCGACACAATGTCGAGCCGACCAGCTGCTTCAGCATCGACGGTTGTAGACTAGTCTGCTGGCGTCGCCAAATCGCCTATGGGCTCTGCGTTGACATGAATCCACGAGTTCCGGAATTTGGGTCATCAACACCCAAGTCTCATGGCCTGGCCAATGGTACGAGCTCTTCACCTACCCTTCATATGATGCAGAGTTCAGTTCATATGCCTAGTAGTTCATACAGTGTTCATATACCTGCGCCTTCGTTTTCTGCTCCTATGCACCATGCTCAATCCCGTCCTCCGATTCCTCCTATACAACCACATGCACCTCCATATTCTGTTCCCCCACCAGTGCCACCATATCCTCCTTTACACACAACCTATGCAACTTCACAATACTCAAATTACCCACCTTCATACAACCCCTATGTTGCTCAGCCTTATCCACCATCTTATTCATTTGCTCCTCCAATTGTCTCCCTACGAAATACCAACCATCCTTTCAACCAGTTATACCAGCCGTTCCATAATGTACACACACCTACTCAGAAATATCGACCAGCCCAGTTTCATTACCGAAACAATCATCACTCCAACCCAGCCAACAAACTTCCCAAATTTGGTTTCCCAAAGTTTGATGGATCTAACCCAAGACTGTGGAGAACTTTGTGTGAGAATTACTTCCAGATGTATTCTATTGAGCCACATCTCTAGGTTTGTGCTGCTACTGTGCAAATGACCGATGCAGCAAAGTTGTGGCTGCAACCTGTTGAGTCTCAATTGGTTACTACATCTTGGGAACAGTTTTGTCTCATGGTTCATGCTAGGTTTGATCGTGATGAGCATGAATTGTTTACTTGGAAACTCCTCCAGATTAGCGAAACCTCTACTACCTCAGATTATGTTGCTAGTTTTACATCTATCACTGATCAGCTTATAGCCTATAATAAGAATGTAGATCCAGTATTTTTTGTTACTAAATTTATTGATGGTATCAAACCTGAGTGACGTTCAATTCTGCTTATTCAAAACCCCAAAAGCTTGGATGTTGCTGGTTCCTTGGCATTGAAGCAGGAAGCGTCTGGAGGGAATCCTAGGACATTCAAGCCACAAGTTAGTAGCATATTTGGATGACCTGCTTTGCCCCTACCTTTACCACCAATGGTTGACAAGCCTAAAATTGCTACTGAAGTCAATCCAGCAAAGGCCCACCGATTCCAAGTGGGGTGCAATCAAATCTTTTCGCAAGGCAATGGATTTATGCTATAAATGTGGTCTCAAATGGTTTAGGGATCACAAGTTCTCACTTGAAGTGCTGCATGCTATTCAAGATGTTTGGGAATCTCAGTCTGTTGATGATTGCACTATACAAGAGGAAAGCTCTGAACAAGTTTTCTTGGTACTTTCCAAGTCCGCAATCAGTGGTGCTCCTGCTAAAAGATCAATCTAGTTCTCTGGTTTTGTACAAGGTTTTCCGGTCTCTATCCTCATTGATTTTGATAGTTCCTCTTCATTTATCACTACTGGAATAGCAAAGCGGTTGAGCTCACGACATTCATTGATCATCCCACAACCGCTCATGTTGCTGGTGGTGGAATTCTGCTTAGTGAAGGATTGTTATACAATGTGCATTGGTCAATTGATGCTTATGAATTTATATCAAATTCAAGATCTTGCCTATCACCAAATTTAATATTATTGTGGGCATGGACTAGTTGGAATCTTATAGTCCTATGCAAGTTCATTGCGTACATAAGTGGTTTGGAAATTCCTCATCGTGGTACTGTCATTCATTTGCAAGGGGTATTGGATGAAATAGTTGAACCTACATTGCTACAAATCTATTGTGCTATATCACGCTTCGACCTTGAGGATTTTTCATCCATACCGATGAATTGCACCAATGGTCCATCAATATTCTCATTTATTTGACACACCTTCTAGTTTACCTACCAGCAGAGCTTGCAATCATGTTATACCTCTCATTCCCGGTGCAAACCTTGTGCAGATCAGGTCTTATAGGTATTCACCCAAGTTTAAGGATGACTTGGAAAAACAAATCAAGGACATGCTGGAACAAGGTTTCATTCAGCCTAGTTCAAGTTTATTTTCATCTCCTATCCTACTGGTGCCAAAGAAAGATGGAGGGTATAGAATGTGTGTGGATTACGTACGCTAAATGCCATCACAATGAAATCCAAGTTTCTAGTTCCTGTCTTTGATTAGCTTATGGATGAATTGTCTGAAGCTAAGTGGTTTTTGACTCCAGATTTGAGAGCAGGTTTTCATCAAATTCTGTTGGAACCTGGGGAAGAGTTCAAGACTACTTTTTGAAACTCACCAAGGTCAATATGAATTCAAAGTCATGGCATTTGGCCTCATTGGAGCACCAGGGACTTTACAGGGTGCCATGAATTGCACATTGGCACTAGGCCTCAGGAAGTTTGTCATTGTCTTCTTTGAAGACATTCTGGTCTATAGCAAGACAAAGGAAGCACATATTAATCATATCCAGCGAGTCTTTAATATGTTGGCCAAGGACAAGTGGAAACCGAAGTCGCCCCAAGTGCAAGTTCCTTCAAACATCATTATCATATTTGGGTCATATTATCGCTGGCAATGGAATCTCAACTGATCCTCGCAAAAATCAAGGCAATTCAAAATTGGCCAGTTCCTAAATCTATCGAAGATATTAAGGTATTTCTAGTTCTATCGGGGCTATTACAGAAGTTTGTGAAATACTTTGGTATTCTTGCAAAACCTTTGTCTACACTTCTCTGTAAGGACACACCCTTTGTGTGGTCACAGGGAGCAAGCAAATGCATTTGAACAGCTCAAACAGGGCATTAAGCTCACTCCATGTCTAGCATTGCCAAACTTTGATAAGGCATTTCACATTGAAAGAGAAGCTAATGCAACTAGAGTAGGAGCTGTGTTGTACCAAGATGGTCATCCCCTAGATTACATTAGTAAAGCATTGGGTCCTAAAAACCAAGGGTGTCATCCTATGAAAAGGAATATATGGCCATATTGGTAGTTGTGGGCAGTTGGAGACACTATTTAATGCATGCAGAATTTTTCATTCATACGGACCATCAGAGTCTTATTCATCTCAATGAGCAGAGATTGCATACACCCTGGCAACAGAAAGTTTTCACCAAGTTATTGAGGTTGTAGTATAAAGTGATGTACAAGAAGGGTGTTGAAAATTCTGCTGCAGATGCTCTTTCTAGATGCTCCTCATCTGATCAGGTGTTTGCTATGTTAGTTGTCATTCCACAATAGTTATTGGATATCCAGAATTCATATGCATCTGACACTGAAGCACAACAATTAATTACTGAACTAGCAATCAATCCAACTGCAAAACCTCATTTTGCATTGTCTCAAGGCATTATCAAATATGATGTGAAAATTTGGATTGGTTCAGACCAAGAACTCAAGGATAAAATCTTAAATGCTATGCATGATAGTGCTCTTGGTGGCCATTCTGGTGCCCCAGCCACTTATCACAGGCTCAAGCAACTGTTTTACTGGCCTTATATGAAAAGTGATGTTTTAGAAATGGTGAAATCTTGTTCTATCTGTCAGAAAGCCAAACCTGATAGAAGTAAATATCCTAGACTCTTGCAACCGATTGAGGTTCCTACTTCTGCATGGGATGTTATCATTATGGATTTTGTTGAGGGACTTCCTGTTTTTCGAGTCTTACATTGCTATCTTAGTTATCATTGATAAATTCACTAACGTTGGGCATTTTGTTCCATTACATCATCCATATTCTCGCTAAAACCTTGGCCAAGGTGTTCATGGATCAGGTCTATAGGTTGCATGGCATGCCTACCATTATCATTTCGGATGGGGACGTAATCTTTACAAGTACATTCCGGAAAGAGTTTTTCAAGTTGCCCGAACAGAATTGCACATGAGCACGGCTTATCATCTTCGGTCAGATGGGCAAACCGAGCGCTTGAATTCATGCCTCGAGACATATTTGTGTTGTTTTGTCAATGCCTGTCCTTCTAAGTGGAAGCAATGGTTGTCACCGGGCCGAGTTGTCGTAATACAAGTCTCCATTCAGCTTTGGGGCTTACACCATTTGAAGTTTTGTATGGCCACACTCCTGTGTATTTTGTTATTGCCCCATAAATGATCGGCCCCGTGGTGTCGACTTGAATGAATGGTTGTCCGAGTGTTCCTTGATGCAAGATCTTGTGAGGCAACACCTGTTGAGAGCTCAAGCTAGAATGAAAAAGCAGGTCGACAAACACGCCGTAACGAGTGTTTGAAGTAGGAGATTGGGGTTTTCTCAAGTTGCAACCTTATGCTCAAAGCTTCATGTTGCTAGGTGTTCTAGTCAAAAGTCGGCATTCAAATTCTTTTGGGCCTTATAAAGTGCTAGCATGGATTGGCAAGGTGGCATATCAACTAGCACTTCCGTTTCTGCTCATGTGCACCCGGTTTTCCATGTTTCGCAGGTGAAGAAATCCCATGGTAATGAACTGAAACTTCTAAATTGACAACCGTTGATGTTCAGTATCGTACAGGAGGCCATCTTGCAATGCCGCTGACTTCAGGCGATCATCCAATTGAACAAGCCCTAATCAAGTGGTCAAGCATGCCGCATCGCTAGCTACACGGGAACCTCGTTGAGCAGCCAAGCGCTAGCAATTCAGCGTGCACCAAAGATGAGGACATGCTGGTTTTCAAGGGAGCGAGAGTGTTAGCAACCTTCCGAAGAGGGCCCTCCGTCCCCAAGGCCCATGCGAGCAAGAAAGCCCAATGCGGGGAACTCCGGCCCAGAGTGGATGACTTAGCTCTGTAACCGATTACTTAAAGGGGAGAACGAGAGAGAGCTGGGATGACCCATTGTATGAAACATTTTGAATTCGTTAATCATTCATCTGCAAGTATTCGAACTAGTCGAACTCCAATTTCTTCGTCTAGATTACTTTTCCGCAAGTAGTTGCTAACAGGTTCGCGCAAGAGTTTGACGGATCGATTGAGCCATGCCCACGCCTGTGACCTCACTCCGCTGAGAGGACCTCAAGGCCCCGTGCCAAGAAGCCTCGCCCCCGTAGAGGAGCCTCGCCCATGCGGCAGAGGATCCTCGCCCGCGCGGGATGAAACGACCGAACCACCTCGATGCGCTTTTCATACAGTTTCAAGACGTTGGAAACAATGCTCAATGGTTTCACCGATGAAACATTTTACTTCTCTCCCACATCGCTTTCATGTAAAAGTGTGTTTCTACAATTGGCCGATTTAATATGCATTAAACGACCATGAGATCTCCATTGAGACTGGCCTAAGTATTCCAAAAGTTGTAGGGTTAATTTTTTTTTTGATGAATTGCCACTTCAATAGGTAACTACAGCGCCGATTGTTAGCCCTAAAGATTCTTAAACATCAACACATAGTTTCTTTTTACTAGCGTGATCAAGTGTTTGATTTTTCAATTCAAATTTTTTAATCTTAGTATTTTTTTTTTCTACGTAAGCTCCAAACATTACTAACCAATGGTTCTTGCACTTTCATGTGGATAGGTATTTTATTGTTATTGATGATGTGTGGGATGTACCCACTTGGGAAGCAATCAAATTGTCACTTGTTGAGAATAATTGTGGAAGTAAAATAATCACAACTACTCGTAAGTTTGATGTGGCCAATGAAGCTCGGTGATGTTTACAAGCTAAAATCACTTTCTCGGTGATGACTCTATGAAGTTATTATGTACAAGGATATTTGGTGCAGAGGTATACCATGATAACCAACAGAAAGATGTCATCAATAAAATTATAAAGAAATGTGGAGGTATACCTTTAGCAATCATGACAATGGGAAGTTTGATGGCCAATAAACCAAAATACGAATGGTCGGAGGTCTTGAACTCTATTGCTTTTGGATCCAAAGGCAATAGGGAAGCTGAGGAGACTATGATAATACTTTCATATAGCTATTATGATCTGCCTCCACATTTGAGAACATGCTTACTATATCTTAGTACATATCCAGAAGATTATGAGATTGAAAAAGATTGTTTGATATGGAAGTGGGTAGCTGAAGGCTTTATCAATGGGAAACAAGGTACAAGATTATTTGAGCTTGGAGAAAGATACTTCAATGATCTCATTAATAGAAACTTGATCCAGCAAAGTGGAGGACAAGTGGGTTGGAACAAAGATCGATGCCGTGTTCATGATATGGTCCTTGATCTGATGCGCTGAGCTTTCCTTCTCGAAGAAAACTTTATTGCTATATTAGGTGAAAATGTTGAAGGAACATCTTCACTAAGCAATGTCCGTCGGTTGACCCACCAAAATAGAATACCTGGGCACATTAATTCTGAAGCCATGGCTACTGGGATGCCAAAAGTGAGGTCATATACTACTTTCAAGTGTATTATTGATATCCAGGACCATTTTTTGAGATTTAAACTTTTGCGCGTGCTGGACATAGCAGTAAACTGCAACTTTAAGGAAGGTCGCCACCTTGAGCATCTTGGTGATTTACTTCACTTGAGGTATCTTCGATAACATCTCAAGGCATTTATGCTATTGAGCTCCCAAAACAAATAGGGAATCTTAAATTACTGCAAACACTTGATGTGGACGGAACGTTGCCAGCAAGCATTGTGCACCTAACAGAGCTTGTCCGGCTACGTGCTTTGAAGAAGGTACCGGATGGGATTTGTATGTTGGTTTCTCTTGAGCAGCTCAGAATAATAAATGGTCGCAGTGATAATCCCAAAAGATTTGTTAAGGAGTTAGGCAGCCTGCGAGAACTCAGGCTGCTCGAATTTTCCACTTCTGTGTTGGATGAGAGCATGCAGCGAGAATTTGTGGACTCTCTAAGGAATTTGCAAAAGATCCAGTATATAAGTCTATCCGGTTCTGTTTGGGACGTAGATACAGCCATGTGGGAAGCATTAGGCTTTGTGCTCCCACGAACTCTCCAATACTTGGGTTGGGTCGTTATTAAATTTTCTAAATTGCCATCATGCATTAATCCCTCATGTCTTCCCAACCTGTCCCAGTTGAGTCTAGCGGTAACTACTATGGATGAGCAGGACCTGAACCACCTTGCTAGGCTGCCAGCACTCTGTTATCTTTATCTTGTAATAGATTCCACAGTAACAGCGAGTAATATTAATGCCAGTGATGGCTCCTGCTTCCAGAAGTTGAGGTACTTCCAGGTCAATACAATGGTCCTCTTTGAGCAGCCCAATGAGGAGGACACTAGGATTTCATTGCACATATGGAATGAAAAAGATGATATGCCCTTTGCCTCTAGAAAAAGCAATGACTGCAGGAAAGTTGTACCCTCCGGCGTGATCCCAAATCTTGAAGTGCTTCACTTTAATGTCCCATTGCGGGCCTTAAAAGATAACAACGGTGACTGTGGGAATATTGGCTTGGAGTACCTGCCTTCCCTTCAGAAACTCACAGTGTGGATTGACTGTGAAGACGTGACAGTTGCAGAGAGAGATGCTGCCTCGGCTGTGCTGAGAAACGCATGCAAGCTGCATCCAAATAATCCGACGCTTCACATGTTTAAATTTAATGAGGTACGGCACATATTTAGTAGTTCCGATCAAGTTCATATATCTTTATTTATTTCTGTTTCCTTTTAGCGTATATACAACATTTTGTTTGTCTTACTCAATTAATGATTTGTTTAAAATGGATTTTCATGCAAAAGAGAAAGATGGTGTCCACACACGACAGAGAAGATGAGAAGCGGCGATAGGAGGAGGAGGAGGTGGTGGCCTTGCGGACTGCTGATACTGATTTGGGCAAACTAAGCCCAGCAAGTTCTTGAAGGGATAAAAATTTGGAACCAAAGCATGCCTCCATTTGTTGTACGTACTCTCTCCACCATTAGCAGATGAATGGTGATTGGGGTTGCTGCTCTTGCAATTCAGCCATTCTAGTACTAGCATTGCCGACTTCACAGATTTTTAAAATCTGTGAACCTCATTTGCATCAAACAAATAACATTGTGATTCCCTGCAATGTAGAATAATCTGAGAGCACCGTTGCCTTTCCATTAAGCAAATAAATGCATGTGGACATCAATGTTCATGTATGCATTACAGTTTTCCTTGGTGAGTAGTATTTTAGCAATGTTGATTTTCCGTTGAATACATTATACAACGGACGTTGGCTTAGTCACGGACCCGTTAACCGTTTGTCATACTCCTAAAGTCCCAGTGGCTACACCCACTCTGTTTCTGGCTACCGTACCAGTCGATACTCTGTTTTCTAGACTCCTATCTTGATATAATATGTACTGTGAAGGTTGGTTCCTTCGTTTCATTTATACAGAAGTCGCATGTTTAATCTGTCACTTGAGAGTCTATGACACATTATTTTATGATTATTCAGTAGGATGTCACTTCAATTGGTCATCTGATAATATATAAGTATAATATCTGCAGAAGGTTCAGTAGAAATACTGACCAACTCTCTTCCTCTTGCAGATCAGTTATCCTGATCCAAGTTTCAGCTTGAACCGTGGCCGCCGCTCAAATGGTGCTGGCGCCAATGCGTGCGAGACTACATCAGGCCATCACCACAAGTTCACTCGACTGTGAACCTGCCAGACTGTATCTGCTCTTATGTTCACCCGAGCTATTTATTTTCTATTCGAATATGTTGTATCAAAGTTTCAATATACTCTGCTGCTGCTTAGAACCTGCAACATTTTAATTCATTCTGAACTCCTGGTTTGTATTAAGTATTTATTTAGTTTATGGACCTTTCTGTGGTTCGTACGTACATTGAAATAAGCTTGGAACGTATTTATGTTGTGCAAAAGTTCGAGGAGACTTTATGTGTTGTCTTTGCTTTGCCTCATGGTGCCTCTCTGCCAGGGCGGTCAAAAGAATTGGGGAAGACCAGAATTGCGCAAACAATATCGGCTGTAAATTTCGTATTCCCGTCGACAGACACAAGCCGTCTGGGAGCAAAACGTCGCCGTCACAATAATGCATGCGCACAAGTTTACACCTGCAGAAGCTTTCACCTCTATCACTATCAGATGCAGCTATATACGCGGATGCCACAGCCGTGCCGCAGATTAACTAAGTAGCTGGAATCTCAATTGCGGCCTACACTCCATTAACAAATGTGGTGGCCAGCCCGTGGGCCACGTCGGCCCTCCTGACCAGAACCACAGGCCCATTGGCGGCCTTGCTGATCATGTACGAATCAACGCACAAGACAAATTGAAGTGGACTGGAGAAGCTCTCACCTGCAAAACGCTAACGCACCGTGTAAGGTATCGAACTCAGACAGCACGAGAAAAGCACACACAGCATACCGGAACTGTGCGTTTCATTTGCGTTCAAAAAAGATGGTGAAGAATCATTCCTTCGGCACGAAGCAGATTTAATAAACACGAAGAAACTGATGACTAAGACCACTTACTCACGATCTTTCCAAATGACTTCGTCCAAGCAACATTGGAAATTTCGTGAGCTATGGTGTCCTCGTCCAAGCAGCATTGGGGTTACAGTCAGCCATTGTCATTTGCACTCTGTTTGTAGCAGGGAACATTAACCAAAAGTCTTATGTTCTCTTTATGATTATATCGCCGCGCCAAAACAATCACCAATACCTTTCTTCTTGTACATAGCACTATCAAAATAGGTACATTACTCGAAACATTTGAAGTATGTCACAGGAGTGCTATATTTTATCACATTACATGAAACATATATAGTATATTGGAAGAAGTATACATAACATTTTGGTTCTGTATTTTTTTCCCAAGATTCTAGACTTGTACATTATTATAGCTATTAGGTTGCTGGCACTAAACAGATGCATGCATGAGTCGCATCCTCTCAGATCAGTGGTGAAATACACTGGCAATGAAGGTGGTGATAACAGTGCCCACGATAAAGACCTTCAGCAGCTTAAACAGATGTGTTGCATGGGCAGTGAGCGCCGCATTTCTCACCGTTGTGACCGCCATGAGGTAAATCCCGAGAGCGACCATGAAGGAGGAAGCCTACTACAGCGGTGGCAGCTGTATGTTGGCTTGGCCCCTTGACTCGTTCCAAAACAAAGCTGACCAATCCCCCGCCAATGGCCACACTAGCAGACCATTCGAATATCTCTTCGAGCTTCTGATTGGTAACTTGCCCCACCGCCTGCTGCTTGTATCGAGCAGCGAGGGCAGCGATGATCGGGAGTGGTGTAGGTACGATGGCATAAGCGTAGAGCTTCCTGTTGGACGTGAGGAGCAGCAAATATGACCCTAGCACCACAAGGAACGATGAGACGTAGACCATGGTGGCACTGCCCCGCCAGCATGGCACTATCTTCCCAAGGAACGCGGTGCAGTAGACTGCAAAGGCGACCCTGAAGAAGTTCGATGACGCAGAAGCCATGTACGCGCCGAGCATGGTGGGGACGAACAGGAAGGCACTCATATAGTATTTGTCGCGGCGTTTCCCCTGCTCAATCTGTTCGTCTGAGGCGACCTGCCCAATCTGTTCGCCTGAGGCGACCTGCTGAATCTGCCCAAATTAAAGACTGTAAATTAATCTGCTCGGCAATGACTATCACATGAGTACATCAGAAACTAGCTAATTAATAACCTGCTGAGCAGTAGCCGCCTCGAGATCATTTATATCGTCGCCTCCAGATTCAGAAAAGAGTCGATCAAGTAACAAAGGCTCCTGATCCTGCAATGAAAATTAAACATATCAAATATTGAGTTAAATGTGATATTGTTGCCGCATAACTTTGGAACGACAATAATTGCATGTGCACCTATTTAATTTGGCTGCGGGCTGCTGGATGGGTACTCCAAGAATGGCTGTCATAGTACAAATGTGTGCGTTCCAACGCATTGCGGTGCCTTGTGTTTTTGTTTTTAACCTGTTACTGATCATGGCACCACACCATGCTGTGATGTAGTGCGTGTATGGAAAACTTCTAAATTCTTCTTAATGAAACAGGTGCATGCATGCACGTTCCCCTAACAAGAGGTTAACAACAAGGTTGTGGCACCCAAAATCATGTAGTAATTAATTATGAAAAAACAGAACGGAGGGAAATAAAATTATCTGGTGGCACCTAAATTAAAGGGGCCTAGGACCAAATCTTCTATGGCATACTCCGTACTTATATGGGATAGGGGTAGTGCGAATAAGGAATTTCTTCTGATTTTGTTCTTCTATATATTTGGGTCTAGTAAATATAATGAAGCATTTATATCAATGTAAGTCGATAGTAAAAACCCTCAGAATTAAATTAGGGGATCGAGAAGTGATGCGTTTAGTTTGGTGATGCGTACATGAAGTGTAATCTACCCTACTAATGCACCAACTTCGCTACGTTCAAATCTATTCAAATAAACATTCTAGATTACTTCTTAATCTTCTCTCTCATTACTCAAACACCATCCGACGATCAGGATTAAGTGTATGGGCCTCCACCCGCCCGTCGTCCGACTGCCCATAGCCATCCTCCTATCCCGCGACTCAATTTTTCTCCCCAATGCACGCACTCCTTCCTTTTCCGCCTATGGATCCCCTCTTGCATGGCGGATCCCGCATAGATTAGAGTCAGCCCAACTTCCTCACTCCGGCACGACCAGTTTGGGTGTCGCCCCAAACCCTAGCAGCGGCGGAGGCGACGGCTCGGGCCTCAGATACGGCAGCGGCGGTGGATTGGCCCTCAAAGTGGCGGCGGCGCGAGCTCGGACCCGTGGCAAACACGGCTCACGAGCCCCCGGATGCGGGCATGTCTTGACGTGGAGCGACGGGCGAGGGCGCCGACATCCGTGGCGGACGCCAGGCGGTCACCGACCGCTATGGAGCCGGCAGGAGGCTCAACCTGGGGTTGCGCAGGGACGGCAGCGAGCGGCTTGACCCAAAGATGGCGCCTCGCCGAGGGCGTGGTGTTCTCCTTCATGAAGCCGCCTCAGGCGCCCGCCTACACCTTCGTGTGTGCAGCCGATGTTCTGATCGAGGAGGCCATGATGCCGCACCATTTGGTACACTAATTCTCGCACTTCCATCCATCACCGCACCATTTGGTCCTCAGAATTTTGTGACACCAAAAGTGCCGTATACATAGCGTAGGTATCTCCTCACACAAGTTGGATAATGAACTCGTATAATTATGCCAAATTGAATTTTCCATTGCAAGGATGAATGTGGTTGATGATTGCGGGACTTCTCTATAAGTTCTGAGGGGATTCGATGCTGACATCAGTGCATAAGTTAATGATATAAAGGTGTGCACTTGCTTTCATTCATTTAGACTAATTGACTACAATTTATCTGAATATTCATGTATTATTAATTTTTGTGGAATCAGTGGGATTAACTTTGACCTTTATGCAAATTGTGATTTAAGAACTGGATTGATCTAGCTTTTCTCGTCCTTACACTAGTACAGAAATGACTTTTAATCCCGGCTCCTTAGGGTTCTGTATCTCGTTTTGGAACCGGGAACACGGCTTGGGGAGTAAAAAGTATTCGAACCGACTAGAGGGGGCTTACTCGGTTGGGGGTACCAACCGAGTAAAGCTTCACCAGTAACGTGGGTCGGGTTAGGTTTTACTCCCGGTTGGTACCCCAACCGAGTAAAGGTTTTTTTTTGTAGTGCCGTACAAATTTCTATTTTTATTCCTAATAGCATTTGAATAGTGCTTATTAATTTGTAATATATATATATACACATATATTAAAGCGCACATATATATATATATATTAAAAAGCACACACTTATATTTATATATTAAAGCACACACATATATATTACACATTAGTAATTGTTCAAGCACAAATATATATAAGTTGTTCATACATGTCTCGATTACATATTAAGATAATACTACATGTCCCGACATACACAGGAGAGGGATCCTTTGGCAGCCATCTGTCATTGGTGTCGTTGTAGAACTTGCCGGAAGGCTCTAGGATCCGGGTATTAATAAATCCGCAATAGCCTCTTGCATGGCTTCAAGATGCGCTTTTTTAATGTTTTCTCCATTAACCTTCTCGCCTGCAATTAGAGTAAAATAAAAAGTATTAGTATATATAAGATATGATTAGTTATATAAATAACGACGCCAATAACAACAGACTTTTGATGTACATACGCACTGCTCATGCTCGGTGTAATTGGTGGAATTTATCCTCGATATTCTCGCAACAATATAATCCACAATGACTGCTCCCCGTGGTTGTTGTAGACCCCACTTTAAGATAAAAAAAGAGTCATTTGTCATATATATGAAGCAATATAGGGACTTGAATTAATGTAACCATATATACAAAGACATACCGAATAGTTGAACATTCAGCCATGTGCACGATCGGTCATGTTATGTTCATGTTTTATCTCTCGCCCAAACCCCGCACAATAGAACAAAAAAAAACTAGACTATTAATTAACACATAAGCAAAGGGTTTGAAAATCTTGAGTATATATAAAATTGACAAGGTTTATGCAATTACCCCCGAATTATTTCGATCATATCTTCGCACCACTCTCGGGCCATCTCAACGAGTCAAAGATTGTGAGGTGACTTTTTTGGTTGCACGATGTGAAACAATATCCAAAGGTCCACCGCATGTGTAAACGGGCGGTTGAGCTAGTTAGAAAGAAAGGTTATTATGAAGAACATGATCGCCAAAGTTACGAACACTCACTTGAATCCGTATGGGAACATTACTACCCTCTTGTCGGTGCGGTGTTGCTCGAGGAACATCTTTATATTTTTTTCGCGGTGTCTACTTTCAAACCATGTATTGATTTTGGGTTTTTGTGCACGATATAAGGATCAATGTATCCAATATCAAGACGCTCCTTGATTCGAAAATGTTGAATCCAAGATCTACATATATGGTCGAAAGAGCATATGGTATTAGACACATACATATATTATCGGACATATTGACGTATTAGTAAAACAGAGAAAGAATCACTCACAAACAATAAATGCCGAGGATGCTTTTGTCGAGGGAGGTCCGGTGGAATAGTTGGTGCAATTCACAAAAATCAACCCACATCACGCCATCGCCCGCTCCCCACCGGGTTTCTTAGTCCGACACCAAATTTGTCTTGTCCTTTTGCACACAAGTCTAGGTACTTCCCCGCTTAGCTCATACATTTGAGTACCCAAAGCTAGAACATCTATCGATCCCATAGACTCGCCCAATTGAAAGGTTCTATACTGGTCATCATCTATCAAGCAGCCTCAAAGATCACTGCTCATGTCGATACCACTAACAATATAGTACTCTAAAAAGCTCACTGGTATTAATCGATGCACCAAATAGAAACTTTATGTACTGTGTGTTCGAACCGTATTGATCGAACACTTCACCGAAAGTGGTCCCGACGTATCTCCAAGTTGTGAAACAGCTTTGACTCTTCTTCCTTCTCTTTGGGTCAATTTCCTTGAATAGAGTGCGGTCAAAGTCCGAAAGTGGCGAGGGCTTGCTTGAATCCTTATCTTTCTTTTTCCTAGCTTCTATTTTATTTTCTCTAAGCACGTTTTGAGGTAGGAAGTAGGTCTTGAGTTCCGCCCGCCGCCGCCTCCGCCGCCTTCTTTCGCACACACGACTTGAAGAATTTTTGTTTATTTCTTTGACATCGCCGTCCAATTCCTCCTTTACTCATTTCACCGTGCAATTTCTTGGGAATGAGCTTTCATCGGGTCAATATTTTCTTCGCTGCTTTGCCAAGACCGCGTTGCCTTTTGTTGCCTTCTTAGTTGCCTTTGTCACGGGGAGGAGGCATTGCATCGCGTTGGCGGCGGTGATCGCACCTTTGCCGGGCGCCGGTGGTGGCCCCGAGGTGGTGGTGGTGGTGGTGGTGGAGGCCGTGGCGACCGCCTTGAGATGCGGCCGGGGATGCCATCGTGTCTTCTACCGGGCCATCGTAAGCACCGCCAGACTACTACGATCCTCCGGGAGCCATCCTTTCCACCGGGTTCGTAACTCAGAGGCAACCGCGCATCGGCATCCCAGAATAACAATGTACCGCTTACGCCATGCAATAAATTGCTTCTCAACATCTCCTAGTTTTGTATCCCCGCCACCTCCCGCAATTTCAAGATCCACGCCGGCGTAACCTTCAACCACTTTATTCCACCGAGACGGCAGCAAATCCCGTGGTATTATCGCGGCCGTGAAGTCTTGGTGTCTTGGTACGGTCAATCTGGACTAACAACCGCAATGGCCACCTTCACCAGATCGCCACCCTCCTTTGGGATGTGCAGCTCGCATGGTGTCAACTTCTCGCGATGTCATCCACAGGAAGCGCAGGTCCGTGTCAACAAGAGTTGGTCGTTGTGTGGAAGCACAAATTGCTTGTCACTTGATTAGAGGCTACCGAGCTGCAAAATTTGGTGCACCGTAAAAGCAGCTCATTCAATTGTAGCCGGACTTGCCTTTTGATTTCTTCTTGCATTTTTGCTTGCATTTCTTCTTCCTTTTCCTTCACTCAAGCAACAAAGATATTGCTCCAACATGCGCATGTGCTCTAACTCAAGCTCCTTCCTTCTCGGTGGGTTCTATAGGTACCGATGTCATCCGGGAAACCAAACTTCCACGGAACGGCCCCTTTGCCTCTTGTTCGACCAAAGGTGCTCAGCGTCCCAATGGCATATGTAAGTTCATCTCTCTCTCTATTGGGCCTGAACAAGCCAGCATTTTTCGCTTGAAGAATGTCCATCAATCTTCTTGTTGCCTCCTCAAGTTTTTGGCCATGAATTACCTTGCCGGCCTCTCGGGCACAATTGTCCCCATGACCCGTAAGCCACCGCTTAGTGCGCTCAAAGCGCTTTGAGTGTTTCTCGTGTGATCCCCTTGCCGAGAAGCTCCTCTTCTTTTTTGTCTCCACTTAGAATGGAACTTGCATATCCACCGTAACCTAAGCGGTGGTGGTACTCCTTTTTCTCGGCATTTTGTTGGTTCTTTCTCGAAAAGTTCCATTGCCTCCTCCTCAAGTCTTGTACTCCACAAATTCGCCCCAATACGGTCTCGCTGGGCAATCGGAGCCGAACTAACCAATTTGGAGTCGTTCTTCTTGACATATTTGGTGTACAAATCCTTCTTCCAGACACCTAATTGTTTGGCCATTTGCCGCATACTCCAGCTTAACTCTAGCCACCAAATCTTCATGGGTGATGACATGGTGGTAATTATCTCGTGTCAAACGAGAATTTCAATTCAACCTCTTGCCGATTATATCTTTGTCGCATCGAGACGTAACTAATATGAGGAGCACTCTTCCTCATCTTCCATAGCCGCATGTGATCGGGATCCTTTCCCCTTACAAGGTACCCACAAAGGGTATATATATTTTTTGGCATGTTCTCCTAGCACTTGTCCTCTTCCCACATGGAACTCGAGATGATATATCGCCGCCCAACGGCTTAACGCCCTCGAAGTTGTCTTTTACTATTGGCGTGAGTTGACGCTGATGCGTAAGGCCGATATACAAAGACATTTCAAATAAGAAGAAAATATTATATATATATATATATATATATATATATATATATATATATATATATATATATATATATTAATTTACAAAATGAACACATATATACCTCCTCGCCATAATCGCCTCGGGTTGTTCTCGCACAAAAATCCATTAAGTATTGGTCGACATCCGCATCTTCCATTTCATTATTATTATGATCGCCAACTTCATCATTGCCACCACCGTGGATAATATTCATCATTAATTTTTCATCGCCCATGTTGATGTTGTCTCTGGATCGCCATCTATCCCCGAAAACAAAAAACATACTAAGTTTTTATTTTACATGTTACGCTGTACATCGTAACACGCTTGACGCCGCCGAAACCCTAACACATGGATTCGCTCGGAAGTAAGTTTTTAGTTTAGTTCTTCGTCGGAAACCCTAACATGCGTGTTTTCGCCGAAAAACTAAGTTTCAATTTGACATGTTACATTGAACTCTTTGTATACATGGATCGGAAACCCTAACACATGGATTCGCTTCGGGGCCACGCTTTTAGTTTAGTTCTTCGTCGTAAACCCTAACACGCTGCTTTCGCTTTGAAAAACTAAGTTTCAATTTGACATGTTACATGGATCGAAAAAACGCCTCGACGCCGTTTAAACCCTAACACATGCATTCATCGAAAAGTATAGTTCATCATCGCCGGAAACCCTAACACACATTCGCTAAACATCTAAAGTTGTCGAAAACCCTAACACACATTCAAAAAAAAATCTAAAGTCGTCTGAAACCCTAACACATTCACGAAAAATCTACATCATCGCCGTTTAAACCCTAACGGTTTTACCATTGTTTACAATTCTCTTACAATCTCTAACAATCATATACAATTATTCTCATTTGTTTTTACAACTTTTTTTTAGATTTACAAAGATTTTTTTAAAAAATTTCTCGAATTTTTTCTACCTTGATCGGGCCAAGATTTTTTTAAAAAATGCGCGCGGGGCGTGGCGCAGCCGCGGGTCGGGCGGCCTAAGGGGCGAGCGGAGCAGGACCGCGCGGCACGCTGCACGCCCGCCGCACGCCGGAGGCTGAGGCGCGGCGGAGGCGGCCGTGGAGGAATGGCCCGCCGGGCGCCGGCGAGGGCGAGGGAGCCCGCCCGGGACGAGGCGGTGGGGCGGAGGGCGGCGCGCCGTGGGCGCGGAGGGCGGCGCGGGCCGTGAGACGCGCTGCGTCGGAGGTCGCCGAAGCGCTGCCAGCTGCCGAGGTGAGGGGGCCACGCCGCCGGCAGCAGACGGGGGCCGCGTGTCGGGGAACGACGATCGCTGACGACGGGCGCGCGAGACGACGCCGGGGAGGGCGCTACAAGGGACGACGACCCACGCACGGGCGCGGGCGAGACGACGACGGAGACGAAGACGACGGGGCGATCCGATCGGCGAGGGGGCGGAGGAAGGAGGGGAACAGCGCCCGAAGTTATATACCACGGACTTCTACTCCCGCTCCGCCACCAACCGAGTAGAGCCCCCTTTACTCCCGGCTCCACTCCCCAACCGGAGAAGTCCCCTTTTTACTCCCAAATGCACTCATGCCCGAGTAAAGGTGAATTTTGGGCTGACAGCCCACCTTTACTCCCCGGCCGAGTGCAAAATGAGTAAAGGTGAAATTTTTCACATCTCCCGCCAATCGCTTTCATCCTTTGTTTTTTTTACATTTTCTTTTCATTTATTCACTACAATTCATTTTAAATATAGAAAATTACATAGCAATTTTAAAACTTTTGAAAAATTGAATTTAACTACACATTGTTTTACTCCACACTATAAAAATATGTAACCTAAAAAAAATTTACCTTTTTCTATTGACTAGCTATGATAATGTAGTTAATACTCAATAATTCATTAATGCAAAATTGTTGCCATTAAATAAAATAATTGAATATAATGTATTTTTTGACAGAACATTATTTTTACATTATCTCGTACGTAAAAATTCTGACATTACTTGTTTTTTTAAAAGTATATTCATAGCATTGTCAAACATTGTCAAATGGAAGAAACTAATAAAGATGTTCGGGTCATAATTATTACATATAGGGTTGTCTCAAAATACGATATTACACAAACACTAAATTAAGTTGGCTTCTATCTTGTCCATGGAGTGTCTTCTTCATTGAGTAAGATGGAGGGATCCTTGCTCACTTTGAAAGGCACAATTCTGATTTGCTTCTCATAATCTTCCGACATGTCCGACTTGTCCTCAATTCCTACGATGTTTGATTTACCCGAAGAACTATGTGGCGCCCGGCTCATCATTTGTTGGCTCCTTGTTGTTTTTCCCTTTCTTAGGTTTTGTAGCCATGTCTTTCACATAGAATACCCGACTTACATCTTTGGCGAGGACAAATGGTTCTTCTTTATAATCTGCGGGGTTTTTAGATCCACCGCTGTCGACCCATAATCCGGGTCAATCAAGCAAAGCCCCGCTCCGGCCAACTTCACCCACCGGCACTTAAACAAAGGGACCTTGAAATTACCTCCATAGTCTAGTTCCCATATGTCCTCTATGCAGCCATAAAATGTTTCTTTCACCCCATTTGGGTCTTCTGCATCTATTCGAACACCACTGCTTTTGGTTCGTGCTCCTTTTATCCCGGGATACCGTGTAAAATATGCTACCATTTATTTCATACCCTTTGTATGTGAGGACATGCCACGATGGTTGTGCGTACCAACCTATATAGCTGCTCGAAGACTCTGATCACCTTGACATTTTTTTTTTCAACCAACCGATAAAAACTTGACAAGTGCTCACGCCTAATAGAATCCTCATCCATGTCGAAAACTTTGATCGTATTAGCTCCTTATGTTCTTGGATATACCTGACACACCAAAGTGCCGCTTTTGCGAATTGTGTATTGTGCTTTGTCGAAATTATTATCCTCCATACTGATATATGTTCTCTTTCCTAGTGTTCTTTTCCTAGTGTCCCCTTTCCACTTAGCCTTCCCTCATGTCGCGATTCAGGGACACCAATTGGGTCAAGGTCGGGAATAAAGTCAACACGTAACTCAATGACCTCCTCTCGCTCCATAGCCCCGGCGATGCTTCCTCTCGGGCGAGCCCCGTTGTGAACATATTTCTTCAAGATTCCCATGAACCTCTCAAAAGGGAACATGTTGTGTAAGAACACGGACCGAGAATAGCAATCTCTTTGACTAGGCGAACTAGGAGGTGTGTCATGATATTAAAGAAGGAGGGAGGGAACACCAACTCAAAGCCGACAAGACACCAACCACATCATTCTCAGAAGCTTAGTTAATTCCTCGCTGATCGATTGCCTTCTCGAGATATTTCATTGAGAAATGCACATAGCTTCACGAGCAAATGACGTACTTTTGGGAGGTAGAATCCTCTTAGCGCAACCGAAGCAACCGTGTCATGAGCACGTGGCAATCATGGGACTTTAAGTGTTGAAATTTCTTCTCTCGCACATTTATTAATCGCTTTATATTTGAGGAGAATCCGATGGTACCTTGATGTCGTTTAGGCATTCAAACATGCTTTCCTTCTCTTCTTTGGTAAGACTAAAGCTAGCAGGGCCTAAGTATTGGCGCCCATCATCGTCCGACGCGGCTGTGTGTGTCCTTATGCTTCCCGCACACACCCATGAAGCCTAGCAGATTGACACAAAGATTCTTTGTTAGGTGCATCACGCCAATTGCACCGCGAACCTCTAGGACTTGCCAATAGGGTAGCTCCCAAAATATTGACTTCTTCTTCCACATGGGTGCGTGACCTTCATCGCCGCTTTTTGAAATGTATGCCGCCAGTCCCTTCCCAAACACTACTTTGACATCGCTGACCATCTCCAAGACATCCTTACCAGTCCCTGCTATGAGGCTTGGCATTGTGGTCTCGCGGTACCGCTGAAATTTTCCCCTTTCTTTCTTAACACGTGACTTTGGGAAGAAATCGACTTGAGCCGTGGTACACGACCTTTCGACGCTTTTCAAAAAAATACCCTTTACAATCCGCGGAAACAAAGGCGCAAGCATTATATCCCTTGTTTGACTGTCCCGATATATTACTTAGAGCCGGCCAATCGTTGATTGTTACAAACAAATGAGCGCAAGTCAAAGTGTTCCCGTTTGTACTCATCCCACATACGCATACCGGGTTTATTCCACAAAAGAAGAAGCTCGTCAACTAGTGGCCTCGTGTACACATCGATGTCGCTTTCCAGTCGCTTCGGGCCTTGATGAGTATCGCATCATGATGAATTTCCGCTTCATGCATATCCGTGGGGAAGGTTGTAGATAGACAGTAAATGTGCCGTGCTATGGCTACCGCTCATCCCCGAAGGGGTTAAAACCATCCGTATTTTAAGGCAAACCTCACGCTTTCTTGCATCATCTCGCAAAATCCTTTAATTTCTGAATCGATTGCTCTCCACCGTGACCCATCGCCAGGTGCCTCAACTTGCCGCCTATCTTACGGTCTTCTTTTGTGCCATCGCATCAACTTTGCATGGTCCTTGTTTCTAAACAAACGCTTTCAGCGTGGTATTATCGAGCGCACCACATAACCTTAGCAGGATTTTCAACCTAGGCCTTTCGCCATCAACATCACCGTGATCGCCTCGCCCGATCTTATACCGTGATGCATGACATGCCCGGACATTCATCCAACTTCTCGCTATCCTCGCCATAGTACAGAAACAATCATTAGGACATGCATCAATCTTTTTGATTGTTAATCCCAAAGGACATACAACCTTCTTTGCTTCGCACGCGTCGGGCAGTAACTCATTGTCCTTCCGGAAGCATCTTCTTCTCGATAGTCAATAACCGGCTAAACGCATTGTCGAAACACCATTCTTCGCCTTCCACCGCAGCAATTCTAGTGTGGTACCCAACCTTTTTCGCTCGCCCGAATCACAGCTTGGGTACAACAACTTCTTGTGGTCCTCTAGCATGCGCCAAACTTCTTCTTCTCCTTTTCTTTTTCGCATTCATTCTCGTGGCTTCACGAATAGCCCGATCAAGCCCATCGGTAGGCTCATCTCCCTCGCTAGCACCGGTGCCTCCCTCCGATCTTCCTCCATTGCAATATTTTCTATGACATCACCAAATTCAGCATATTCAGCAATAACATTGTCGCCATCCCCTCCTTCGTCTTCACCTTCTTCCATTGGGACACCTGCCTCTCCGTGCTTGGTCCAACAAACATAGTTGGGCATGAATCCCGACTTATACAGTGTAAATGAAGGATATGTGCTTTGGAAAACTCTCTCTTATTCCTGCACAAGGCACATGGGCAGCACATAAAAACCGTTTCGCTTGTTTGCTTAGGCCGCACATAGGAACTCATGCACCCCACGCCTGTACTCATCGCCGCTGGCGATCTACGTTGTACATCCAATTTCGCTTCATCTCGTAATTTTTAACATAATCATTGTATGAAAAAAGTAAACATCACATACATTTAAGTAAATACACAACATGCATGAATAGTACATTTTATTATTTCAGATGTCGCCTACGGCTTTTGTTTGCTTGCATACAACAAACTCCACTAAAGCGAGGAAGAAGAACAAGACATTAATTAAAAACAGAACATCCTTCGTAGGGGGCACGAAGCAATGAACCTAAGAAGCTAATATTTTCGCCTGCATCTCATGAATCTCCATTGCTACACCTTCGCTATTGTTATTTGGAATATTTGCACCATGGTAGGCCGCCAAAGCTTCAGCTTTTCGTGTTGTATTTTTGTAACAATTTCCGTGGTAGCGATGGACCTCGAGCATGGCAATCCGGCCAGTTCGATAGATCCCCGGTACGCGCCCAACATGCACTACGTACCATGCCATGTTTCCTACACATGTCAATAAATTAAATTGATTTCTAATTTAGACTACAAATTAATGATTTACGCAATTTGGTAAATTAAGTTAACTTCCTCATTTTTCTAATCAAAAGAAAATTACATAAACAACTATATTAATATAAAGTGCAAAAACATGAAAAAATGACGAAAAATGAGGGGAGTGAATTGCCGAACCTTTAATCCCGGTTTGGTTGGGGAACCCGAGTAAAGGGGGTTTAGCAGTTTTCGTGGGAAGAAAATGCGTTGAAAATTCAAGACGGGCGGGGGTATTTATAGGAGGGAATATTATTTCGGTCGGAGGCTAAACCGGGAGTAAAGCTCGAGCTTTACTCCCGTTGTAGCCTCCGACCGGGAGTAGAGGTCCTGGCCGGGCGGGGGCGCGGGCGCACGGCGCTTTACTCCCGGCTGGTAATTAGAACCGAGTAAAGATACATTTACTCCCCGGGTAAATTTCCACCGGGAGTAAACGCCATTTTGGCCTCGAGACTAAAAGTCAGTTCTGTAATAGTGTTAGTGTTGTTTATGTGGCCGTGATACAAAGTAGTTTGCTCGACCAAATGTGTGCAATTCTGGCAAATAGTGGAATCGGTTTGACTCTCTTAGAAATTACCTAATAATAGATTTTATTCTTTCTGTATTGAATGACGATGGCTACCTTCTAAACCAATTGTGACATGGTTTTATCAGAGCACCATCTGAATCTGGTGACGAAACAAAAGCTTCCTCCATTTCCAAATATCTTGATTTCTAACGACCTGTCTCGGGATTTTAGCTTTTTGTTCAAAAGTCACACTGATGATTATATTAGTGTCTGACAGGAACATGCTGCTCACGCCACGAGAGGAACCAGTTCGGCAGCGGTGGGCGGGGCACAACCAAGGATGAGGCAGCACAGGAGGAAGAGAAGGCCGCCGATCGACGTGGTGATCGTCCACGAAGGGGACAAGAACTACGCCTTCGACGAGTTGTCGATGTTGAGGGGCTTGGTTCTTGATCTATTTAGGACTTGTGAGGATCTTGCTTATAGGACTGTATAGGAGCATTCTTCTTGATCATGCATGTTGTGAGGTTCAATCTTTACTGGTAGAAAAGTAAATAAATATAAAGAAACTTGAAAAGGCGTCATTCATTCAAATACTCTTCAGTCTAAACTTATATAGGTAGATACTCAAAATTGGAGTAAGATCAGACCGTATCTTCACCTAGCGGATTGTACATCACTGCAAATTTAAGGGTACATTCGTGACATGTATATTGGCTTCTCTCTATTGGGTTATTGTTGAAGTGGCATCATCTTCTCACTATGTTGTTCTTCCTTTGGTGTTCTTCAGGTTTCACAGTTGTGTGGGCCTGCCTTTATATTTCTGAGTGACAAATGATTAATCTACGCCAGACAGTTAATTGTTTCTATCATCATTTGATTTGTTTTTTAGTTTATAATAATTTTTTTTAGTTTTATGATTTATTTTTTCTACAACTGTAGCGTTAGCACGGGCAATATACTAGTGATATATAAAGAATGGAGGTATGTATATTACCTCATCATCAGTATCAGTATCATTATAATTATTAGTATAATAATTGACTTCACTGTATTCCCAGCGCAGCATGCCTAGCTTGCATGCTGCCGACTTGTATATGTAAATTCTAGTATATAATAATAGAGGCTAGCTATGACATAAACAGTATAGGCCATGACCCATGAATGGTAGGCAGATACTGTGCATATCATTATTGTGGGTGGTGCCCATACAGTCTTAGTTGGTAACATAAACCGAGACGAAAGGTTCACTTTTTAGTCTCGGTTGACGTAACCGAACTAAAGGGGAACCTTTAGTCCCGGATTGGCAATCTCGGTTGGAAAATCGAGACTAAAAGGGTTTCCCAACCGGATTATAGCCCAATCGTGTACTAATGATGGATTGCATTTTATTTACACATTCCTACTCCACGGTGGCTTTGTTATAGGCATCCAATCGATATCTATAAAACTTATGTTTGCAACCCCCATTAGCTAATTCTCTTTACATGTAAGCACGTCACCTCACCATCCCACTAACACCCCACTAGCATGCCACCTCACCAGCCCACTAACCCTTTCTTGCGCCACGCCATCAACATGCCCCACATGTCTATAGGCATAAAAAATCACTATACCACAGCCCAACATAGCGTCCAACTTATGGTCGGTATAAATATCACAATACCGTTGGAGGGTCTGCCGCTATATATTTGTGACATACGGCCGGTCGCTATATCTCAATCTATCAAGGTTGGACGCTATTTCTATTTTTATTTAGCGTTGGCAGGTCAGTCGGTAAATTATATTAATTGGGTCCACCGGTCGGTCGGCACGTTGAATTAGACATGTGTCCGCCCGATTCTCGCGCCTAAATTTGGTGGGTTCACATGTTGCAGTAGAATTGGCACTCCTATGTCTCAAATGACGCCTAAAATTTTGGGATCCCGCCTGTCAGACAATAGTGTTTTGCAGAAACCCTACTGCCTCCCCCTCCTCCAAATCTCTGTTTAGTTGGTGGTAAAGGTGGAAAAACAACACCGTTCAATCAAAAAGTCATTGCAAAGACGCTTTCGCTTGTTTGTGGTAAACATTATCCTACCATGGCGTAACTAGGCTCAAAAAGAATCGCCTCGTCGTGTACATCAAAATTATGTAATTAGTTTTTTTATTTACCTACATTTAGTGCTTCCTACGCTGGGCAAAAGATTTGATGTGATAGGTGAATAGTGAGTTTGTATTTCCAGTTTCAGGAACTAAACACAGCCTTTCCCTCTGCGCCGCCAGCACTCCACCGCGCGCAGCTTGCTCCCGCACGTCGCGCGCGGACTCGATCCCGAGCGACCCAGGCCATCGCTCTCCGGCGCGCCGCCCAGGACACCGCTCTCCGGCGGCTCCTCAGCACGCCCCTCAGGCCCAGGCCGGAGGCTCCTCAGCGCGCTCTCAGGCCACCGCTCTCCGGTGCGCCGCCCAGGACACAGCGGCACCCCGGCGCACACCCTAGCCCGACGGCTCCCCGGCACGCCCCACATCGCGCGCGGAGGCCACCCCGGTGGAGCCCCCAGCGCCCCCACACCCCGGAGTTTCCCCAGCGAAGCCCTGCGCCCCCATCCCGCCGGCGTCCAAATCGAGCCCGTCCCGGCGTCCTCCCATCCAAATCCAGCCCGTCCCGCTCGTCTCCACGACCACGTAAGTTGCTGCTGAACCTCTGTGCTTTCAATTGCCTCCCATTCCCGTCATCTTTGCTCATGGTCAAGCCCCCTGTGCTGTTTCCATTGTTCGTAGTGGCCTCTGCTCTTCAACTGTTCGATGAAATGCTCAAGGGCTCCGACTACTGATTTTGCATTGGTTCATTGGCTTACCATACTGTCTGCTGGTCTAATCTTCAGTCATTGTTGCTCAAGTGATTCTTTACTTCCTTTTTTGTAACAGTTGGGACTTATAGGAGGGAGTAGGAGCAGTGAGATGTTGTTGTGTTGAAGGCAGGAGTAGATCTGGGAGGTGTCATTCAAGATCCGGTGTCAACAAGCAGGAGTTGTGCAAGTCATTGTTGTGTGGTGGGCAGGAGCTAGATGAAGTCATCGTGTTTGCGGATTTAAATCAAGAGGAACAGGTGATGCTCTCCCCCTCTCTGGCCATGTGTGTTTATTTTTTATTCTAAGAACAATTCATTTGCGTTGCCCATGTTTCATGAATGGATTATATAATTTGGACAATTTGTTGTTCTCCCATCGTAGCGATTGATGGATAAGTCTTGGATTGATGATGATGCTAGGTAAAAAAATAATAGCTTCAAAATAGTGAAAGCGCTATATGTGGCTATATAAATTGGCTTTTAACACACAAGTTTCATATGTGACTATGCTGAAATCTAAGTACTCGATCATTTGCTATTTTCCATGTCTCATTGGGCAACCTATGATATTGATGATGAAGCCGTGCACAAGTTAAAAGAGCTTGCTGCTGGAGCAATCCTGTACCAGGTATAGGTAGCACTAACTTGTATGTAGCACTAACTAGTTATGCTTGTATAGTCTAATGGCACGCTACTGTACAACGGTCTTCAAATTATTTGAGTATGTGAGAATCAATTGAAAGAAAATATCTCAATATGCTATAAGCAAGCTGTTGTTTCCACCTATGTAGTAATCTGATAACCTGAACAAGCTGGTCTTGACTTCGATGCAAAAAATCTTACAAGAAGGTGAGATACTATACACACTGCTATTTAATTAGTTTGAAAGCTTACTGATAAATAGATGACATTTCTTTTTTTTGAATCTTTGACAATTCTGTTTTTAAGCGTACTCATAATGAGTTTGATGTGATGTTTCATCCAGTTCATCCATTTTCAGTCACTAAATTAAATATGTTATCCCTCTTTTTGGACTCGTGAAAAATGACTGCAGGAAGCTGTCATGTTTTGTTGTATCCTTTCCAGTTCCAAAGATCTTACTAGTTTCCTATTACTAACCTACTGATCCATTATCTATTTTTCAGCAATAAATACCTACATCCATCAAGTAGTTGAAATGGAAATTCCAAAGATTTTTGGTTGAAGTGCTACCTGAACCTGAAGGCTTGTTGAGAAGTAGATTGGATCTCGCTTAACTATGTGCTGGTTTGCATGGGAAATTCGGTATTGACAAAGCTTCATTCTTTTACATGCTACTGATATATCTATGACAAATAAATTTGATGCTAACAAGTAGCTTGGGACCAAATAACATAGCACATGTTTCTCCTTCTAACATGACTTTGTAAATTGTTACCACTGTTGGTTGAAGTGCTACCACTGTTTTGTGTGAATCAGACCTCAACTTTATGGTTAGTGAATTATTGTGTGAGACTGAATGTTGCTAGCTGCTTGGATCTTGGATTCAACTCTACATCATTTAAGCTATTTTAATTGATATCAAGTTTCATGTTCTTTTCATGATGGATGTAAACTTTTATTTTTCAGGTGAGAGGTAATAGATAGAGGAAGCCTGATGCATGCAGCAAGCGGTTGGACTGAAGTGCTCATGGTGATTGCAACCAAACTGTGTGGTTGTGGATTTTGAGCTAGGTTTAGTGAACAACACGTGCATGTTAGGCTAGGTTTAGACTTGTTTGTTGAACATCAGCTATATGCATATACCTTCGAAGTCCCATGTCAAGTGACAATGTACTTGTGATACATGAATCAATGTATGTCTAATGTGATCACTTATGACAGATTCTTATGTCTACTCTATAATATAATTGTGAGCTATGATGAGCTTCTATGCCACTATCCAAAATGGAAATGTTAATTGTATGGTTGATTGATTGTATGATTAGTATTGATTAAGAGGTCAATGTATAAACAATAATATTATATTATTGTAATTTCCTTCTAAGCATAGCGCCCGACGGTTGGTCGCAATAAAGTTGTAATTGGCGTTGAACGGTTGGTCGCTATATATTGGACGCACTGGGCGACGGTCGGTCGCTATAAGTAAGGGGTCGGTCGCTATAAGTTATAGCGACGCCTTTATTGCGACCGGTGAAGTCGACGCTATATATCTATAGCGACCGACCGTAGGTCGCTATAATCGACTTATAGCGACCATCCGTAGGACGCCATAGATAGGTTGTGGTATAGTGAATGTTATAACTCATGAACCAAAGAAATAAATCAAATTTTGACTACACCATTAAATTCATTTTAATAAATCCTTTAAAACAAGATCTCACATGTATATATTTTGATAAAACTTATGTTTACAACCCCCACTAGCTAATTCTCTTTTTACATGCAAGCATGCCACCTCACCATCCCACTAACACTCCACTAGCATGCCACCTCACCAAATTCCACTAACCCTTTCTTTGCGCCACGCCATCAACATACCCCACATGTCTATGTGCATAAAAAAGGTTATAACTCATGAACCAAAAAAATAAATCAAATCCTCGATTACACCATTAAATTCATTTTAATAAATTCTTTAAAACAAGATCTCACATGTATATATTTTGATAAAAATTATAAGTGGAACCCGTTGGTATAGAGAAAAAGAAAAAAAAAAAAAAAAAAAAAAAAATAAAAAAGGAAAAAGAAAAAGAAAAAGAATAGGAGGGTGATAGTAATATTGTAACTCATAGAATTCTTTTTCATACTCACTGCAAACGCGCGGAATCCACTACTATATTATAAAAAGCTAATCCCGACTACAAGTTTCTCTCAACACGCAAGCCATCCACATCAATCCCCACCGATATGCATCTCATCCCCACTAATAGGCATATATTCCATCTAGTTTACATCTTAGTTGCAAACTATATTTCATTCTAAATTCTTTGAAATTCCCACAGTAATGTGCGGGACATTTTATAGTAATATTGAGTTAGTCATGCATGATGGCACTTTCATGGCTTATTTTTGTTATTTATTATAGTTTTCAAAATCCATGGGAGGATGCGAGATGTAAAACCATGGTCTATTTCTATGTGAGGGCTTCTCCGTTCCTACACGCTGCTTAGCAAAACATAATTTACTTGTGCAGGTTTAAAATTAAAGAAGTATAAATGCAGTAAAGTTTGTGTTATCCTAAATGGCTGCGCCGAAGAAAAAATTTAGATTTGCATCATAGCCCATCGAACCGTGCTCCATGATCAGTAATTTTGTTCCATATATTATTAGGTGTTCAAATGATAAATAATATGTACAATTTAAAATATGATCATCTCTATATATGAGCAACGGGCCGGCCTCGCCCGGCCAGGCACGGGCCAATGCTAGGCATGGCCCGCTAGGACATGGGCCCGTTTGGCCTGTGTGCCGCTGGACGTGCCTCCACAGGCCATCGTGCAAGCTCGCCGGCCTAGGCACGGCCCATCGGCCGATTTTCATGTCGGGCCGGCCTAGAAAAGCATGGGCCCAATATTGAACCAGGCTGGACCGAGGCCTAGAGAGGAGGGAGGACCTGCTCGACACGAGGACCGAAGGCGGCGGTGGTCGCCGGCGACCTCAGCACCGGGGCTCTTGATGCCGAATTGAACGAAGTAGCAAGTAGAGGACGCGAGGTTGGCGGCGGGGTGGCGAATCCGCGCCCGTTGCCCCGGATCGGTCCGCGCTATCGATGACGCGGTGTTCAGTGCGCGCAGGGTGCTCGCCAGAGCGGCGCCGGTGTAGGGGGAGAGGAGGAGGTGTGGCGGCGCCCGACGAGGCATAGGGCAGCGAGGACGAGGTGGCCGCCGGTCGCTAGTGGTGTAGAAGCCGCCAAGGCGGAGGCCACCACGCCGACGCACCCGGATGGAGCGGGGTGGGGGCGCACAAGAGTGGGGGAGGCAGATCGACTTTGTGACGACACGAGGGTTGGGAGGCTCACCGAGTGCTGGTCCTATGGATACGGTTGAGGAGGTAGTGGTGGTGTGCCGGTGGCCTTTTGCCCTACAAGATCGTGCCCGCACCGGGCCGCCTCTATTTTTCATGTCATGCCATGCCAGCCCCGTGCTCGGGGGTGCAGCCTGTGCAACGCCTCGAGCGCGTGCTTTGGGCCAGCTCGGCACGAATTCAACCGAGCTATGCTGTGTTTGGGCCGGGCCAAAATTCCGTGCCTCAGGCTGTACCACCGGCCTCGTGCCTTTTTGCTCAGGTATAACTCTCTCAACTAACTTTCTAACACTGTTTGCAAAAAAAAAAAAAAAAAAAAATTATCTAACACAAGACCTATTTAGATACTCTATAACCTCATTCTAATAATTTACCAATAACTCCGGTCCATATGTATTTTTGTCATTTGAATTGCTTCTCTTTAGGTTTTTAAAATGAGAACACGCATTTGAAAGCTTACTATATTATATGAGTTCGTATTGCATCCTTTTTGTGGAACCATAAATTTATGTTTTCTTTTGTCTTTTGGCTTTATTTGTTGTTGTAATTTTTATACGTTGTCAAGTTCAAAACCGTAGTAACTATTGTATCATCAATTCGAAACTTTCATATCATAATTTTGTTATGTAATGAACTCTAAGTTCTAATTAAACTCCACTCTTAGTTACAACAATGAAATAAATAGTGATTTCTACCTACTCCACTGTACTCAAGATGTTGAATTTTCTCTCTCTTGGAACATTTGCAATAGGAACCCTCCTACTTATTATTCTTTTTCCGCGCGACCAATACGCGTGCACATTTATTCCGCAGCAGGATCAAATTTTCAATTAGTCAAAAGGTTAGGAGGTAGGATTGGGAGTTGTTGGAGATGTGTTTTTTCAATCTTGCCAAAAATCGTAGATCTAGAGATTGTTTTGGCAAGCTCTTAACTTTTAGCTGCCATGTCCTTTTTATCAGGCTGTTAGACTGTCCGCACTGGGACACTCTAAAACCACCGGTACGAGCCACGTCGGCATTTACACGGGTAAGACTGTCTGCATTGGCCCCTCCATCAATCCCGCTACCCATCCAGCTAGGCTTTTACCGTAAAAACGCCGCAACGGGCTATGGGATGACCTACGGTACCGGCGTCCCTGCGCCAAACTTCCAGCAATACAGTGCTACGGGAAGCCCTGTTGTTGGCCCCAGCACGCGCAGGCGGGAGAGAAAGGAGAGAGCTGAGAGCGTGCATGGCGGGCCGAAAATGTTATAACTCGTAAACCAAAAAACCAAACTAAATTTCGATTACACCATTGAATTCGCTTTCAATAAAGCCTTCAAACCTAGATCTCACATGGATATATTTAGATAAAATTATGAGTTGACCCTACTGATGATAATTGGTATAGAGTAGAGATATAAAGGAGGGATGAGTGCGGAAGAAAGTGCTGTAAAGAAAGAAATCTTGATGACCAGAATGTTTAGAGAAGGTAAATAGAGGAACATGAGTGCGGATAGTGTAATGAAGCCCGCAGCGGGGTACTGGAAGGAATACGGCACGGGCACCATTCCTAGAAGTCTGGCACTTTGCCGTGGTCACGGTAAGCCCTGCTGCTGGCCCTACCACTCACACGCGGGAGAGAGAGGAGAGAGTTGAGAGCATGCACAGCAGGCCCCCACTGTTTCATGTTACTAAAAAGTATTATAACTCGCAAACAAAAAAATCAAATTAAATTTCGATTACACCATTGAATTCGTTTCAATAAATTCTTTAAAACTAGATCTCACATGGATATATTTAGATAAAATTACAAGTGGGCCCACTAATGGGAGTTGATATTGGTATATAGTAGAGATATAAAGGAGAAATGGGTGTGGAAGGAAGTGCCGTAAAAGTAAGGAATCTTGATGACCAGGGATGTATTGAAAAGTAAATAGAAAACATGAGTGCGGATAGTCTTACCCAATGCGTGCCCTGCTATGGATACCGACGCACAATCTTCTTCTTTCTCAAATTCTCTTCTTCCTCACGAGACCCAGCCCCGCCCACGTCTGCCTCTACCACCTCCCGGGCAGCTAGTGACATCCCCACTTGGCCCTCACCCCTGCCCGTCTATACCACCTCTCGGGCCGCTGACAACCTCCCGCCTGCCGTGCACCTTGGCCTGACCATCTCGCCGTTCCCTAATCCCATTTGAAGTGTTCGCTGGCAACTTCTCGTCTTGCTACCGGATCCGCACATCCAATCGTCTCCCACTCCCAACATGGTGGCACCGCTACTGCCTTGCTTGCCGCCCGTCAACCCGACACCACCGCCGGACCAACCACCGTCACTGGGCCCTTTCCCTTTCTATGCCTGCCAGCTAGGGAGGACTCCATTGAAAACCCCAATCCACTACCATTGTTGCGTTCCCCACCACACTGGACCATGGTGACCCCACTGCTGGCCATCCTGCCCACTGTCCACCCCCTAGCTCCTAGTCCATCCACGGCAGGAATCGGACACGTCACAAGAAAGACGACGCGAACGCTGGGCTGCAGCCATGGCAGACGGGAGCAGTGGCCGTGCATTCCTCTCCTTGCCATGCTACTGCCGATCCTGCTCGCCGGCCCGCTCGTCGTGGCTACAGGCTCGGCCATCCTGCCGATGGACAAGCCCACCATGCATGTGCTTGTTCGTATTGAAGAAGATGTACGTACTGAAAGGCAAAAATCCCTATAGCAGTCCAATCTACTTGGTTCTTTAGCTTGATTATATTTTATTTATGTATAGAGGTGTTTTGGGTATTCTCGTTCCAATTGCTGAAGTTTACTCTGCATCTGGTTACTTCATATCTTATATTCTTATTCGGTATTACACTCATTCTTAACTTTCAATTGAAGATTGCTCGGAAGCACAACTTTCTGATCTTTGAAGACCACAAGTTTGCTGACATTGGGAACAAAATAGTTATGCAATCTGAGGATGACATGTGGGTCCCACTCAGAGGGCAAAGTGGACAATCCACGCGACAAAACACCGTTCTAGAGCGGAGAATACCTTTCTAGCCAAAGACCCCAAAAATACAGCTCCAACTTTACCTTGATTCCAGGAGTGGAGTTGCTCTACTTGGAGTTGGAGCTACTCTACCTGTAGATGGAGCCATGCCAAACAGGCCCTTAGCACTCCCTACAAATTTTTAATGTGAGATAGTTTACATGTTTAAATATTCAATATAAGTACTCCGATCAGATTTAAGATGATCACCAATATTGAATGGAGACAAAGACAACATCGAAGTTGTTATACTTGACGAGATTTACACCTATGTAGTTTATAATTTTTTCATTTGTGATAGTTTGGAGTGTGAAATATACAATATAAGATTTAAAATTGTGTAGGCTAAAAGAATAGCGTCAGCTATTTAGTCACATGTGTACCGGCTTCTTTAGCCATCACTGATAACCCATCACTACAGGATGCAATTTCGACATCAGTGATAGGGGTTTCCAACCCGATAATGATTATGAAATCTGGAATCTGGTGTGGTGTAACTCAAGTAATACTAGTAGTATTCCATGGTGAAATAACAAAGTCTTGTATTTCACTTGGAAAATATGTATATAGCTCTTTGTTCCATATATACATATACATATGGATGATTGTTGCTACCGTGGTTTAGGCACGTGAAAGGTAGCCATAGTATTGCTAGAGTTTAGATCTGTACAGATGATTTAGGCACATGGATATTAGCCATAGTTTGCCAGAGCATAGTTACATGTCTTCACCAGTTATTAAACTTGTGCTTCCCTAAACTTTCATCCCAAATATGTGAATCTGTCACCGTGAAAGTCTGACAGAATACTGAAGGCTAGTTGGCCATGGGATGAGGTATAATAATTTATAGCTTGGCTAAGGTGTTGTTTGGTTCCTAGGGACTAAACTTTTTAGTCCCGAGACTTTAAAAAAAAAAAAAGACTCTCTAGTTGGTACGTTTATAGAGACTAATAAAGACAAAGTCTTAAAAAGTCCCTCCCTGTTTGGTTTTATAGGAACTAAAAGAGACTTTTTTAGTCCCAAGGGCTAAAAAGTCCCTAAACCAAACAACCCCTAAGTTGTGCATGAGTTGAAGCATCTTGTCATATTTCTTTGTGCTTGTACTCATATAAAAGACAAAAAAAACTATCTATTTGTGCAGTTGCGAGATACGAAGTGAGGTCCAACTTTATTTCCAATTCCATGCAGGATTATAGAGATATGTATAGTACTGTCGTATTACCTGTTCATGTCGCTGCGGATTGACCATCAGCTCTAGTACATTGGTTGCAAAGGAGCCTATGGTGACTTTGCGCAAGATGTCGTCCTGCACCCGGCGCAGCTCCTTGGCCATGTCCCCGGCTCCTAGGAAACGACGAACGACATGCTTCCGTTGGCACTTGGTGACGAGCTGCAGGGCGTCTTCCAGGCTGTCCGCTATATCCTCCAGCGCGTCGACCATGGCCTCATCCTTCATCGCCTCCGTCATCTGATCGAGGCGCTTGATGAAGGCGGTGACTCGGGCCACGCACCTCTGGATGTCGCGGCACTCTTTCTCGCTCTGCTTAACCGTCTCCACGGCCTCCTTGATCTTCAGCGCGATATCGACGATCTTACCCACTCTACCCAACGCAATATCGGCCATCCTGCGCTTGCACCTGAGATCTTATGAGTTTATGGGACGGGACTTGTCTTATTTCCAACATAATAACATCAAAGTAATCGCTAATCAAGAGATACTGACCTTATTGGCTCTGTTGTCGAGCTCTTCTTGTGTCTCAATTGATCAGATCCAGACCAGCGACGAGCTCCTGTAGCCGGCCGTCACAGTTCTGGCAGTGGACTCAGGAGAGGCTGGATTTGGTCGGAGGAGACCTTGACCGAAGTCGTCGTCGGGCCCTACTCACTGCTAGCATGACACCGCCAGCGGAGGCTCGAGCACAGTTAAAAGAGTGACTGGAATAGGCGTGTAGAATGTCCGGTGTACCCTTGTGACCATGTTGAGTGGCTAAGCAGGGGCGTTGTAATTCTGTAGGAGGTCTGCACCGGCTTTTCATTTGGCTAGGGCCTAGTTGTAATTCTGTAGGCGGCGCAGAGGGCGGCTAGGGCAGGCGCGCGGGTGTGCTAAGGCAATGGCGAAAAATATGTTTATTTCTTTCTTGCTCAAGATATTACATCCACCCTATATTTATAGTGCCGATTGGACTTGTATTGCAAATAAGAATCTAGTCCTAATCAAAAAAGATATTCTTATCCTAATCAAATCTAATCTCAAAGCAAAAGAATATCAAACTCTAGGGCGGCGCTCCCCTGCTGGCCGCCCTCCCCCGGGCCGGCTGCCCCTCCTCCAGGCCCAATCTTTTTGGGCTGTGACCCCCACCCACCCACCCACCCACACCCTTCTCTAACCGCCGTGTCCTCGCTTTGGATGAAGATCCATTCCGTGACTCCCGGAACGGGTCCGGCGAGCCGGGGAGGATGAGCTCAATGCGTAGTACCAACCGGCCTTGAATCGGGTTGGGTAGGATCATGTTCTGGCGCGCGTGCTCCGGTGCAATCTCCATGAGGTAGTGGAGGTTGTCAATGTAGCCGTTTTATATGTACTAGTGCACCGTGTGTCCTTGCAGTGTCGTCATCTGTTGGCGAGCCGCTAGGAGGAGGTCGCGTGGGATCCCCACAACGAGATGCTGATGGAGCATGTCGCGGGAGGCCTCTCAAGGAACAAGAGCAATTGTGTAGTGGAGGCAAGACGTAGACTAGCATTAGGCGCCATATGGTTGCATCCCAGCGAGTTGGCGGTGAAGCTGCAAGGTTGAGCATAGTACCGTACATGAAGGTGCCAATCTTGTACATGTAGATGTTATCCACGCTGAAGAATTGGCGATCCATGTTGTCAAGGAAGACAACACGGGCAGCCCCAATGTGGTGGCCCCTTGACCACGGTCCGCCGAGAAGGATGGCTGTCGGGGCGGCGGTCGTCGGGGTTGAGGTGTAGGTGCCTAGGGCGAGAAGGCTCGTCCATCGAGGGCCTCCTTGTAGTAGAACATCTAGGAGGTCCGTAGCGGAGGCGACAAAGCGAGGACGTAGAAGTGCCGAAGAGGATGAGGCCATCCTAAAATGTCCATCACGGCGCCGCTGTGTCCATGGTGATGTCGAGGGCAATCTAGTGGAGGTGCTGCTGCTCCAACGTCGCCTGACGTAGCTGGATGAAGACACCGGTTGACGTGTTGTTGAGGTCGAGTGCAGCAGCATGCCTGGGACACTTCCCAAGGTGAGGAGCGACGTCGGGGGCCCCGGCAAAGTAGGCCGGTTGCGCGGGTCCCCGCCGTGGTGTGCGACGGGACCTCGCGTGAACGCCGAGGCGTGCCCCCGGCGGTTGTACTCCAGCTGCATTGTCGTGATGTTCCATGTCACCGCCCTAGGCTTGCCCGACCAAGGCATCCCGAGGATGACGCCGATTTCATTGCTGATGTGTAGGACGTAGGCATCAACATCAAAGACGCCGGCATCTATGCGATAGGGACGTCGAATGTCACCCCATGGTAGGTGGTGGTGGCACCCGTGCCCGCCGTCACCAGGACCTGGACCGGTTGTGTACGAAGGTCGGCGGTGGCGATCACGCGACGGTCGACGTAGCTGTGCGTGACGCAAGAATTCTCCAGGATGCTGACGCCTATGCCCGCAATCACGCCGATGAGGTAGAGGGATTGGGTACCAAGTACTATGGAGTCGGGGTCCCCAATTAGCACCCTCGGGTCGGCGCCATCGTGCGCGTCGTCGTCGTCGTCATTCATATCGTAGTCGTTGAAGACCGTGATGTCGAATAGGTGCTTACATTTGTGACCATGTGAGAAGGGCTCATGGAAGTTGAAGTACGATCCGCCGCGGCGGCGTTCTGCCATGTCCTCGGCGGTGAAACGCTTGAACAGTCGTAGGGGTGTCGTCGTGGCGGGGGTATCGTCGATGACGCCGGGGGGGCACTAGCCGGGGGCTGGGGCGCCTTCACCCGCCGATAGCCCGGCGCGCTGCCGGAGGCCTAGAGGATGGCAAGTTGGCATTCGTAGCCCCCCCGCGAGTGACATGGCCGTCTCCATGTCCTGGGGATCCTGCAGTTCGGCGTTGGTCTTTAGGGGCTCTCCTAGCCCCGTAGTGTAGATGTACACTTGTTGCAACTCCTCGTGGTGCCCGGTGCGAGCCACGTGCGCCTGGAAGCTCTTTGTGTACTTGTCCACGATGCTTGTCTTTCGGAGCGACGCCAGTTCGCCTAGCGGATTGCGCCACGCGTTCTTCGCCAAAGAGCTCGTTGGCGATCGGGTGAAGTACCCACATCTGTCACCGCCTTCTCCGCGCCGTGCATATGTACCCACGCTTGCGCGCTCCTAACAGATAGTAAGATGCGTACTAGACTTGTTCCGTTGTCGGCATGCCTTGACCCTTGAAAAACTGCTCACATCTGTTGAGTCAGGGCAGCAGATCCTCCTTGCCGTCATACGTCGGGAACGACAGCTTGTGCAGGCGTGGGGCGAGTTCGAGGAAGTGGTCCAACGGGTTGCTTGCATGCATGAGGGGGGCGTCAACACTAGACCTTGTGGCGGCGGCGTCGATGTAGCGAAGAGGCGTTGATTTTGGCCTCCACCCGCCGGCCAACTGTGGTGCGGTGGTAGACGTTGGTTGCTCCCGCACGTTCTTGAGGAAGGCATGGCTAGCGGCCTCCATGGTCGCTTTGGTCCCAAGCTCCAGTGAACTCTAGTTCCTTGCGCTTTTATGGTCCTCCTCCGGATTGGTGCCGGAGAGGATGGCGACTTGATCGGCGAGGGGGTTGAGGCGGGTGTTGATCTTGTCGAACTGCTTGGCGAGGCCCTCCAGCAGCTTATTTGAGTCGGCGTCCATGGTGATGGCGGTGGGTGGATCGGACTGGCCGACGAGTACCACGTGTCATAGCTGCGATGCGAGGAGAGCAGCGGCGACAGCTGGCGTGGGCGGCATGTAGCGGCGGTGGCGGCGCAAAGGGCGGCTAGGGTAGGGGCACGCGCGTGTGTTAGGAGGCAAAGGCGGAAAAATATGTTTATTTCTTTCTTGCTCAAGAGATTACATCCACCCTATATTTATAGTCCTGATTGGACTTGTATTGCAACTAAGAATCTAAAGAGTTTCCTTATAGATTGGAGCTCCTTTTCCTAAACAAAAATATATTCTTAATCTAATCAAATCCAATCTCAAAGCAAAAGGGAAACAAACTCTAAGATATTTTATTCCTAAGATATTTAATTTTTCGCAAAAAAGTCGGGAGCGGCGGCGGCGGCGGCGCGCGCCAGGGCGCCCCTGCTGGCTGCATGGCCGCGCCCTCCCTGGGCCGGCTGCCCCTCCTCCGGGCCCAATCTCTTGGGCTGTGACAACCAAAGACCCGAGATTGTGCCTGCAGTATGATTTAGGAAGAAAGTCGTTGCAAGTCCAACTGCTACAATGATGTGTCAGCATAAGAATTAGCGTTAGATGCGGGTCGACGTATTAGCGTGGTGCTGGTCTCTGAGGAAAGCAGCAACTGTTTTAGAAGGAGCAACTGGACGTGAAGAGTGAACACCTATTTTTGGGTTAAGTGGCGACTTGTGTTGCGTAGTGCCGCCTGTCTTGCATCATGGAAAACGACACAAGGGTTTTTAAAATCCGTCGGTGGCCGGCAGGCATGGCCACTTCTTGGCATCGTCAAGTCATTACCTACTGTATGTCTACTATTGCCTCCTAATGGACGCCTTGTCACCACCCAGACAGTGCCTTGGTAAAACCAAATAAAGGAAACATAAAAAGAAAGAACCGGTCGCTGTGATCCGGCGACATGCTGATGGATTTGGCCGCCCATTGCCATATCGAGGCGAAAGCTGCCATGACAATATGTCCACTGCTATTTCTAGAGTTCACCTGCAAAACTGAGTGTATACAAAACTTGTGGAAATTATTAGTATAAACCCTATCTTCTATTGTTCTTGTTCTCAAATGTTCTATTAGTTCATGGTAAAAAAAATGACGTTAACTACCGTCACCAAGAACCCTCTGCAAACTATTGCAATTGACTTTCACCCCACCAACATCCTCGCCATTAGTGCAAGCCTTACTATCAAGCATCTTGCTCATGGAGGAGCATCCTAATTACTTGCTGGAGGACGTCACGACCCTGCTCTTCAACGACAAGCTACCTCCATCGGTGACAATCAACTACTTCGACGACCATGGCCACCACCTCGACAACCTCCGATCTGCAGGCGCGGAACACTCGAGTCGATGATGGCACCATCTACCAGGAGAGGCTATTTCAACCTTCCCGTCAATGCCGACATCCGAACAACCACAACGCGAGGATGCGCTGTTCGAAAAAGGGGAGGAAGTGTCACAGCCCATCGAAAGCCCAGGCAGGGGCCTCCCGTATGCCCAAGCAGAGCCTCCCGTGCGCCATCGCGTCATCTACTTCGTCATCAAGCAATAGTTATTTAGAAATAAAATAGAAATATATTAGGAAATAAAATAGATTTACTTCTTGTGCAAGTCTTCCCTTACTATAAATGCAAGAGACTTGTAACCAGTTGGAATCAATCGAGAAAATTAAAGGATAACACCAACAGCTTCGGTCTTCATGCTCGCCGCCGCCCCCATCTCCCACGCCGCCACCGCCCAACAACACACACGCGCCCTGAGGTGTCGGCGTGGACGTCTTGCCCGCCGCTTCTTCGCCGCCCGTTCGTCCGCGCGCGTGCTGTCACAACCGCCGAGCCCATTTGACTGTGACACCCGGTAGGAGGTAGATATGGGCCTGATTTACTCGGGCCTGCATTTTCTGGGCAAGATTTTAAAGGTGCTCGCCTCTGATAACTGACTTTCCTGTCCGCCATGGAAAATAGATATTTACCGTGACGGGCAGCCTATTGGGCGGCTGGCCAGGCCAGCCAAACATAAACCGAGGCGGACGAAAGGTGTGCCCACCACGGAACAGTTTTGGGGTGTGTCACGCAAAATAAATTTTTGTACTAGTGTTAGTATTAACACAAACACAGCTAAAAGCATAACGATGCCGTCATGCGCTCCAACAAGACCATGTGGTTGTTGGCTCCCTTTGTACAATCTGAAAAGTTTTAGTATCCATTATCATAAACTAAAGATGAAAAAGGATGCTAAACTAAACCTTGAGCTTTCAAAAATCTCTCAATACAGTAATGATTTCATCTATGCAAAAGTTGTATCTTCAACTTTAATGTGGACTGATCATGACTGTGTGACCATGTCGTGCCTCCACGCGTGAGCAGAGGCCGGGCAAAGCCAGCTCTAAATTTATAAATTTTTGGTAGTGCACTGCTAAGGGGACATACATAATTTGGTAGAAATACATGGTGAAAGTTTGTCTATTTAGTGGATTTGTTTTTCCCCATACAGCGGTACATTGGCCAGGCAAGCTCAGCGTAGGTTTGCCCCTGCACGTGAAATTGAGTCTTTGAGTGAGTGGCCGAATGTGGACCCATATGTGCAGTGCATTCAGTGGTTCAAATGCATTGCATCTGAGGATATGGATGGCTGATATAAGCCATGTGTTTACATGGGCAAGTGTGAATTCCTTTCTGTTGGCGCCTAAGCAGGGTGTGGCATGCCGCACCTGCAGTAGTGAACCAAAGCGCTAGCTGAAGTTTGGCCAGATGAGGCTTGGTTATTTGTGGCAAATGCTGGTAGCGATCTAAACACGCCCTTTCATTCTTCTCACCCAGAAAGCTACACAGTATTATTTGATCCATGAAAATTTTTGGCATGTTTGTTTATAACTCTTTAAAACCTGATTTTACATAGTTAGATTCCTTGGGGTGGAACCTGCCGAACCAGATTCAAGTCATCGATTTGGCACCGGCGCTCGCAATTTCTTGAACTTATTATAGGTTTTAACGGCGCTATGCTTTCAGTCGTAGTCAATGTCCCCATCGACAACGAGGCACATGTGATGACTACGTAAATTTTAAAACCAGTCGGCTTAATCCTTCAGATGTGCTCCAAGCTAGGGGTTGCGTATGTTCAAAGGGATAAGTGTAGGTGCGTTTTGTAGGCATTTATGTTTTACTGTGGTAGCCATTTGTAAACAATTGGAATAATTGTCTCATAAAAAATGCGAATTGGAATAATTTTCTCATAAAAAATTTTGAGCTCTGACACAGAGATGTGGCAGCCATTAGTAAACAATGCACGCTCTTTGTACTATACATTTTGCATTTGTTAAATCTTAAGCCCACTTTGAATCTTGATGAAGGTATCGAGCAAAAAATTTCTTAAAATATTTAATTCAGGCACTCAGAACCCACCAGTCTTTGGTCCTCGTAAAGAATGAGAAAATTCAGACAAAGCGCGCCGTGTGCTTGACTGCTTGGCATTGAGGTCGAGGCGTGCAGCCGTTTGAATATGCATGTGCATGCTCGGCCTCACTTGGACCAAGCAAGTGGATGGCTGCCAATATTCATGCCACCACAGAAGTTTTAGTGGCACCTATGCTTTTGGTTGCTGATCAGGTGGTTGACTCCCAAGCTAACCAGGTTGCTATTGCTACTCCTAGTGAATCTCAAGTTGGTGGGTCTGAATATGTTGCTGCTCTTGGAATGGAGGATGCAGTTCAGAATGACACTACGAAGGAGGCTCTGCCCAATTCTGAAAATATTGGTCACCAAGTTGGTACACAAAATGAGGCAGTTGGGTTTGTGCAGTCTGAATCAGTGGGTCCTGCTGCTGCTGATGTGGGCAAACTAGTGGGGAAAACCCAGCTGATTCCCTTTAATGAGCATGCTAATGTTATGGCTTCTTCTGCTGCTGCTGTCTCTGATGAGACACCTCCAAAGGTTCATATGGATCCCTTTGGCAAAAATCCTCTCCGGGAGACCCATGATAGAGGTAAGAACCCCCACTTCACTGTTAAAGTTCCCTCTGAATGGTCAGCTTTCCTCACAGCCATGCTACACTATTCAGACTCTTCTGGTTGGGGCAGAGATTTCCTGGCTTCAAAGGCTCCTAGTCTGCTTGAGGGTAAGTTTGACCTAGTTGAGCTCCAAATCCCTCTACACTGCTCTAACAGTCACTCACATAGCTCCCTCCCAGAATCAGTTTTCAAACAGGGTGGAAGCTCTTACATGCATCAAAGAAGTGTCAGGGTTAGCTGAGGAAGGTGGTGATGGTCCTCCCACTGCTGAAAAACCTGCTTCCATGGGCCCTGCTGAGCCAAAAAAGAGAAGCAGGGCTAAGGCCTCACCTCTCCTGGATTCTGAGGTAAGAAGGAGTCCCGTGGCTTTCTAATAATGGTTGTAAGCGTCTTTGGATGTCCCGATAGGAGATGTACCTCCCTGCATTCCTCCTCCTCCTATCCTCTCCACTAAAGAAATAAAAAAATTTGGTCGTGCAGTTCGTGGGATGGCTCCTGAAGATGTTCAGGGATGAAATTCTCTTGAAGAGGGCCAAGGTGCGTAAAGCCATTCAAAAGAAGCCCAAGAGCAGGACTGACAAGGTGGGGGTCTCAGGAGATGGCTTGTCTTCATCCACTTCAGTGCCTGGAGAGGCTCCAGAGATAGAAGTGAACTAGAGCAGTGCTGATGCAGTTGATGCTGGAGTTGGTCCTGGTATTGACAACCAGGATGCTGCATCTTAGTTTCTTTTGGCCCCTAGCCTTATGTGGCTGACTTTTGTAATCCTTGCTAGTTCTTGGATTAGTGATCTCTCTTTTGTAGTCTCTCTATGAATGCAAACTCTTGTAGAAAGTGGAATATTCTGTCCTGGAATGTCAGAGGCATAAATGCCAGTTGGAAATGGAATGCTATTAGAAACAAAATTGTGGATGCTCTGTGTGATGTGGTTTGCCTGCAGGAAACCAAAAAGGATTCTTTTGATTGGCAGTTCATCTATCAGTTCTGCCCCAGAGCTCTTGATGCTTTTGAATTTCTCCCCTCGGTGGGGGCTTCTGGGGGCATTATTGTCCTGTGGAAAAGTGCCCTCTTCTCTGGTCATGTTGTTTTCCATAACCAATTCAGTATTTCTATTGAATTCTCTTCAAAGTTGGATGGTGCTAAATGGCTCCTAACTTGTGTGTATGGTCCTTACACGCCTGATGGCAAAGTTGAGTTTCTGAACTGGATGAAAAATATTGCTATGCCCTCCCATGTTGATTGGGTGATTTTGGGTGACTTTAACCTCATTAGAACTCGGAGAACAGAACAAGTCTGGTGCCAACATTTCTGAAATGTTTCTCTTCAATGAGGCTATTGCTGCTCTTAGTCTGAATGAGATTCCCCTGCAAAATAAGAAATTCACATGGTCAAACATGCAGCCCTCTCCACTTCTGGAAAGACTAGACTGGGTTTTCACCTCTGCTAGCTGGACTCTTGCCTACCCGAATTGTACCCTCAAGGCTCTTGATATGGTTCCTTCTGACCATGCCCCTTGTTTGTTGACTGTCTCTACTCTTGTGCCTAAAAGTAAAGTGTTCAGGTTTGAAAATTACTGGCTTATGGATGAACAGTTCCCTTCTATTCTTCTTTGACAATTTGGTCCCTCTGTTCATGTCTCTGATGAAGCAATGATTCTTACAGCAAAGTTCAAGAGGTTAAGAATGAAGTTGAAGGAATGGCATGCTTCAAAGCTCTCCCTTAATTCTCTGATTTGCAATTGTAAGCTGATTTTGTCTTTCATTGAGATCCTAGGGGAGCACAGAGATTTAAGCATATTTTGAAGAGTCGTCTTTCTATCCCTTCTTGAGAAGCAAAGAATCTTCTGGAAGCAGCGTGGGGCCATTAAATGGGTAAAGTTTGGAGATGCTGGAACTAAATTCTTTCATGCAAATGCCACAATTAGGCACAGGAACAACTGGATCAGTGAACTGCTTGATGATAGTGGCTCTGTGGTGACTGATCATGGTAGCAAAGAAAGACTGCTCTGGGAAGATCTCAAAATTAGGCTTGGGACCTCAGATTTCTCTGGTATGTTGTTTGACCCAAGAGCCTTCCCTGCTCGCAATGATTAGCCGCACATCCTGAAGTACCTTTTTCACACTCTGAGATTGATAATATTGTTAGAAAACTGCCCAATGACAAATCTCCAGGGCCAGATGGGTTTAGCAATGAATTCATGAAAAGATGTTGGCCTGTCATCAGGTTTGATTTCTATAACCTCTGTGAGGCCTTCTTCAACAATGCTGTTTGCTTGAGGAGCATTAACTCCTCTTATATTACCTTGATCCCCAAGGTTGATGGTGCCAGAAGTGTGGCCGAGTTTAGACCAATCTCCCTGCTGAATTCCTCTGTCAAGATTATCACTAAGATTCTGGCAAACAGATTGCAACCTGTGATTACCAATCTTATCCACAAGAATCGGTATGGCTTCATTAAAACCAGGAACCATCCAGACTGTTTTGGCCTGGGCTTATGAATACATCCATCTTTGTCATCATTTAGAGAAAGAGATAGTCATTATTAAAATCGACTTTGAGAAAGCTTTTGATAAAATTGAACATAAAGCCATGTTAGCCCTCATGTCTCGCTAAGGGTTTTGGTGATAAATGGCTCTCCGGGATGGAAGATATCTTCTCCTCTCGCACCTCTCGCCGCTTCATTGTTAAATGGAGCTCCTGGAAAGACAGTCCACTGTAGGAGGGGTGTGAGACAGGGTGACCCTCTTTCCCCTCTCTTGTTTGTGTTGGCAGCTGATTTTCTTCAATCTTTGGTGAATAAGGCAAAAGACATGGGGCTCTTGCACCTTCCAGTTCCCTCTCCCTCCTCAGACTTTCCAGTGGTTCAATATTCCCCGATGACACTTTAATCATCATGGAGGGTGATGCTAGGCAAATGTTCTTCCTAAAATCTCTCCTCAACACCTTCTCTATGAGTACTGGGCTCAAGGTAAATTACAGAAAGACAATGATGATTCCTATAAATGTAACTGATGATAAACTCAATATTCTGGCTGGCACCTTTGGATGTTCCAAAGGAAGTTTACCTTTCACCTACCTGGGTTTGCCCCTGTGTATCACCGTGCCAAGAGTCGTGGATTTTTGCCACCGGTGGATAGATGTGCCCAAAGACTCTCTGGCATCAACAGCTTGCTTAACCAGGCTGGTAGGCTTCAGATGACTAATGCTGTTCTTTCTTCCTTGCCTACCTTCTTCATGTGTACTCTAGTGATTCCTAAGATTATTATCAGTCAAATTGATAAATACAGGAGGCATGGATTGTGGAAGGGCTCTGATCTTAATACCCATGGATTCCCTAAAGCTGCTTGGGAAATGGTAATGTTACCAAAGAATGAGGGTGGTCTTGGTGTCATTGACTTAGAAAAACAGAATCGGCTCTTATTCTGAAAAATCTTCATAAATTCTACAACAGGCTTGATATTCCTTGGGTTGATCTCATCCGGGATAGACTGTATAGAAATGGTAAGCTTCCTAATCATGTCAGGAAAGGCTCATTTTGGTGGAGGGATACTTTGAAGTTTTTATCTGAATTTAAAATGATTGCCAAGCCCCGAGCCAATAATGGAAAGAGCATCCTTTTCTGGCTGGACAATTGGATGGAACAGCCTCTGTCAGTTCTAATGCCTGAGCTTTTTTTCCTTTGCCAAGAACACTAATATTACTGTTGAGAAGGCCTATGCTACAGCTGATATTTCTGATTTATTTCATCTCCCCATTTCTGAGATTGCCTTTTCTCAGCTTCAGAATATTCAGCAGCTCATGTTAAATAATATCCTGTTGGACAGCAATGATTCTTGGACTTATTGTTGGGGCTCTGCCACGTTCTCTGTGAAGAAGATGTACAAGAAGCTAGTTGGATCCCTTTCTCCAATCTTTAATTTCAGATGGCTCTGGAAGAGCAAATGCCAGCCAACACATAAGGTTTTTTTCTGGCTGCTTATTGTTGACAGATTAAGTACCGAAACATTCTTCGTCCGCAAGAATATGCCCCTGCCATCGTTTCACTGTGCTCTCTGTAATGAATTAGTGGAAGAAACCGTTGATCACTTGTTCCTGAATTGTCATTTTGCCGGACTGTGCTGGAGCCTTATCCAGGTGGATATTCCCCTGGCAGCTCATTCCCCTTGTTTTTCTACCAACTCAAGGATCAAATCTCTGGTAGGTTCTTCATGGAAATGATCATCATCATGTGCTGGAGTATCGGGAGGGCCAGGAATGATTTAATTTTCAAAGGAGTCAGTCTTACTCCGGCTGACTGTAAGCAGCTCTGTGTCAGTGAGCTTAAGCTGTTGAAGCACAGGATGGTGCCAAATTTAGAAGCTCAGTTTATCTTATGGCTTCAGGGTTTTTTCTAGCTCTTTTAGTTGTTTTAATTTTTTTTCCTTTCCTTTTTTTGTTCCTTAAAGACTCCTCCCTCCCCCCTTCCCCCCCCCCCCCCCCCCTCTGTTGTAATCCTCAACTTTGTTTCGTTTGACTTCTGTTTTATATATATATATACACGCACCTGTAGGGGCTCCGGCCCTCCAGTTCTTTCAAAAAAAAATAGTGGCATAGAACTCCCGGCTGCCTGCTGGTTGCTTTCCGTCCTGCTAACTCTTCAGCTACTGCATCCCTCTCTCTAACTAGAGTGCTGTCTCAGATCACTGCGATTCACCTTACACAGGATTTTAATCTGCAAGATTTTAACCAAACTTACTCAGATAAGCAACATACGTACACAAAAGGAATCGTAGTATGCTGGACTGACAAGAGTGATCATCGCATCTTTTTTTTTCTTTGAATGGATCGACAGCTTATTAAACTTTGGTCATCGTAAAGAATGAGAAAAAATTTAGAGAAAGTGCGTGGGGTGCAGCCGCATAGATGCACGCGAGGCGTCACATGGACTCACGTGCCTATCTCGATGGCTAGCGTAGGTATCCGAGGTCGATCTCGATGGCTGGTTGCTTCCTACTTGACTCTTCGGCTATAGCTTGCCACCACCAACAACCAGACTAGTGCTGTGATTCCACTGCTCTCAGATCTGAATCAAGCAAGGGAAGAACCATGAGTGTGGTGACGGGGGCTCTGGGAAGCCTCGGCCCCAAGCTTCTTCAGCTGCTCCACGATGAATACAAGCTCCAGAAGGGCGTGAAGAAGCAGGTGGAGTGGCTCTCCAGGGAGCTGAATAGTATCTACGCCTTCCTCTGCAAGGTCTCGGATGTGCCATGGGACCGGCTCGACGAGCAGGTCAAGGAGTGGACACGAGAGGTCAGGGAGGCATCCTATGACATGGAGGATGTCCTCGACACCTTCCTTGTGCGTGTCGAAGGCGATGAGCCTGCCGACCCAAGCAGGCTCAAACGCACCATGAAGAAGATGAGAAAGGTCTTCAGCAAGGCGAAAGCTCATTGTGATATTGCTGGTGCCATCGAAGACATCAAGAAGTATCTCGAGGAGGTAGCCGAAAGGCGCCAGAAGTACAAGCTTGATGACAGTGTCTCCAGGCATGACATGTCGAATTCCACTATTGATCCCGCCTTACTGCAATGTACAAAGAAGTGGCACAACTTATTGGCATCGACAAGTCAAGGGAGGAGCTCATGTCCGTCTTTGAATCCATCCCATCCGGATCATGATGTGTTGGACAAGGAGATCATGAAGAAGGTTTCTATTGTTGGAGTTGGGGGATTGGGCAAAACCACTCTGGCCAAAGCTGTGTATGACAGGCTTAGTTCAGAGTATGAATGCAGAGCTTTTGTGTCAGTTGGTCGGGAACGTGACTTGGTTACAGTTTTGCAAGGACATCCTCTTTCATCTTGACAAAGACAGTATCGAAATATTCATAACACAGGAAGAGGACTTGATCTCCTCATTGTTGAACTACGGGAATTCTTGGAAAATAAGAGGTACGCACGAGCCACCCATTTGCAAATTCTATTTTGTTAGTGTCATTTAAGATGCTGCAGCTTTACAGCTAGCCCATATTATTTTGCATTATCCAAAGAGGTTATACTAAAAATATTATCTCGATTCACCTATGGAAGACATCTTGGGATTGAATTTCTCATTTGTCAATTTTAATCTGCTTCACACATACAACAAAAATGTAAATTGTATACATGTCATCTATGCAAATTATCTACATGTATCTACATAGTTACTTGTGTGTCATAATGCATTTGATGTATAATGTGACTTGTTTCAATGTTAGCAATGCAAATTTCTTCCTTCTGTAGAAGCTCCCAAATCATTACTAACCAATGTTTCTTGCAAATTCATGTGGGTAGGTATTTTATTGTTGTTGATGATATATGGGATGTACGGACGTGCAAAACAATCAAATTGGCACTTATTGAGAACTGTTGTGGAAGTAAAGTAATCACAACTACTCGTAACTTTGATGTTGCTTTGAGAAGTCGGTGAGGTTTACAAGCTAAACTCACTCTCTTATGAAGACTCCAAGAAGTTATTCTATACAAGGGTGTTTAGTGCAGATGGACAATATCATGATACCAAAGTAGATGATGTATCTGATAAAATTTTAAAGAGATGTGCTGGTATACCATTAGCCATAATTACAGTGACTAGCTTGTTGGCTGGTAAACCAAAGGAAGAATGGTCTGAGGTGTACAACTCCATTGGTTTCAGGCATAAAGATAACAGGGATGTAGAAGATACTATGACAATACTTTCATTCAGCTACTATGATATGCCTTCACATCTACGAGACATGCTTATTGTACCTAAGTACCTACCCGTAAGATAGCCACATATACAAGGATAAGTTGATATGGAAGTGGATAGCTGAAGGATTTGTCAATGGAGATCAAGGAGAAAGATTATTTGAGCTCGGAGAAAGATACTTCAGTGATCTCATTAATAGAAGCATGATTCAGGCAGTGGAGGGAAAGTTAGATGGCAATGTGTCAGCTTGTCGTGTTCATGACATTGTTCTTGACCTGCTGCGCAAATTTTCATTTGAAGAAAACTTTGTTGCTATACTTGAATGGTAATGCTGAAGCAATATTCCCACCAAGCAATGTTCGTCGGTTTGCTCTCCATAATAGAACAGCTCAGCAAGTTAGTTCAAAAGCTAAAGTCAATGAGATGCCAAAAGTGAGGTCATATACTGCATTCAAGTGTGATATTAATAATAACTGGGTGTACTTTCCTAGCTTTAGGCTTCTTCTGACGTGCTTGATTTAACAGAATGCACATTCAAGGATGTTTACCATCTTGAGCATCTTGGTGATTTATTTCACTTGAGGTATCTTGGGATACACGGTGAGCTCTCAAAACAAATAACAAATCTAAAGTTACTCCAGACACTTGTTCTGCTTGGAACCTTTCCAACAAGCATCACCCTACCAACACAGTTGTTGTGCCTAGATGCACCAATGAGTGTACCCGATGGTCTTGGAAAGCTCACATCCCTGGAGCAGCTAAGAATAGCTGGTCATCCCAAAATGTTCGTAATGGACCTAGGCAGCCTGGGAGAACTGAGGGTGCTCCAAATTTTTATTAAAAGTAGCATGGACAATAGCATGCAGAGAGATTTTGTGCTCTCTCTAAGCAAGCTGCAAAAGATCCAGAAGATAGATATGGTGGGTTCATTAAATGCCGACACAACCATGTGGGAAGAATTAAGCTTTGTGCTCCCACGATCTCTCCGTCATTTGAGTTTGTACGATTGGTTATGCTTCTCTAGGATGCCATCATGTATCAATCCCTCGTGTCTACCCAACCTATCCTACTTGATCCTGCGGGTGAACAATATAGATGAGCAGGACATGAAACATCTTGCTAGGTTGCCCACGCTCAGTCATCTCGATCTGAGAATAAATTCCACAATAACAGCAAGTATTGTTCATGCCGGCAGCGATGGCTGCTTCCAGAAGCTGAGGTACTTATGCATCACTGCAATGGTCCAGATCCAGCAGCACAACAAAGATGACTCTTGCATTTCATTGCATATATGGAACAGAGAAGGTGCTCTGCCCTTTGGCTACGAGAAAAGCAACTGCAGCAAAATTGTAAACTCTGGCATGATGCCAAATCTTGAAGTGCTTCATTCTGTAGTTCCTTTGCGGGCCCTAAAGGATAACAACGATGACTGTGGCAATATTGGTCTAGAATACCTGCTTTCTATTCGTGAACTAAAAGTGTGGATCAACTGTGATGGCGCGTCTACCGAGGACCTGGATGCTGCATTGGCTGCGCTGAGACACGCATGCATGGTCCATCCCAACCATCCGACGCTTGTCACGCGTACAATTCCAGTTAAGTTATTACCTCTTTATTTAGTTTTGTCACGCGTACAATCCCTCGTGTCTGACAATTATTTTGTACTAGTTCCAATTAAGTTATTATCTCTTTATTTAGTTTTGTCCTACTACAATTCCGTCTCCTAATTATATTGGTTTAATTCGAATTTTTTGACCCAAAGGGTAAGATGGTGTCCACAAAAGACAAGGAAGACGAGAAACAGAAGCAAGAGGACGAGTTGGTCTCGCAGGAGGTTAATAGTATTGATCTGGGCAAATTAAGCCCTTCAAGCACTTAAAAGAGATCAGGATTTGAATGCAAACTAGCACAGATACGTACTCTCTCCACGCCATCTGATCTGTCATATATAACTGGTGGTGTCGCTTCTCGTGCATGTCATCAGTCAACCATCCTAGTACTTTTGAATTTTGCCGACTTCAGAGATTTTCAAAACCCATTTTAGCATATACTGATTTTTCATTGCATCCGTTATACATCGGATACTCTGTTTTCTGGCCATTCCTGGTGCCTGCACTAACTCTGTTTCTGGCCATCCATCGATACTCTGTTTTGCACTCTCCTATATGTACTCTGGTGCCTCCATGGTTGGTTCCTTCTTCCTCGGGGATTTGTACATAGGTCACTTGTTTAATCTATTACCTCTCACTCTTTGACACATCGTAATATGATTATTCACTAAAACCAAACATTTAGGTCATCGTCTAATTTATCGTTGCAGGCGTAGGCATAATATGCACAGAAGATTAAGTAGACTTACTGACCAACTTGCTTCCTCTCGCAGATTAGTTTTGCTCACCCAAGTTTCTGAACGCAAGAGAGACTACGTCAGCCCATCAGCACAAGATTTGACTTCGACTGTGCCGGTTCCTCTTATGTTCACCCGAACTATTTATTTTCTATTTGAAATGCTGTATCAAAGTTTCAGTGTACTCTGCTGCTGCTTAGAACCTACCCGCAACATTTTTTCTTCATTCTGAACTCCTGGTTTGTATTAGCTACTTATTTAGTTTTCTGGACCCTTCTATGGTTGGTTCGTACATTGAAATAAGATTGGAACTCACGTATTTATGTTGTGCAAAAAGTTTGAGGAGGCCCTTATTGCAATGCCTCTCTGCTAGCGCGGTCAAAAGAATTGGGGAAGACCAGAATTGCCTAAACAATATCGTCAGTAAAATTTGTATTCCCGTCAAAAGAGTAATGGACAACAAACCATCTGGTAGCAAAAGGGGTCACCGTCACAATGATGCATGTGCACAAGTTTACACCTGCACAAGCTTTCACAATTTTCACATACAAGTCACCGTCACATTATATGCCGATGCCACAGCCGTGCCGCAGAATCTCTTCGATTGCAGAGAGGCCGCGCGACGAGATGAGACACGCAGGTGCAGCCCTTGTCTTCTTCTCGTGGGCCTACAGTCCATTAACAAATGTGGTAGCTGGCCCGTGGGCCACGTCGGCCCTCGTGACGAGAACCACAGGCCCATTGCTAGACTTCTGATCATGTGCGAAACTTCTATAGAACGCAGCAGTACAAAAATGAAGTGGATTGGAGAATCAATGCAGATGAAAAAATTTGAGCAGTATTTTTTCCCTGGTCTCACAGTGGTTGTTCTCAAGTCAAAAATTAAAGGGTTTGACCCGAATTACAGAACTGGAAGCAACTAGCATATCCCATAGTCTAATCTGCACGTTTCGACCAACAATTGCCAATGAGCCCTAATTTCGAACAACAATTAGTCAGGACTTATTCGTCACCTATTTATGTTGAGTTGACCTTTCACCATATTGCTACACGGCCTAGGACTCTCTGTTGCAACTAACATTTATTATGGGCCATACAATTTATATTGGAAAAAGTCTACTCCCTCCGGGATGGTATTAGAAGTCGTTTTTGGACAAGGTTTGGGTCAAACATCGGGAATATAAATCATTAATAACTTTTAAGTTGTTGAGTTTGTAAATGTAAAAATTATATGAGTAGATTTGTCTTAAAAATACTTTGATAAAAGTATACATATATCACATCTCTATAAATATTTTTTATAATAATAAGAGGTCAAAGTTGTGTTTTGGAGACCGTGTCGCTGTCCTAAACGACTTCTAATACCATCCCTATGGAAGTACATAACCCCCGTAAGTATGGGGGCATGGACTACATAACCACCCAAACTATAAAACCGGTTGTCTTATCCCCTAAACTTTGCAAAACTGGTCAAATAACCCCCAAGATGGTTTTATCTTTATCTTTTTATTTATTTAGGGTAAATATTTAAAAAATCATAGCAAAAACCTAAAACGGAAAATATATTTTTTGGACTCCATATGTGTAGATCTATAGAATGAACATATAATATGGTATGATTTAGTACAACTTTTTTTGTTGTACATTTAGATCTTTATTTTCCCATTAAATTAAATAATTCATAAATGCAATTTCCATAGGCCAATTGTGGTGATATTTTTGTGGTGGGCTAACTATAGTATGCTTGAACTCTAGTAAAAACATCATACTCATTGTGTCATGTATAACATAGTTATAAATTTATTTATGTTCATGCTTGTTAAATTCAAAACTAACTTATACGTGATCCAATGATTATCTCACAATAAATAAATAAATAGCGAGGCGTAGTGAGTATTGATCAAATTAAAAATGCCAAGCCCAATTAAAATCCAATACAAGTAATTCATAAATTCGAAGATTACCCTGTGATATTAGTACAACCTAAAGATTACCACATAACCATGTGACAAAAGCGCCAACAAATTGCTATTCCGGTGGTTGGGCACATGTAATTATTGGTCCAATCGGTAAAAGACACAAGCCATGTTTTTAGAATTGTGTGCATTATTTTTTTTGCGAATAAGAGAGAGCTTGGTGTCAGATTCCAGCTAGATTGGGCCGGAATTTACACGTGGATTGGGGATTGGGAGGAGAGGATGGAGTAGGGAAGGCGGCGGCGATCGGTGGCGGCAGCCGGCGGCCGGGCGGCTGGCGGCCGCGCGGCCCGAGGGGGCGCGGCGGGGCGGCGGCGGCGGCGGGGAGGCGGGGGCGCGCGGGCAGAGGAGAGGCAAGAGATTGGGATAAAATTCTTTATTTGCTTGTTGCCTGAAAGATTACAGACCCCTTACTTATATAGCCCGGCTAGAGGACACTGTATCTCAAGCAATCTTTCTAAAGGTTTCCTTATAGATTGGAATACCTTTTACAAGCATATCCTATTTATTTATTTCCTAATAAGGGTCTCCCTTATAGATGAGATATCCCTTGCACACCAAAACACCTAAAGATAATCCTAGATATTTTCCTTCCTTTTCTCTGAATTAGTTGCCGGAAGAATCCGCGGAAGGGGAGGGGACGGAGGCAAGGCGCGCGCAGGCCCCGGGGCGGTGCTTGGCGCTCCTTGGGCCTATCGGGCCTATCCTTCTGGGCCCTATTTCCTGGATCATGACATCTCCCCCCTCTCCCGCCAGCGTCGTCCTCGCGCGGATGAAAGTCCATTCGGTGACACCCCGGGATGGGGATTGGCTGCCCCGGGAGGATGAGCTCAACTGCGGCATTAGACGACCCCGCACGGGGTTCTTGAGGATCATGTTGTCCCCGGTTCGCTTGGGGTCAAATTCGAAGATAGTGAAGGTTGCCGATGTAGCCGTGATAGATGTACCGATGAACAAAGCACGTCCCCTGGCGTGAAGCCGTCGACGACGGGCTGCCAGGGAGGAGCTCCTTGGAACGCCCACATCGAGGTGCTGGGTCACCATGTCGCGTGGGGGCTCTCCAGGAACAAGAAACGCTCATTGGGTGGAGCGTTGACGAAGAGCGGAAGGAGACGCCCGGATAGTGATGTCGCGGCGAGTAGGAGGAGTAGCGACCAAGTTCAACATCGTCACCGTACATGAAGGAGCCGACGTCGAACAGGGGAGGGCGAGAGCCGGTGGCGGCCCTCTCGGATCGTAGCTGATGTGGACGTTGTCGACAGTGAGGAGGAAGAGACGATCCATGCCATCGAGGAAGACGACCACGGCTGGGCGACGTGGTGGCGCCCGCGCCATATGCTGCCCAAGAGGATGGCGGTCAGTGCAGCTGTGATGTTGGCTCCGTCGTGTAGGCTCCCAAGGCGAGGAAGTTCGTCCCCAAGCGAACTCCGCCTGAAGCAAGGCCTCCATTAAGTCCGGCGTGTAGTGGAGAGGGAGGCGGAAGGTAGAAGCGGCCGTCGAAGAGGAGGAGGCCGTCTTCGAGTGTCCATGCTTTGGAGCAGCGTCGCCCGTGGTGACGCGTTGAGGGGGCGATGCGGCGTAGGTGCTGATCCTCCAATGTAGCCTGGCGTAGCTGGACGAAGACTCCGGCGGATGTGTCGTAGAGGTCCAAGGCAGTCGCATGCCTCGAACGTTTCCCAAGCCGAGTCGCAGGTGTACGGATGCCAGCGAAGATGCCTGACCTGAGGAGGCCAGGGCCAGGGGCGCCCCTACGCTGAGGGGGTGGAGCTGAAGTGAACGTGCTCGGGCGACCCTCACGGTAGTACTGCAGCTCGTGGGTCGCGAAGTCCCACGTCACACGTCCCAGGCTTGCCAGCCAAGGCATGCCAAGGATGACGTCGACGTCCTCGCCTAGTGGCATGACGTAGGCGTCGATGTCGAAGGTGCTGGCGTCGAGGCGTAGTGGCACGTCGAAGGTGGCGGCACGGCATGTAGACGTGGCGCCGGTGCCAGTGGTGATTAGCACACGCACTGGCTGAGTCCGGAGGCCTGCCGTGGCCACCACGCGGGGGTCGATGTAGTTGTGCGTTGCTCCCGAGTCGACGATGATGTTGACGCCCGTGCCTGAGATCATACCGACGAGGTAAAGAGAATGAGCACCACGTACCGGGGAGTCGGGGTCCCCAGTGAGGACCTTCAGATCAGCTGGCTCCTCTTTGACGTCCGCTAGTGGGGCGTTTGTCGTGTCGTCGGTGTAGTCGTTGAAGATTGTGATGTCGAAGAGATGCTTGCACTTGTGACCCCGTGAGAACGGCTCGTCACAATTGAAGCGAGTCGACCTTGCGTCGTTCCATCATCTCCTCACGGTGTCGGCCGTTTGAGCGGCCGAGTCGTTCTTTGGCGGCGGGGCGCCTGGGGCGGCTTCGCGAGGGCCGGGCGCGGGGGCCCTGCCCTTTGTCGGTGCTTGGCTTGCGGTGTTGTAGAGGATGGCGGCGTCGCTCGTATGCCTGGCGAGACATGGCTGTCTCCATGTCCTTGGGGTTCTGCATCTCGGCGTCCGTCTTGAGTGGTTCGCCCAAGCTTCTTTGTGTAGATGTTGACTGCTGCTGCTGGTCATCGAGGTTGCTGCCCGTGCCACGTGTGCCAAGAATTGCTCCGTGTACTCATCGGCGGTGCTGTCTTCCTTAGTGATGCCAGGCTCACCCGGATGCTTGCCGTTCACCTTTGGGCCAAAGCTCGTTGACATATTGGGCGAAGCTTGCCCAATCTGCCCTTTGGTTTCTCTGGGGGCGACCTCATGTACCATTGTTGAGCTCCGCCTGTGAGATGATAGGAGGCGTACCAGACCTGCTCTGTTGCTGGCGTACCTTGTCCTCTGAAGAATTGTTCGCAGCGGTTGATCCATGGGAGGGGATCCTCCTTTCCATCATAAGTTGGGAAGGACAGCTTGTGCGGGACGGGGAGCGGAGGGGAGAAGGTGTCGCCCGGAGGTGGAGGGCGGCGCATGCGCCCCTGATGGCGGCGCCCCTGCTGGCGCGGCCTGAGGCTTCAAGTAGCACTTCATCAGGTTCGTCAGATCAGCTGCGGTGACTTGATTGTCCTGGTTCTGCTTGCCATCAGTCCGCTTCTTGATGAAGTCGCGGGCTGCTGTCTCGAACATTGCCCTCATCTCGATCTCGGCTTCACGGAGTTGTTGACGGTGTTTGAGCGTTGCTGGATCCTCGCCTGAGAAGATAGAGAGCCTATCGTCGATCTTGTCCATCCTGGTGTTGATCTTGGCGACCTCGTCTGCCAAGTTCTTCAGCAGCGTCTTGGATTCGGTGTCCATGGTGGTGGGTGGATCGTAGTGGTCTCCGGATACCCGGTTGTCGATTCCAGCTAGATTGGGCGGAATTGACACGTGGATTGGGGATTGGGAGGAGAGGATGGAGTAGGGGAAGGCGACGGCGATCGGTGGCGGCCGCGCCGGTGGCGGCGGCGGCGGCGGCGCGCGGCGTGGGCGGCGGCGGCAGGAGAGGCGAGGCGCGGGGAGAGGAGAGGCAAGAGATTGGGATAAAATTCTTTATTTGCTTGTTGCCCTGAAAGATTCTGAGACCCCTTTACTTATATAACCCCGCCAGGAGGACTTGTATCTCAAGCAATCTTTCTAAAGGTTTCCTTATAGATTGGAATACCTTTTACAAGCATGTCCTATTTATTTATTTCCTAATAAGGGTCTCCCTTATAGATGAGATATCCCCTTGCACACCAAAACACTTAAAGATAATCCTAGATATTTTCCTTCCTTTTCTGAATTAGTTCTTGAAAGAATCCGCGGAAGGGAGGGACGGAGGCGGGCGCGGCGCAAGGCTCGCTCGGGGCGTCGGCGCTCCTTGGGCCTATCGGGCCCTGTCATTCAGGCCCTATTTCCTGGATCATGACACTTGGCCAGCACTGCATCTTTTATTCCAGCGATATGTAAGATTTCTTTTTGTTCATGAAAAAAAAAGAAATAACTAATGCTGTTCTCCAAATTATACAGGCTTGAAAAAATGGTTCCAATTCCAGGCATGGGAAGAAGCCATTATATGCAATTCGCCACAGGCACAAAAAGGTTTAACAAGGTACTCCTTAGTCCAAAACATGAATAGTATAATTTATTTACTCCCACTATTTCAGAACATGGCTACCTTTAGATATATAGTATCTTTATTTAAATATACCCACTCGATTCTATAATGTAGTGCATTGAAGTTTTTAAAATTACATAATCAGAAATAGGAGATTTTATGGGACAAGATATAGCCTGAAATTAAATATAGTAGCACAAGTCAATAGAATATGCTATATTACTGGGAAAAGCGAGTAAATCCTCCAGTAGAGAGATTAAAGGTCAAATCTGCCGAAAATTAAGTTAGTTATTACGTGTCATATATGTATGCATGCCACCGAATCTGAAACGCCACCAGATTTACAAAGGCAGTGGGATGTGTAACTTTGAGAAACCAAACACTGAAATCCTCATGGAAACTAATTAAAAATTAGATGTATTTGAGGATAGTCTTTGAATGTCATAAATATTTACTTTGTTCCTGATTGTATGATGTTTGGTATTTTTCTAGATACATAACTTTAATTATGAATCTACACGTAGTTTATATCTAGGTGCATATCAAAAGTCATATGTCTATAAAAGCCGCAACTCATTATTTTAGATAATAAGGATTGTATTATTCAAGGATGGAGGGAGTACTATATAGTACTAATTGGGTGTGGCTTCCATCTAATCTAACAAGTACCCTGCAAGTTGGGGTGACATTTATAGGAAGCACTGTTTCAACTAAAAGAATGAAGAAAATGTAGCGTCTGATGCATATACATTTTGTTCTGAAGTTATTACAAGTCATTTTGATTCTTGGCGTTAAGAAGAATAAAATGGTTTCCGATGAATTATCAATTATAAAGCTGAACTCAACTGTTACTGTGTTCTTTTTCATATGTTAATAGTCATGTACAATCCTTTGCAATTTCACACTGCTAAACTCTGACAATCGGATCTATTTACATAGGCTCTTTGTCATGTTTGGGACTAAGATAGCAATCCTGGAACTTAATTCGGCAGTAGCAGATACAAGCCGACGGAATGGTGGTAATGGGTAATACGTTTGACGTCCCCAGGATACCAGGAGACCAAATAAAAGGACAATCATTTAGATTATCACTATGTTACTTGAATAATACCGTTTTATTTTGAACTGCAATTATTTGACTTGTACACGAACCTGATTGTGTTCTTATGATACAATTCGATTGGCTATACAAATTCAAGAATGTAAAACATGTGGAAGTAGAGATATTTGGTTCCTGGGGCTATATAGTTACCATTCTATTCAGAACTCTGAGGAAGTATATCTGGACCATGTATTTCTTGTATGATTCCTTGTCTCGTGTGCCTATGTATAGTAAAACAATATCGATTCACGTACTCCATTATGATGCTGATTGCACTATATGATTCATAGTTTACACCTATTCTAGAGGGCAATTATTAATAAGAAATAACACACTCTTTTTCTTCCCACTTTTTTTTTTTTTGAGAAGGTTGTTCTTCCCACTAGTGTTACACGGCACAGTTTAACATTGTTTTAGTGAGAAGGTGTTGTTCTTCCCAAAGTGTAACACGGCACAGTTTAACGTTGTTTTAGTTGTCCGTACGTGTCATAGGCTTTTAGTTAAGTATAACTGGGCCGGAAAACTCTAGGTGCTTTGACCATATGGGAGGTACCATCCCAGGACAACTTTTATTGAAAGGAGCAGCTCGCACAGATGATCGGTCACCGGTGGATCGTATGACGGGATATTTTTCATCAACCTAGTCGACCACAAGCAGCAATGGAGAGGGTCAGCCGGCAAGGTCAATTTTACAAAACCTACCTAACCCTACCATCAGTCACCGCCCTAGCTACACAGTGATGAGAAAATCAGCTATGTCTACATGGATAACAGAGAGAACTCCCATCGATATAGTAGGCACCTTACCTAGCATCGAGGAAGATCAGCCAGCAATCAGGTTCGCCACTGTCCCAATAGGCAAAGCGAAAATTTCATACGCCCTAGCGACCGCTGAGCTTATCTCAATAGTCTTGCATGTCGCACTTAGAAGCATTTTAAAACTTCTAAATGCGACATGCAAGACTATTGAGATAAGCTCAGCGGTCGCTAAACGTACGAATTTTCGCCCTTCGCTTATGTTTACCGAGCTAGATACTTTTCTATTCGAATATATGCTGTATCAAAGTTTCAGTGTAGTCTGCTGGCTACTTCCATTTTTCTTCGTTCTGAACTCCTGGCTTGTATTTATTAATATTTAGTTTCTAGACCTTTCAGTGGTTGGTACATTCGAATAAGCTTGGAATGAATTTATGTTGGAGCAGCCTCTATATGTTGCTTGCATTGCCTCATGCATGGAACCTTTTTCTTATCCTGATGTATGTAAGGCTGGTTCTGTCGTTTTGAACACACACATGTAGGACAATCACCGAGGCACCGTCTTGGAGAAGTAATCCAGAGGCCAAAGCCCAGCTGCGTCATGGACACAAATTAAGGGGTGCGCCCTCAATCAGTTACATAACTGGAAACAGAGCATTCCCATAGTTCAAACTGGATAGATATATATATACTCCCTCTGTTCCAAAACTCTTGCAATTCCCGCTTCCGAGAATAATGTACCGGCAATTATATATTAAAATATATAAATATTTATATTAAGTAATTAGTATCATCGGAAAGATCTTTAAGTCTAGTTTTTTAACAAATTTATTTCGAGATATAAATGTTGCACGTATTTTCTAAAAATCTAGTCAAAGTTGATGGCACGTTTCCCACACTTGCAAGAGTTTTTTTTTTTGGGGGGGGGGGGATGTGGTGGAAACAAAAAAATGCAGTGTTCAGTCCAAACTGTTGGTGACGGGAAAAGAAAACAAATCATCTACATTCATTTTGGGGAACAGAGAGCATATTCTGTAATATCAAACTGTTGGAATGATTACTATAATCAAAACCATGTGAAGCGAAGACCGAGGCAGTTAATCAGTCGCACAGGCTCCTACTTTGGTTTTGGTGTCATCAGGTCTGAATACACTGTATCCACCGCCCACATGGAGTTTAGTCATTGAGATATATATATAGGAGACCTTTTCTTCTCAGAAGTGTCAAGTGCTCATGTCTCAACATGCAGCATGTCTGAATGTGGCAATCTATCTATATCTCCAGTAAAGATAAATACTAACCTATTTCTTATGAAACAAAATACTCCACTAACTTTTTCTCTTGCTATGCAAAGTGTTCACATCAGCATCAACTAGAACATCCCACTATCTCTCTATATAAAGTGTCCACAACAGCAGACCTCCGGCTACACCGGCCGCAAGTCTGGCTCACCAATGTTGCGACCCACTTTTGGCGAGTGCACCAGCATGGTGTGGCATGTCGCACCTGTAGTAGTAAACCAAATGCTTGCTGAAGTTTGGCCAGATGAGACGTCGTCACCTGTGGCAAACTCTGGTAACGATCCAAACATTCATTGGAAATTTTTTGTCTCATAAAAAATTTTGAGCCCTCACAAAGAGATGCTGTAGCCGTTGGAAAGCAATGCATCCCTCTTGTACTATATTGCACTGTTAAATCTTATACCCATTTTCAATTTTGATGATGGTATGGCGAAAATTTTCTTAAATATTAATGCTAGGCACTTAGAACTTACACAGTGACAGTACTCTTGACCCTACCAGTCTTTTTTTTAGGTCAAAGGCGCTTGCCCGGCTTTATTAGAAAGCTTACCAAACACCATTTGACCCAAGCACTGGGGTTACCAGGTTTACATGTTTTAAGCACTCATTAGTGCTTCTCACTGACATCTACCGAAGATCCTCCATAGCTCTAAACAAACTCAACGAAACTACTTTTCGAATAACAGTATGAAACCCCTAATCGAAACACAGTATCAAACTTCAAAAGATCTCTCCTCCCTTATTAACTAGCCTATTACATTTTGCATTGAAGCAGGCTTAGTCAGGGCTTCTTCAGTGAGCACTTGTTGACAGCAACTGCAGCATATCCTCAGCTGCCGGGACCCTACCAGTCTTTGGTCATCGTAAAGAATGAGAAAATTTAGGCAGTGCGCGGCGTGCATGGCATCGAGGTCGAGGATGTTGGCGTCAAGTGACAATGAGGCGTGCAGCCGCATGGATACATGCGCTTCATCCTGTGCACACATGTGCTACCAGCGTAGGTACCAAGGCCCACAGCCAGCAGCCTAATGACTTCTGGCTTATCGATCTCTTCAGCTAATGCATGCCTCGAACTAGCTAGGCGCCTTGACACCTCCAAACACCGGAGAGAAATGTCATGAATCTACTGAACTCATATCTGAACTAACCAAGGGAAGAACCATGAATGTGGTGACAGGGGCGCTTGGAAGCCTTGCCCCAAAGCTTCTTCAGCTGCTCCACGATGAATACAATCTCCAGAAGGGCGTGAAGAAGCAGGTAGAGTGGCTCTCTATGGAGCTGAGCGGTATCTACGCCTTCCTCTGCAAGGTCTCGGATGTGCTATGGGACCGTTGGGCCGATCTAGGGAGCTGAGCAGTAGCCGGCCTAAGGGATCCGGCCGCATGCTGTTGGATTTGGTTTCCCGTTGCCTTATCGAGCCGAATGCTGCCACATATATCCACTGCATCTGGAGGTGGAGGGAACAGATACCATATTTGCAAATATCAAGCTGATGGAATGATTAAGCTAAGGGAGGACGGAGCAATTAACCACTCGCACGACACAAAATACACTCCCATCCCACTTTGGTATTGGTGACATAATTAAAAAAAGTTTGAACCCATTGTATCCGCTGTCTAGAGTTTGGTCATTGAGATAAATAATAGGCAACCTTTTCGTTCCACTAGTGCCAAGTGGTCTTGTGTCTGCAAGCAGCACGTCCAAATATGGCTATTGAGATAAATAACACAAACGCAGCTAAAAGCTTAACGATGTCATGTGCTCCTACAAGACCATGTGGTTGTTGGCGCCCTTGGTACAATGGATTCGGACTAAAGATGCCAAACTAAACTTTGGAGATTTCAATCAACATGGAAATTTTGGTCATGCCGCACTTCTTGTACAAAACACTTCTAGAGAGAACGCTGTACTATTATATTATTTTACAGCTGTGAATTATATTGGAAAAAAAAGAGAAGAAAAGAAAAGGGAGATGAAAAATGGACATGTGTCCTACGGGCGAGTAGAGCCTACCTCCCTAAGAAAAAGAAAGAATAAAGGAGAGTTAAAAATGGACAAGTGTCTGCTGAAAACAATGGGTACTTAGATGCTCGCCTCTCCATAAAAGAAAAATAAAGAAAGAAAAAGATACAACCCAGGTTCTCTACAGAGTTTCCAAATTCCACAAGAGAGAAGATTTCTCAAGGAGCACAAGTAAGAATTCCCATCATTCATTCTATACACTCTACTATATATTCCTACCATATTCTATCCACCATACACATGCACCACTTAATCAATGTGACTTGTAACTTTGGATCCATTGCTTGAATTTACAATATATGATTAGTAAGTAAATAATTTGTTTTCTCCTACCTATGAGCTCCAGATATAAGCCTTAGATATAGGGTGAGAGAGAAGAAGGCATAGTGTGCTACTGCCTTAGCTAAAAATACTACATATGAGAGAAAGGCAACACTACCTTATTACCTTAGAGAGGATCCACAAATACCACAAATGAGAGATTAGAGAGAGTCATCTTGAGGAACTTTGAGTTTTATTTGAAAACCAGCAAAAACTCCGGAAGGACAGTTGATCAAAAGAGTTTGAGATACGTGCTTTCGACTTGAATGTTCTATCTTTCAATTACCCAAGATTGAAGAAAAGGTTATAAGCCCCAAAAGGTAAAAAGGTAATATGGGTAAGTTGAAGTTTTGAAAAGTTTATTCTTATCTGGATAGAAATTTTGTTTGAAAGCGTGTGTACTTTTAAGGTGTGATAGCGTTGCAGCAACTCATGATCCAAGTAAGTAGTTTAATAAGTTAAATAACGAGCTTGTTGACACCTGTTATAGAATAATTTTATAAGTTAAATAACATGAAATAAGGGCTAAAGTCAAAGACCAACATAAGTCTAGGGGTCTAACTAATATATTTCCACGAGTTTTGGTATTCTCAGACTTTTCGGGGACTTAACGGATAAATGACGAGAAGAATGGAGAAAGTTCCGAATATACAAGACATATGATGACAAGACTTGACCGTGAAGTAACTCAACCCGAAAAAAGTGGACTAAAACATTCTAGAAGATACCGGAGGACACCACCTTGGCGGCCGCCGGTGCCATGTAGGCCGGCCGCCCGGTGGGGTCGGCTTTGTCGACCTCAGCTTTCTAGGTCGGTTTACCACCGACCTTGAGGTTGTATCTACACCGTTATCGAAGGTCGGTTTGATCCAAGGGTTCACGTTCATCGCCAAGTGCTATATAAGAAGACCAAATGACCCCTGGGGCTAAATAATTATTCATTATCAACTCATACCAAGTCATCTCAAGTCCAACCAAGTCTAGACCTAAGCCCTAGTTCATACTAGAAGTAGTTAGCTATCTAGCTAGTTCTAGTTGAAGATCAAGTTCATCTTGAGTTCCCGATAGTCAAGAAGTAGCAAGGATCATCGTTCTTGAGACTTCTCTTTTGTATTCGATCTTTAAGTACTATTATATTCAGAATACAATTGTTATGGCTTTGATCTATATAATTATTATATTCTTATTGATATGTGTTTATGCATGCTATGATTATATGTTTAGTTTAGTGAGTTTGTCTTATATTTTATGCATGGAATTGTATAGCATCCACGTAGATGATCACTATGTGGGTGATAAGCAATGTGTAAACATGGTGTTTATACAACGTTTATCTGCAATTGCACCCTCCAAATGATAGGACTAGTCCTGTTGAGTCCTTTGTAATCCACCCTCCAAATGATAGGACTAGTCGAGCTATAATTACGGTAATGATCAAGTTTTGTCCTTGGTTATTATTGGTAATGCTTGCCATGTGTAGATATAATTCAACCTTGCCATGATAGCTAGATGTATTGCACTAATTATAGTATTCATTTGACATATATGATTAGGAGTATCTTAGGAATATTCATTCTATTCTTTCTATAACATGCTAATAGCTCGTATGATACTAGTGACATATGATGATCTTAGACTTGGGTATTTATCATTCATATAATTATCTTTATCTTGTGACTTATCCTGTTGAGTAATGTTAGATGCATATGGCTACTACGCATTATACTACTTTGTAAGTGGATCTCATAAGTAAATCACTTCCTAAATCATTAGATATCCCTTTCTCTCTACTTTCCATAGACTTACCTTCCCCGTGGTAAAATATAAATACGATACGGATTACTCGGTGAAGTACTACGATGGTATTTCTATCTCGTAAACTGCAGATATCATGTTCAATCTTTTATCAAGGCCTATCTACAAATACCATGCCCGCATTTCTTTGAGCGTTATTGCTAGGGTGACAGACTAGTGTATAGGTAATGCCTAGAAATGTGTGGTATACCTTGAGTACATATCCCGGTGAGATTAACTCCACTATGAATAATGATGCTAAGTTTACATCCCACTATTAACACCGCCTAACTCCGCTTTGTTGGATTATGAGGTTAATCCCATATCCAAGCTAACATGATTAGATACATATCCCACATATATTTCTTTCGCCTTCCTAATTGGGATCGTGTAAGAAATATCAACAACCGCTTCAAAGGGACCACAACAAATCGTAGCACCGGACTGGGAAATAGATCGAACAGATAGAAGACGCCAAGAACCGGAAACACGCTGGTTGCTTGAACACCCACACGCTGAAGATAACCCGGGGAAAGGAAACGAATCGACGAAGAAATAAGGATTGGGCAGGTGGTGAATGGGGATCCGTCACCTGAATTCGTCGGAGGATGCCCGAGCCGATAATTGACGGCCGCGGAGCGGATGAACTCCACGCGCGTGCACGCTGAGGAACACCGAATCCGATACCACTTGTCACGTCCTTGGCGCCCGCGATTCACCGTCGGCGTGAATCGCCAAGCAACAGTGAGGAACAACACCGAAGCGGACAGGGTTAACCCTCTGCCTTGGCTTCGAATTTGGATTTCAAATGAAAGATGTTCGATGTCCCCATCGCACCGCGACTCCGGTTTTAAACGACATTACAGGCGCTGGCCGCCGTGGGCCCTTTCTTGACAATGAAAGTAACTAAAATGTAGACAACGAAATATGCCAACGCTCTTGAGAAATGACCACGCCTCCGTCCTGCTTCTTCAACCTTCAGTCACGCAATCAGCCAGCGACACGTTACCAGATCGAGCCGAATGCTGCCACATATATCCACTACATCTGGAGGTGGAGGGAACATAGAGCATATTTGCAAATATCAAGCTAATGGAATGATTAAGCTAAGGGAGGACGGGGCAATTAACTAATCGCACGGCACAATACACTCCGTCACCCCATCCCACTTTGGTTTTGGTGACATACATAAAAAAAGTTTGAACCCATTGAATCTGCTGTCTAGAGTTTGGTCATTGAGATAAAAATAATAGGCAACCTTTTCGTTCCACTAGTGCCAAGTGGTCTGGTGTCTGCAAGCAGCACGTCCGAATATGGCTATTGAGATAAATAACACAAATACAGCTAAAAGCTTAACGATGTCATGCGCTCCTACAAGACCATCTGGTTGTTGGCGCCCTTGGTACAATGGATTCAGGCTAAAGATGCCAAACTAAACTTTGGAGATTTCAATCTCCATGGAAATTTTGGTCATGCCGCACCTTTTTTAGATAATGGATAATACAATCCGACCTCTACATCCAGCGATGTACATAGCCAATTATTACAAAGGTCGAAAAGCAAGAAAAACCCCAATGTCTTTAATAATGACATGGAAATTATAACAAACGGAAAAGATGTTCCCACCCTCTATTAGAAATTTCTAAAGCAATCATTTCTAAACGCTTGCTCAAACACACGAGGGCTTCCTTTGTTTGCTCATGCACGCTGCAGTGAGCCCAGAACGTAGCCAATAAGCTCCCCCGAAGATAACCCGCATAATAGAGTTAGATTTCAATTTTTTTAAAAATCATGTCATTATGACACCTCCATATCGCCGAAAAAGAGCAGCCACCCCAACCCAAATCGGAGACTTAGCCTTTATGCTGATTACTGAGCCAAGTACCAAACAAATGGTTTACTGAAACGGGTTGTGTTAGATTAGTAGCATAGAAAATAATCCTCCAAATCATCTTGGCAAATGGGTAGTCAAAAAGAGATGTTGAATCGTCTCATTCGAATTCTGACATTCGCATTTCGACTCCTTTCCAGTTTTTCCTAGCCAGATTGTCCTTTGTCAAAATGACACCTTTTGGACAAACCCGGAGGAAGATTTTTATTTTTAGAGGTATTTTCCATTTCCGGATCCTCCTATGATGAAATGGTGGATTTGTATCAATAGCATCAAGATACATGGACCGGGACGGAGAAAACTCCCGGACTTGGATAAGAGCCATTTAAAATAGTCCTTTCCATCCACCCGATTCACATTAGTGGTCTGTGCTACAAGGCTAAGCCAATCCAACAGGTTATTATCCACCAAAGCTCTCCTAAAAGAAACATTGAGGGGGTTTGAGGACATAACTTTGGAAACTGTCGCATGACGATCCCTAGCTATATTATATAAGCTCGGGTATCCAAGTTTGAGAGGCTTATCACCTAACCAAGTATCCTCCCAGAACCTTGTCATGGTTCCATCTTTTATCAAAAAGCAGCCTCTAGCAAGCACCTCATCTTTGATATGCATGAGGCCTCTCAAAAAAATGAGAGTCATTTGGTTTGGTCGATACTTAGGTTAGAGACTTGGAATGCAAATATTTATTCCCGAGCAAAGATTGCCAGGTGCCATCTGTATTTATAAGATTAACAATCCATTTGGCTAATAAACATTTGTTTTGAATCTGCAAATCAAGAATTCCAAGCCCACCTTGATCCTTGGGGCGGCATAAAATATCCCATTTAGCGTGTCTATATTTATGTCTACCTGTAGAACCTTGCCAGAAAAATCTTGATCTGAATTTGTCAAGATTCTTGAGGACTCCTTTTGGAATCTCAAAAAAGGACATCATGAACATTGGGAGACTGCTTAAGACTGAATTTAGTAATACAAGTCTTCCCCCATAGGACAGGTACATAGCTTTCCAGCAAGAAAGTTTTTGTTCGAAGCGTTCCTCCACTTTGTTCCATTCAGACTTTAGAAGTTGTCTATGGTGCATTGGGATACCCAAATATCTAAAAGGATAGGCCCCAGCCTCACAACTAAAGAGAGTTGTATAATAATGTTCCATCTCTTTGGCAGCACCATAACAGAAGATTTCCCTTTTATGGAAACTGATCTTAAGACCCGAGAGTTGTTCAAAAACACAAAGCAAAAGTTTCAAATTTTTTGCTTGTTCAGGGTCATGATCTAAAAAGATGATGGTATCATCTCGCATATTGTAAAATAGATAAGCCATCATCTATCGGTGTGGAATAACCCCTCTTATTTGACCATCGGCTTTTGCTCTATTAATAAGAAGAGCTAGCATATCGGCAACGATGTTAAACAAGATAGGCGACAAAGGATCACCTTGTCTATGGCCCCATTTGGTCTGAAAGTAGGGGCCAATGTCGTCATTAACTTTTACCCCTACACTCCCACCTGTGACCATGGATTGGACCCATCTACACCATTTGGAGGAAAACCCCTTCATGCGTAGCGTTTGCTGTAGGAAGGACCATTTAACTTTGTCATAGGCTTTTTCAAAATCAATTTTGAAAATGACTCCATTCCTTTTTTTGGTATGTAATTCATGGATAGTTTCGTGTAGAATAACTACTCCTTCCATGATATTCCTACCAGGCATGGAAGCGATGCGAGTCGGACTCACAACCTGTCTTAGCTACTTTATTCAGTCTGTTAGTTCCCACTTTCGTGAAAATTTTGAAACTAACATTAAGGACACAAATTGGTCTATATTGCTAAATAGTAGTAGCATTCTGAGTTTTAGGGATGAGTGAGATTATTCGAAATTGAGACTAAAAAGGTCTAGATTCTCATTGTGAAATTCATAGAACAAGGACGAGAAGATCATCCTTGATAAGATCCCAAAATACCTGATAGAATTCAGTAGGAAAACCATCAGGTCCGGGAGCTTTATTGTGTTCCATTTGGAAAATGGCTTCCCTCACTTCAGAATGAGTGAACTCAGCGATGAGGATATCATTCTCCTCTATGGTAACTTGTGGAATATCAGCGAAATGATTCTCCAACAGAGTCACCTCGGTCCCTTTCGGGTGGACCAAAGAGATTTTTGTAATAATTTGTAATGTGACTTTTGAGGCAGTCATCGCCAATAACAACACCTTGATCATTTTCAAGTCTATAAATATGTTGTTTTCGATGCTTCCCGTTAGCCACTAAGTGAAAGAACCTAGTGTTAGCATCACCCTCTAACAAGGACTTAACCTTGGCTCTCTCGTACCACTTTAATTCCTCTTCTCTCAAAAGAGAAACTAAGCGTTCTTTTAAGTAATGCTTAAAATTGATCTCTTGATCGAAAAGACAAAAGCGATCTCGACTTTTTTTATCTAGCTCTGTAAAAAGGGTTAGAAGAGTTTTCTTCTCTTTCTTATAAGTTCCTGCGGTATTTGCTGCTCACCCTCTAAGATATTGTCTTAGTCTCCGAATTTTGGCTTGCCAACGTTCTAAGGGATTGGTACCGGAAGTTTCGGATTGCCAAACATTCACAACCATATCATAAAACCCTTCCCTTAATAGCCATCCCCTTTCAAATCTGAATGGTCTGAATGTGGACTGATGTGTCGAGGCACCAGTGTTAATAACTAGTGGAGTATGGTCGGGAAATATTCCGATCTCTAGACTCCACCACAGTTAGAGGGAATTGAATCTCCCAATCTGTACTGGCTAAGACTCTATCCAGCTTTTCAAGGGTGGGATTATCCCCAGGTCCGGCCCAAGTGAATTGGCAACCTGACATGGAGATTTCTCTGAGATCAAGAGAGTTAATGACCGCATTAAAAAGGTTCGGCCATTTGGTGTCAAAGTCCCCTGTGTTTTTATCGTTAGGGTTTCGCATAATATTAAAGTCCCCTCCGATAAGATACGGAAGGTTCTCTTTTGAGCAAGTATTAGCTAGCTCCGTGAGGAAAGCACTTTTGTTTTGATATTGTGCCGGTCCGTAAATAGAATAAAGGACAAATTTAAAGTCATTTGCTTTCAAACGCAAAGTAAAACCAAACACTTCTTGAGAGAACGCTGTACAATTGTATTATTTGATCCATGGAAATTTTGGGCATGTTTTTTAACTCTTTAAAATCTTTTTTTACATTAAAACATTATTTTACAGCTGTGAATTATATATATTGGATTTTTTTGTCTCATCAAACATTTTGAGCCCCGACAGAGAGATGTGTTAGCCGTTGGTAAGTGATGCACGCTTGTACAAAAGACCGACCAGTCTTTGGTCATCGTAAAGAATGATAAAATTTATACAAAAGTGCGCGGCGTGCTTGGCATTAAGGTTGAGGATAGTGGACCCATGTGCTACCCGCGTAGTTGATGGCAGCCATGGAACCCCGGCTTCCTGCATGCCTCTGAGTAGACGCCTTGCCACTAGCAACAGGAGAGTATTGCTATGAATCCACAGCACTCAGATCTGAACCAAGCAAGACAACAAGCATGAGTGTGAGTGTGCTGGCGGGGCCGCTGGCAAGCCTCGCTCCCAAGCTTGCGAAGCTGCTCCATGATGAATACAAGCTCTAGAAGGGCATCGGAGTTATTAAAATCCCCTCCCATTCGGAGGCGTTCACAGCAATCGAAGCATTGCTGGTCTCCTGGCGTGCCGACACCTGTCCCTGCCCATTTTGCCCAGGCAACCACCCGCGAGAGTTCAGCCCCACGGCCCGTCTCACGTCCTGCAAGGCTGCGATGGTCTCTTCCCCGCACCGGCTTGGGGGCGATTGAAACCCTAGCCGCCATTGCCTCCTCCGTTCTCCCTCCCCCGATCCACTAGCTACGGTAGCCTCCTCCCTCCTCCCTCCTCTCTCCCAGCCGTGGCCGCATCCTCCCTCATCCCGTCGCATGGGCGCACCTTAATCTTCGGGAGAAATGGTGTGCGGCCCTGCCTATTCATGGTGGTGTTGCGCCGTGGTCGCCTACTCACCTCTGCTCCCGCTCATGGCACACAGATCTGGCGAAACTCGCCTGCTCCCGCGGCAGCCATGATGGACAGAGGAAGAGGAATCACCCGGGATTTCTTTTTGCATCCACCGAAGAGTCTCGAGGTATAAAATATTCTACACACATTTTACAAATTTGCACTATGAGCATACATTTCTGTCTTCTCTGATCCAACTTTATAGATTGGACTGTTATAATTCCAGTTCCGCCTCTGCTACTGCATGCAGGATTTCACCAGCGACAAGCCTCCTTCAATTCGTGCCTTCATAATTTGTTTTTGGTGGCGCAATACTTTCCTTCCTTAATAAGAGTACATTCAGATGAGATGTATGCAACAAAGTTCAGTAGAGGCTCCATAACTCTAATGAGTTGATCAGTACAACGATTTCATATAGAGGGTTGAGGTCAATCACACTGCCAGATAAATTATTTCAGAAGGTTACACTGCATTTGATTAATCAAGGTCCTAACATCATCGACTATTTCAGTTTATTTTAGGTGCAGCGAACATCCGCTTTGCTCCGTCCAAGCTGTGGTGTGCATACTGCATACATTGGGTTATACTTATTTGGTGGTTCTTTGCGGCAACCAAAAAGTATGTCATCTTGACAAGTTGTAGATAGATCAACATGTAACACATTTATTTAACTTAGCTGATAGTGTGATTTGTCATTTGTCAGGCTATGTAACAGTGACAATACAAAGATGAAAATTCTCTGATAAATTTTAGTCACTCAATATAAAATTGGAGAAGGTAGTGCACATATTGATAAATATATATTTTAGGAAGCTCCAATGGTCTATACCATTGATCAGCTTTCTTAAATGCAAAAAGCAATTGGTTTCTTCATTTCTAGAATCTTGACTGCTATATAGACATTTAGACAATTTTAAATCACTTGGTTTGTTGTTACCTGTACTATTTTGTTCTACATTTTGCATGCAAATTTAGTTTTTAGTTCTGTTAATTATAATTTAGGCCCCTTAAAAAAATGAAACTGTGTTTTTCTTCTTAGGAAAATGTAGCTCCAGAAATAAAACTGAAACCCCAATTATCTTATGTATTGTTTGAGCATGTGGATGTAGTATATTAAAAAATAGCAAAAGAGTTTAGCAACTTGTCGTAAAAATTATTTGTTTATTGTGTGGGAAAACATTCTTTTCTCATTTTGATTGATGCTTTTGTTATTGAAGACATTTAATATAATATCCGGTGGGACTTCAAATCAAGCAACAATTTCTTAGGTAAAGGGACTTGAAGCTTAATGTTTCTGATTTTCGGTCTGTTCAAATTGCCTCGACTAGGGATAACCGGTTTCTAATGCTTGGTTTCGATATTGATGGCAGAAAAAATGATATCAGTGTATTGTGTTTCTCTTTGCAGCTCTTGGGATACTGTCAACATCAGCCAAAACGATGTAGAAATGTGATTATTTGGCCAGTCATTAGTTTGTTACCGTATCTACTAAGCTGTTGTAAGATGTACTTACCCATAGTGCGTAGCTTTGACTATGTAATTGGGTTTGGAAAGTATTGATTCTTGGAAAGAAAGATTTTCCTATGCTATTAGACTGGATACAACAGAGCTTTATATATCAAAAAATGTTTTGCTTAATGTAATTGGGTTTGGAAAGTATTATTCTTGGAAAGAAAGATTTTCCTATGCTATTAGACTGGATACAACAGAGCTTTATATATCAAAAAAAATGTTTTGCTTAATTAGATCTAATAAAGCCATGTCTATCAAATATGTACAATACTTTTTGTTCTTCAAGTAATTGCAGGGCGCCCGAAGGGCGCCGAATGTTCTAGTGAAGAAGAAGGTGGAGTGGCTTTCGAGGGGAGCTGAACAGTATCTACGCCTTCCTCTGCAAGGTCTCGGATGTGCCATGGGACCGGCTCGATGAGCAAGTCAAGGTGTGGGCGCGCGAGGTCAGGGAGGCATCCTATGACATGGAGGATGTCCTCGACACCTACCTCGTGTCGCGTCGATGGAGGTGAGCCTACTGACCCGAGTAGGCTCAAGCGTGCCATGAAGAAGATGGGTAAAGTCTTCACCAAGGCCAAGGCTCGCCGTAGTATTGCTGGTGCCATCGAAGAGATCAAGAAGAATCTTGAGGAGCTAGCTAAAAGGCGTCGGGATTACAAACTAGGTGACAATCTGTATAAGCCGGTTGCAACACCGTCAACTGTTGATCCTCGCACCAAAGCTATGTACAAAAAAAGTGACACAACTTATTGGTGTAGACAAGTCAGGGGAAGAGCTCATATCTAAGCTGAATCCATCCCAGCCAGATGAAGTTGTTACTGGCAAGGAGATGACCAAGAAGGTTTCAATTGTAGGGGTTGGGGGATTGGGCAAAACAACTCTTGCCAGGCGGTGTATGACAACCTAAAATCACAGTATGATTGTGCGGTTTTTCGTTTCAGTTGGGACGGGATTTTGAGTTGGTAACAATTTTCAAGGACATCCTCTTTGGTCTAGACAAGAACAAATATGCCACCATTCATAACGATGGAAGAGGTTTGAAGCTCCTAATTGATGAAGTCTGAGAATTTCTTGAGAACAAGAGGTACACATCAGCCACCAATTTTAAATTGTATTTAGCGAGTGCCTTTTAATAAGATGCTGTTGCTCCACAGTTACTCGGTACTACTAGTTTTTCACTATGCTGTAGGTTATAATAAATATATTGTCTCCACGTCATAGCGAGTGCCTTTTAAACTGTCTTGATTGCTTCTAGAGATTCATTTCTCGACTCCACACATAGAAGAAAAAAATGCATTTATTCAGTTGGCACTAACGTAATAGCGCTTCCAGCTCATCTTTCAGAATGACGAGTGACGTACTTCACACTAGCTGTATAAAAGTAATAACAACTTAGCTGGAAATTACTATATAATGTATTTATTAATTGCACTTAGATTTCAAAATATTTTCCTACTATATAATGTCAGGTGGTCAGCTTGTGTTGCGAACATGCTCTTGGATGCATAAGTTCTGTATAATAATGTGGTCTCAATTATGTAGTTTCTTCATATAGAACCCTTGGTGCGCAGTTACCATATGTTACTTTTCTGAATTGACTCGTCTATGATTCCCTCCCATCCCTACTTTTACTGAGAAAGATAATGAAACATCAAGACAGTTTATTTTTACTGGCGTGATTATGTGTTTGATGTGTCATCATGCCAATTTTTTTATAAATGTTAGTAAGCTTCATGCTTTTGTTGCCTTCAAAAGAAGTTTCATGCTTTGGAGAAGCTCCAAACATTACTAACCAATGTTTCATGCACTTTCATGTGGATAGGTATTTCATTGTTATTGACGATGTATGGGATGTAGGCACTTGGGAAGCAATCGAACAGTCACTTGTTGACAATAATTGTGGAAGTAAAGTAATAACAACCACTCGTAAAGTTGATGTTGCCAAAGCAGCTGGGGAGATTTATGAGCTAAAACCACTTTCGGTTGATGACTCCATGGAACTATTCTATACAAGGATATTTGGTCCAGGCAGAAAGTACCTTGATAACCAACCTAATGATGTTTTACGGCAAAATTCTAAAGAAATGTGCTGGTATACCATTAGCGGTCATCACAATGGCTAGCTTGTTTGCTTGTAAACCAGAGTACACATGGTCTGCGGTCTACAACTCTATTGGTTTTGACAGTAAAGATAATAGGGAATCTGAAGATACAATGACAATACTTTCATTTAGCTACTATGATCTGCCTCCACATCTGAGGACATGCTTGCTATATCTATGTACATATCCTTGAAGATTATTTGATCGAAAAGGAACCTCTGATATGGAAGTGGATAGCTGAGGGATTTATTGAGCAGGAACAAGGGACAAGATTATTCGATATTGGTGAGAGATACTTCAACAATCTCATTGATAGAAGCTTGATCCGGTAGGGCAGTCATGGGGTGGCAGAGTATTCACATGCCGTGTTCATGATATGATTCTTGATCTGATGTGTAAGCTTTCATATGAAGAAAACTTTATTGCTATATTAGATGACAATATTCAAGGAACACTTGCACCTAGCAATGTTGTTCGCGGTTAGCCCACCAAAATAGAATGGCTGAGCACATTAGTTCTGAAACCATGGTTACTTGGGATACCAAAAGTGAGATCCTATACTGTGTTCAGCTGTTGTATTGATAACCGGGACCAGTTTTTCAAATTCAAATTATTGCGGCGTGCTAGAGCTAATAAGTTGTAGGCTTAAGGAAGGTTGCCATCTTGAGCATCTTGGTGATTTACTTCACTTGAGATATCTTAGGATATATGATTTATACGGTGATCTTGAGCTCCCAAGAGAAATAGGGAATCTAAGGTTACTGCAATCACTTGAAGTGTCCGAAGAGTTGCCAGCAAGTATTGTCCAGCTAACACAGTTAGTTCGGCTAGATGCTCAACATGCGGAAGCGCCCCATGGGATTGGAAACATGACATCCCTAGAGGAGCTAAGAATAGAAGTATATGGAAATCCAGAGAGTGAAAGGTTTATGAAGGAGCTGAGAAGCCTGCAAGAACTGAGGGTGCTCAGACTTGTTACTCATGGGATGGACGTGAGCACGCAAAGGCATTTTGTGGAGTCCCTACATAATCTAAAAAAGATCCAGCATCTAGAAGTGAAAGGTTCAACTTTTTGAAGTGGATACAACCACGTGGGAGGCAGCAGGTTTTGTGCTCCCGCGGTCTCTCTGTTATTTGCATTTGTCAACTAACTTCTCTAAGCTACCGTCATGCATTACTCCATCGACTCTTCCCAACCTGGCCCACTTGGATCTGCTAGTGAAGACAGTGGACGAGCAGGACATGGAAAACCTTGCTAGGTTGCCCAAACTCTGCTTTCTGAACTTGAGACTGCTCGATAAGACTATGGATGCTTACTATATTAAAATTAATGTCCGAGACAACTGTTTCCAGAAGTTGAGGTACTTCCTGATCGATAAAATGGTCCAATTTGAGCAGCCCAATGAGAAGGACACTATGGTTTCAATGCATAGATGGACTGGAGAAGACGCTGTGCCCTTTGGCTTTAAAAAAAGCAGCAACGACTGCTCCAGAAAACTTGTACCCTCTGCTGTGATGCCAAATCTTGAATTCGTTTGGTTTGATCTCCCTTTGCGGGCTATGACCGATAACAATGGTGATTGTGGTGATATTGGCTTGGAATACCTGCCTTCCCTTCGGGTACTCAGATTGAGTGTTGACTGTGATGGCATGTCTGCTGAGGAGGTGGATGCTGCGTTGGCTGCCGTGGCAAACGCTTGCAAGGTCCATCCCAATAATCCAACGCTTCGCATTTATAGAAGTAATGAGGGTACAACACATACTTTTTAGTACCGATCAAGATGATAACTCTGTATTTGTTTCTCTTTCGTTTTTGGTGTATATACAATATTTTGATTGTCGACTCAGTTAATATTTTTTTTTAATCTGGATTTCCATGCAAAAGGGAAAGATGGTGTCCACACACGACAAAGAAGATGAGAAGCGGGAGGAGGAGGTGGCCTCACAGACTGCTGATATAGATTTGGGCAAACCAAGCCCAGCAAGTTCTTAAAAGACTGTACGTACTCTCTCCGTAGTCCGTACCCTCTTCTGTCTTAGCCGATGAATGGCGATGGGGTTGCCGCTCTTGCAATTCAGCCATTCAAGTAGAGAAATTTGCATATCTAAGATCCACAAGATTTGACATTAAATTTGTTTGCCTTTTGAAACATTTTTCTTGAACGTGCATAGCACGTAATTCATTAAGGAGAAGAGAATGTTTGAGTTACAACACAAACAAATAACTAAATAAAAATATCAGTAGTCGAGGGATTACTGAACCACAGCCCACACGGGCAACAAGTGATTGTGATTACCAAAAACTAAACTAAACAACTCAAGCTAGGAGCAGTCGAGGCGGATCACTGCTGGTCCTCATCGAGGCCGGCCAGGTTCAAATTCAAGCCACGGATCGAAGTCATCACCGAAGAGCACCTCAATGCCTCTTCCTTGTTTGGCGTCAGTGTAAAGGCATCAAAGTACAAGCTAGCGGCGTCCAAGTCCGTCGGCGGGAGATGCGGAGCGATGCCCATCTTTTGCCTCAGCACATCAGTGCCTGAAGCGTTGCGTTTGCCGCCGCGAGGCTTGGCGGCGGCGGGAGCTCCGGCGAACGCATGTTACCGCGTCGTCTTGCGGCCTGCGCGCGACTTCGGCTCCCCTTGATCAGCGGGGAGTCCATCGGGATGCAGATCACGCTCTTGAATCTGTTGGGCGATAGTCATGGTGGAGGGCCTCGGCGGTGTCCGTCCACTGCCAATGGGTTGTCATCAATCTCGGACCTGCTGAATCAACAAACCCTAGGCTGCTGACCTCCTCACGTGATGAGCACCCATCGGCCAAAGTCTTGGTCATCTCCACCTCGCAATCCATAGGATCGGAGGCAACAGAGCAATGGCGTAGCGAGAACGGGCACCCTGCGAGGTGTGTGCGCGAGGTCGAGATAGCTCTATGCGCGCGGATCTCCGACCACCAATCGGTAGCCAAGCTGGGGTGTGGACAAAGATTGTCATTGTGAAGGGCGGCGCCCGGCAAGCTTCGTTGTCAACTCCCTCGGCCCACCAGTCGAATGCGTTAAGGGCTGCGCCGGGGAGGGCGGCGGCGGTGGTGCGTCATCTCCATCGTCGGCCGACGATAGCCGACCATGAGCCACCTCTGGCGACATCCCTCCGTAGTGGTCGGCATAGTTGCCCCAGCGAGAGGCGGGAACTCGGCGAAGCAAAGCCGGTCGCGAACAGGTCTTCGGTCTTGCCCCTGGCTAACCGTGGCACATGGGCGGGTGTCGGAGTTATGGCGGCAGAACCTCGACAAGTGCCCGCTCCCACCACAACGTAGGCACTTGAGCGGATCACGGCAAGTGGACACCTTGTGGCCACGCGCGAGACACCGAAAGCAACGGCCACAGAAGTGCACCGTGGCTACGGGGCACCTCTCTATGCCTCGGCGTCGGCGTGCTGGTTGGAGGGTCGCCGCCCCTCCTGCTGGCCACACAGCAGAATGTCTCCCCACCCATGCCCATTAGGCGGCTGACGCGGTGGTGGCGGGATACCTTGGGCCCGAGTCGTTGATGCACGGGGAACACGTAGGGCGATGAGCGAAGGGCGGGCCGTGGACCAGGTGTGGCCTAGGCCTCCCGACACGGCGACCATGGCGGCTGCGGCGGGTGGCCATTACCACGCTTGTTGTCGATGATGCCATGGTTGTAAGCGGCCGTGGGCGTAATGCATGCCCGCCGACCTGCGGGGCGCCGGCGTCTCCGCGCATCAACGCCGGCCCGCTGCCCCCCAATGGCATGGTCGTCAGGGTAGGAGCTAGGACCCGCCTTGCGTGCGCCGGTACCCAAACGGACGGGCGTCGATGTAGGAACGCCGCGACAACGGAGAAGTGCAGTCGGGTCGGCGCGATCCGGCCCATTCCGTCGGCGACGATTTGGTGCAGTGTGGGGTGCCACGCGTAGAGGGCAGAGCGTTCGGTGAGTGAACAGTTCCGCTTCCCGCGAGGCGGCGAGTACTCCGGGAGGCCGTCGGCGGCGGGGGCCGCCGGTGACCAGCGGCACCGGGCTGCAGGCGAAGGGAAGCAGCTGCGGGCGAGTGCGGTCCAGCCGCGGCACCGGGGACCCGGTGTTGTCGATGTCCGCACCCACCTCGTCGATGTCGCCGTAGCCTACCTCACCATCACGCGGCAGGAGGTCTTCATCTTCTTCATCGGAGGCAATGTCTTCCGGGCAGGGAGTAGCGACCGCGGTAGCGTCTGCTGCGGTGTTCCGCCAAGCGACACGAGGCGCGACGGACCGGCCCCCAACAAGGGCCCGCCCGGTCGGCGTAGGGGTAGGTGCGGAACGAGTATACCCGCCCGGCAAGCTGGAGCAGCTACGGGAGCGGGCGGCGGGCGGCGTCGCGGCTGCCAAAAACGGAGGGAGTGACGGAGGTGGCCGCGGAGGGCTGGATAGCTTCCGGCGAGGAGGAGCACCCATGGACTGTAGATCCGGAGCTGGGGAACTCGGGGGTGTGGTTGGATTGGAGGGCGGGATGGGGAGGGAGATCGACGGAGGGGGCAGGAGGGCGCCGTCGCCGTCGCCACAGGGAAGGGGACGGGTCGGGAGGCTCCAACAGCTTCATTGACAGAGAACGCATTCAAAAGTCAAGCTTGCCTTTTGAAACTTGACACTGAAACCGTGAATTGCTTTGATTCAACTAATTTCTTCCAGTTTCCCGCATTTGTTTCCTTTTCCTTTAATCTTTACCTCAGCAGCCACCTGAATGTCAATTTTGCATGGTGATCTATTGAATTCAACTGAGCACGCAGGGTGTCCTGTTCGAGGTCAGATCCGTGCAGTATGCCGGGTCGAAAAGCGCCGAAGTCAGCGGCGGCCGGCTCCGCCAAGGCTTGGGTGCCATGAATTATAGAATAGTGTAGATTCAATTCCCAGCTCTCACCCTATGAATTTGAGATAGATTTATTTGTGAACTTTGGAAAGTTCTAGAATCTCAAATTTGAAGCCCAATAGCATAATTTCTTAACTAGATTCTAATCCCTCCAAAATAAAAGGCATCCAAATGCAAAAAGTAATTTCCATCAAACAACTAACATTCTGATTCCTGGCAATATAAAATGGTCTTAGAGACATTGCTGCTACTGCGTACTGCATGGTTACTTTCCCAATATGAGAGTACATGCATGCGGACATCCATGCTGATGTATGAACTACATTTTTGATTCGCAAGGACAAGTAGTATTTTAGCAATGATGAAACCATCAAGCGGATTTCAGCGGATGCTGATTTTCCATTCGATCCAATATACATCAGACGTAGGTGTTAGTCACTGCACCCACTCTGTTTCTGGCCACATAGTGGATACTCTGTTTTCCACTATCCTATCTTGGTATAATATGTAACGTGTTGCCTACATGATTAGTTGCGTCGTTTCATTTGTACATAAGTTACTTGTTTATTATTCTGTCACCTGTAAGTCTGTGAGACACCAGTCGAGACTTTGTTTGTGGCCAACTCATGAAACCACTCATAGTGTAGGCACCAACTCTGTTTCTGGCCAATAGTCGAGGCTCTGTTTTCCAGTCTCCTACCTTGATTTCGACATAAGTCACTTGTTTAATCTGTCACCTGAGAGTTTGTGACACATCCTTCTATGATTATTCACTAGGAAACAAGCATTTTGGTCATTGGATAATTTATGGTTAAGCATAATATCTGAAGAAGATTCAGTACAATTATTGACAAACATGCTTCCGCTTGCAGATTAATCATTTCTGATCCAAGTTCCTATTTGAACCCCGGTGCAGCTCAAATGCTGTTGGCATCAAGGCGTGGAAGACTGCATCAGCTCATCACCACAAGTTTACTGGACTGTTTACCAAATGGTTTCGCCCATTATGTTCACTCAAGCTATTTTCTATTCGAATAAATATGCTGTATCAAAGTTTCTGTGTACTCTGCAGCTGCTATTAGAACCTGAACATTTTTCTCCATGCTGAGCTCCTGGCTTGTATTATTAGTCTCTCGATATTTCTGTGGTCCGTACATGCTAATAAGCTTACCACGTATGTACTATATTTATGTTGTGTGAAAGTTTGAGGATGCTTTATGTCTTGCTTGCATTGCCACATGGAGCCTCTTTATCTGGGTCATTTCTGGGAGCCTGACCTTTTTTATCTGGCAGGCTCTGTTTGTGGCCACTAGTAATGGCTCAGTTTTCCAGTCTCCTATCTTGACTTCTTGAGTTGTACAAAACTCACTTGTTTGATCTGTCACCTGAGAGTCTGTGACACATCCTGCTATGAATCTTCACTAGGAAATGAGCATTTTGGTCTTCGTATAATTTATGGTTAAGCATAATATCTGAAGAAGATTCAGCAGAATTATTGACGAACATGCTTCTGCTCGCGGATTAATCATTTCTGATCCAAGTTCCTGCTTGAACCGCAGTGCTGGACAAATGCTGTTGGCGTCAAAGCGTGCGAGACTGCGTCAGCTCATCACCACAAGTTCACTTTCGGCTGCCAGCCAGATGGTTTCACCCATTATGTCCACCACTTTGCTATTTTATATTCGAATAAATATGCTGTATCGAAGTTTCAGTTTAGTCTGCAGCTGCTATTAGAACCTGCAACATTTTTCTTCACGCTGAACTCCTGGCTTGTATTATTAGTCTCTCGACATTTCTGCATGGTTCGTACATGCTAATAACCTTAGAACGCACTATATTTATGTTGTGAGAAAGTTTGAGGATGCTTTGTGTGTTGCTTGTACTGCCTCATGGATCCTTTTTGTGCGAGTCATATCCGGGACCCCGACCGCACGCGTACGTCTAGTTCACGACTCACACTTGTGCCTGAGCAACCAGATTAAGCGAAATTCTGAGGAAACTTTGAGGAATTCTGCCTTGAAGGACCTAAACGGCGACCGGAGGGGGTGAATGGGAGCCTTATTTTCCTTTTCAATTTCGGTCATCGGCTCAACCCCTAACCTCAAAAACAAACTCAACCGAGAGGCGAGTAACACACGTGCTAGCGGTAGCAAGGTGTCACGAGCAAAGAGAGCACCGAGATGTCCACGACCCAAAAGATTGGGTGGATGTTCCCTAAGAACAACTGCGGGACACCTCAAACTATCGCAAACAACCGGCGAGAAGAATTCGAATCGATGGATGAAAAGAGATACCCAACTCATATTGAGAAGAAGCGGCTTCGAATCCAAAATACCCAAGTCAACTAGTGACGGGAGCACTTTCGAGATAAAATCCTCGAATCAATAGAAAATTATTGCAAAAAGCGGATCTCAATTTGGAGCTCAAATACGCAAGTTGCGGTCGAGAATAATACTTGCTGAAAAAAATCAAGCACAAAACACACGAGCACTGGACTGCTATTCTCTTCGACGAACTAAAGAAACAAGACACACAAAACTCTAGTGGAGGGACTGCACTCCAACTAGCAATGCTCAGGAACCTACAAAGCAACTAACTGAACAAGCAAGGGAAGCAATCAGCTAGTGAAAAAAGCTACGTGAGCTACTACTAGCAAAAAGAAGTATTTCAATGCTTAAATAAATAGCCACTAAAAAAGATTTGGACATTACGAGCTGTTGTTCAGTAAAAGAAATCTCTTGAAGCTTAGCACTGCACATTAGTGCATCAAACTGAAACTAAGCCACAAGCAGGAAAGTGCAGCTTATCAGGCTAGTAGCACTCCAAGCAAAATAATTCAGATCAAGGCTCAAGGCAAAACACAAGCTGGTAGACAGAATTGGAATAATTTGATTTCACTATTGCTTGATGGTGACAAGGCCGCAAGATTAGCACATGAAAAGTGACGAAGCTGCTAGACTCAAAGCACAAAAGCTCTACTGATGCATTTCGTCAAACAACTTGAGAGCGCAGGAAAAGTCTGTCTGAAATGACTTCAACGGATGCTAGAATTTGCACACGAGCACTCGATTTAACTACCCTGCACAAGAATCAAAAGAGTGGCTCGAAGACCAACTCCACATCACAGAAAAGATCAACCTTTTGTTGGCGTGGAGACTGAGCTTGGAGGAGGGGTCGATGCCGTCGGCTTGAAACAGCTGCTGCAGTGGTGCTCGTGCTCCAAGGAAGACAGGCAGCCTGCTTCTGTCCTGGCGAGGAACACCAGGAGCCTGCCCTGCCTCTGTTGCCGTGCGTGCGTGAGCACCAGGGGCACCAAGGCGGAGCCGACCTGGCCTGCTCGCTGCCGAGTTGGGGTGGCGCTCGCCCCTGACTACTTCTCCAGCCAAATCAAAACCAGCGACCTGCACAAGACCAAAGACAGAAGAACACAGGAAAAAACACGAGATCCAGTTCAGCGAAAAACACAGTGGTGAAGAAGAAATTTGATCCAAAACGTCCGGAGACGATAGGGAGATTTGGGGCTCCCCTTCCCAAACGAAAATCACCACAAAGTGTCACCAATTTGGTGTTCTTGGACCTCTAAACAAGAACCCTAAAATTGGGGAAAAATAAAAACGAAAATGAAAGAGGCAAAGAGGGGAGGAGGCTGTCATCCTCCACATATAATCTGAAATCCCTCTTTCCCAAACTACCCCCTATATACATATGAGCCGAACCGCTAACCCTAAGGCTAATTTAGTCCGACTTCGGGATAATTTGATCCGGCGACCACCGCGCCTCCTCATCTGCAGCCTTGCTCCGCGCAATCTCCCCCTGATGCCGCCACGTGCCCTCCTTCCGTCCCACGGAACGCCCGGCTTTTGAGGCTCAAACCCGTGAAACCCGCCGATGGTTTTGAGGCCCAAACCACCAAACCCGCACTCGTGGTTTTGAGGCCCAAACCACGAAACCCGCACCGATGGTTTTGAGGATAAACCACCAAACCTCCTCGACCGCGTCATCGCCGTCTTGACCGCCCGAGTCGCCAAGTCATCCGAGCTCCCGCTCTGCTTGCACGCTCGCCGTCTTGACCCGATCGACACGGTCCCACCACGCCCTCTTGCATTCGTCGATGTCCCAGATGTCAGCCACCATGGCTAGCCACCCGGTGATCCGGTCCCTCGGTCCAAGCCTCACGTCCGTCCTTCACCTCCGCGGTCCGTCGGCCCGGCACGTCCTCCTTGGCCCCTTCACCTGCGCCCGTCGGCTACCATCTCCGAGAGCTCCACACCTGCACAACACGAACCAAGAGATACGTCTTCGACACACTCCACGTGTGCCGGTGAACATAGTCGAAGCATAAAGAATAAAGGAAAATAGAATTAAAATGTTGACTGTTGACAATCACTCAATCACAAAACTAAATACATGTGACCTAAATCAACCATGTGTTCGCATGCCTTTTTTTTTTTTTGAGGAGACGAAACAAATGCACCTACCCGGCTAGCCAAGCTAACAGAAGGCACCACCTTGTGTTGCAGACCAAGCCTGCCTGATGATTCAGCTAACCAATCAAGCCTTGGGCCTTATCAAGAGACATTAGTGTGTCCACAACAGTGCCGTGGAGGTTGACAGCTGCCACGGACCAGGCCAGATGTGGGCTCAATTGCTACAATTAATTAATGAAACAGTAAAAAAAAATCCTCCATTGCCGTGTGCTAGTCGAGACGGTTGGCTTGTTGAGCTCCCGAACCCAATAGGGAATTTAAATTTACTGCAAATACTTGATGTGTGGGCAGAATAACCAGCAAGTATCGTGCACCTAACAGAGCTGGTCCGGCTACGTGCTAAGGGAAATATACCAGATGGGATTGGGAGGCTGGTTTCAGTACTGGAGGAGCTAAGCATAGCTAGGTAACCTGCGAGAGCTTAGGGTGCTTGTATTTGTCACTTTGGGGACGGATGTGAGAATGCAGAGATATTTTTTGGTGTCTCTAAGCAATCTGCAAAAGATCCAGCATATACATGTGAACGGTTACAGTTGGTACGCAGATACAGCAATGTGGGAAGCAGCAGGCTCTGTGCTCCCACAACCTCTCCGTTATTTGGATATTTCCAGTATTTGCTTCTCTAAGCTGCCGTCATGCATAATTCCCTCACGCCTTCCGAACCTGTCCCACATGGAGCTGCGGGTGAATACTATGGATGAGCAGGATCTTAAACTCCTTGCTAGTTTACCGGCGCTCTGTTATCTCAACCTGACAACAAGGTCAACAGTAACAGCAAATAATATAATAATGCCAGTGATGGCTGCTTCTTTGAGAAGTTGAGGTACTTCAGGACCGATACAATTGATCATGTTTGAGCAACCGAGCGGGGAGGACCCTAGTGTTTCAATGCATATGTGGAATGGAGAAGATTCTATACCCTTTGCCTCTAGAAAAAGTAACGAATCCAGAAAACTTGCTCCATCTGGCGTGATGCTAAATCTTGAAGTGCTTAAGTTTGATCTCCCTTTGCGGGCCCTAAGAGATAACAACAGTCACTGTGGGAGTATTGGACTGGAGTACCTGCCTTCTCTTCGGGAATTCAGAGTGGACATCAACCGTCTACGCGTGTCTGTTGAGGAGAGCACTGCTGAGTTGGCTGCACTGAGAAACGCATGCAACGTCCATCCCAACCATCCCATGCTTCATATGAGCGTCAATCCCCTAGTCCCCCGATCTTGTTATTATTCAGGTACCAAGAGAATTTTGTAGTTCTGAACTAGTTTGTATCTCTGTATTTGTTTGTCTTGTTACAATTCTGTCTCTTTTTTGCATATACAGCACTTGCTTGTCTCTACTCAATTAATTATTAGCTTTATTCGAATTTTCAGGGGGAAGACAATATTGTGTCTTAAGGAGATACGAACTTGGATCTGCATTTGTATAATGTACGTAAGTACTCTCTCCTCTCTGTTCTGTCCTAGTTGATGGTATCATTATTGCTGGTGCGTCTCTGCCATTTGAGAGTGGTTCTGAGCATATAGAATGGTTTAAGAGACATTGCTGCTACAACAGGGGTTGCATTTTCAATAAGCAAATACATGCATGCGGACATCTATGTCGATGTATGAATTACATTTTTTTTGGCTTCGCAATTGTGAGTAGTATTTTACCAATGATGAAACAACCAAAACTATTTTAGCAGATACTGCTTTTTAGATGATTTCAGTTGAACCCGCTATACATCATGCATTGGTATAGTCACTGCACCCTGTGTACTATGCGTCTATTCCTAGTAGCTGCAGCAAGTCTGTTTCTGCCACCAATTGTCGATACTCTGTTTTCTAGTCTCATATCTTGATATATAAAGTACTGTGCTGTGTCGATGGTCAGTTCCATCGTTCCAGTTGTTCACAAGTCACTTGCTTAATCTGTCACCTGTGACACATCTTTTTCTGATTCTTCACTAGGACTAGCCGACTAGGAGATAAGCCTTTTGGTCATCAAATATTTTGTGGTTGTAATAAGTATAATATCTTCAGAAGATTCAATACAGTATAATATCTACCAGTGGATAATGTGTTTTCCACTATCCTATCTTGGTATAATATGTACCGTGTTCCTCCATTTGTACACAAGTTACTTGTTTATTAATCTGTCACCTGTTTGTTTGTGAGACACCAGTCGAGACTCTGTTTGTGGCCAACTCATGAAACCACTGCTAGTGTAGGCACCAACTCTGTTTATGGCCAATAGTCGAGGCTGTGTTTTCCAGTCTCCTATCTTCATTTGTACATACGTCAACTGTTTAATCCTTCTATGGTTCTTCACTAGGAAATAAGCATTTTGGTCATTGGATAATTTATGGTTATAAGCATTAAATCTGAAGAAGATTCAGTACAATTATTGACGGACATGCTTCCGTTCGCAGATTATGCATTCTGATCCAAGTTCCTGCTTGAACCGCGGTGCAGCTCAAATGCTGTTGGCGTCAAAGCGTGCGACACTGCATCAGCTCATCACCACAAGTTCACTGGACTGCGAGCCAGATGGTTTAAGTGGTTATGTTCCACTCTGCTATTTTCTATTCGAATAAATATGCTGTCTCGAAGTTTCAGTGTACTCTGCAGCTGCTATTAGAACCTGCAACATTTTTCATCATGCTGAACTCATGGCTTGTATTATTAGTCTCACGACCTTTCTGCGCCGTACATGCTAATAAGCTTAGAACGCACTATATCTATGTTGTGAGAAAGTTGTGTGTTGCTTGTACTGCCTCATGGAGCCTTTTTGTCCGAGTCATATCTGGGAGCCTGACCTGTGTTGGGACATGCTCAAAGAATACAAACACGTTATGTCTAGTTCCTTGTCTCGCACCTGGACCTGTGTCTGGAGCACGCATCAAGCGAGATTCTGAGCAACTTTGACGAAATGAATAAATTCAGCTTTTTTTTTTTTTTTTTATTCTGGAGGAGACAAAAAAATTCTACTACCTCGCCTAACCTGACTGATAATTCAGCTAACCATTCAACAGCCTTGGACCTGGTCAGAGATGAGATCTGAGATGGCACGGGTGCTGACTTGTCTGGATAGGCGCCTATCTTTACTGTATCAAATGCTGTCATAACCAGTTCCTTTTCCCAAAATGAAGCCGATTAGAACTGTAATTGAATTGGATTTTTTCTACCTTGTCAAACGCATGTCTGATGGCAGATCAACTGTGAAGCCGATTAAAGCCTACAGCAGCAGCTGCTTGCCGCGGCCGTGCTCCAGCTTTGAGTGCGTGCGGCGTGCACCACACCATGCCGCGGAGGCTGTGGACAAGCTCGGCAGCGCGCCCGTGGAAGTCTGCGGAGCGCTTCTTGAACCATGCACGTGGACCTTTCAACGAGAGGAAGGAGGCATAAGTGAGAAAGAAAAATACAACAGGGCTTTTTGAAAAATTTCCATGGTCATATTGACTGAGTGCCAATATGGCATGGCCACATCACCGCTGACGCCGACGTGGTTAGTTTTGGATCTTTGATGATCGAAAACAATAGATGAGGGGCGTAGATAGTCGCTTCTATAGTTCGAGGGCGGGCTGGGAGGTCCCCAAAAGTTTGAACCTAAGCAAAACTAGCCCGGCCCGACCTGGCCCGCAGGCCCGCCCGAGCCGGCGTGTTTTGGCCTGCGCGCACGAACCTTAGTGGACCGGGGCCTGGGCAGGAGATTTTGAAGCCCGTTAAAATTTTTCTTGGCCCGAACTCGGCCCGAAATACATTTTCAGCTATTTTGAAGTGTAAAATCGTGGGTAGCCCGCCCAAGCCGGGCCCGGCCCGAGCCCGGCCGAAAAGCTACGCCCGACTTGCCCGGTGGGACGTCATGGGCAGGATTTTTGGCCCGAAATAAGCGGGTTTTTTTCGCCTGGCCCAAACCCGACCCGACCGAAAAATGCTCAGGTCTTCCATACATTGATACTCTGTTTTCCACTCTCCTATCTTAATGACTTGATACATATGTACTGTGCTGCATCCATAGGTGGTCACTTGTTTGTAATCTGTCACCTGTAAGTCTGTGACACATCCTTCTAAGATTATTCACTAGGAAGTAAGCACTTTAATTGGTCACTGCATAATTTTTCGTCTTAAGCATAATATTTGAACAAGATTCAGTAGAGTTACTGACGAACTTGCTTCCTTTCACATATTTGTTCGTCTCATCCAAGTTTCTGCTTGATCCATCGCCATCCTTCTGAAATGGTGTTGGCTTCAATGCGTCTTGAGACTACATCAGGACATCACCACAAGTTCACTTTCGCCTGTGATCCATACTGTGTCGGCTCTTATGTTGAACTGAACTATTTTTCCATTTGAATTTGTATTAACAAAGTTTCGGTGTACTCTGCTCATACCAGAACCTGCAACTTTTGCCTTCTTGCTGAAGTAGTGGTTTGTATTATTACTTTCTCTACATTTCTGTGGTTCGCACATTCTACTGTTAAGCTTCGATTGTATCTTCAATTGTATTATACTAGTTCACCAACCCGTGCTCCCGCATCGGTTAGTCTTATGAGATAACTAAATAGAATTACTTAAATTTGTTGAAACGTTTTCTTAAACTATGATAAATGTAAATTTTGATTCATTCACCAAATTGAAAGCTTATTCATTTCTCATATAGCTATTATTTACAATGTTGATTATAGTCCACCGTATTGATGTCAAAATGTTTTATACTTTTGTAAGAATATTAGGATTATATTTCATATTTCTACTATTTTCATGAATAACAATTTTTACTATTTATCTTTTTAGCACCATATGTATCTAGTTGAAATATCAATAAATTTAATTTAATGTTAATAAACTCTTATTTCTCGCCTTCACGTGATATCATGCAAATCTACACTGTAGCCTTTAATTTTTTTTTTTTTTTTTGCATGCATTAGTTTGAAATTTTAATGGATATTGTAGTATTCATTATTTATATTTTTATTTGATTTAAACCATATATTATGTCCTAGGCTACCTTCTTAGTTTTGACAATGTCATAAATAGTTGTTTCAAAGATTCACCATGGCACTCAAGATTTTTATTTATTGTATTGTATAGTATTAGTATTGTTTTGTTAAGCAAATAATTCTTAAAATTAAGTTACTATATGATATAAAGTTTCGATCAAAATGATTTAACTTTTCTTCAGGAGAATGATTTTTAAAATTTATGAGCATGAGTGTTAATATAAATTAAAATGGGCTGCAAGTGTCATTACTACGTGGTTTGTATGGATATATTTCGACGCTCGAAAAGCCTATAAATAAATTTTTATACTAATGTATGTTTTATTGACTTATGCATGTTGAACTATTGTTTGTAATAGCCTATATTAGAACTTATAGGTGTATTTGAGAGACTTTTGTTATTTTTTTCATAACGGTTGACAGGTGGATAGTTTATGCACAAATTATTTAGATAATATATTACTTTTTACATAATCTTTCTAATGCCTTTATGGATAATTTGAATGCAAATGTTGGCATTGAAGCATTATCTTTCATAATAACATAGGTAGATAATTTATAAAAACTATTATTGGATTAGTTTAATTTTAGAGGTTTGATTTTTCCCCAAATAGGTTTTATTGATAACTCCACAGATCATGGTCCTTTAATTTTTAACAATAGTAGCATATAATTCGAGGTTATTTTTCACTTGCAAACAATCTCTAGCATAGTACTTGGAGCACCCCAATAGAATAGTTCAAAACCCATGAGGATGAATTTCTACGCTTGTTTAATAATTAAAAAAAGCTAGAGGGCTTCCCTGCTGATGGTGAAAAAACATTAGAAAATCATTATTATTAATTATTTAAAAAATTATACTTGATGCTCAGTAAGGAATATCACAATTTGTTGTATGTGTGAAGTAATCCAAAATAAAACTATACCTAATGGTCAATAGATATCATCTCATGGATCTACTTCAACAGTAGATAAATTGAATTGTAATTATTGGATCTAGCAAAAAAAAAAAGGTCATACCTTTAGTTTCTAGCACAATAAAAATGGCCTACATGTTGCTGCCTTCCCTATCCTGACATACACTTCCTCGTCGTGCCCATGAGCCAGCACACCTTCCTTCCTTCCATTGACATGATGCAGCTGGATCCAACGTCGGTTGTGGGCGCCGCGGCTGGAGACCGGGTTCCTCCATGCATATATTGTGCTGCATAGAAATAGTCACCTCATTTAACAACTGCTAAATTTTCTTGATGTCTTAATTTTTAGGGTAATGCGTTTGTTAGTGACTGCAGCACATATGTTGCCGACCTCATCAGCATCGAGTGTGGTGTGCTTATCAATGTACATCAAGTTGGCTTGGTGTAGCTGGTCCGTGTCATCATCACATTGGCAACAACTGGTGTAGTGTCGATTCAGATGGCCGTGTTCACCGGCAATAGTTCGGTGTTGGCCGGCAATGTAGCATCGCCCTCTTTATGGAGTGGCAACGTTTGGGTAGGATTCATTGCAGATGTCGTCTGAACAAATCTCAATGTCACCAGGTGCGGTGGTGCCATTGACATAAGTGTCTGTATTAGTCCATTCTTTATGTTTTTCTAGGTGACTGCCAGCCAGATAGCACGTGTGTAATGAATGTTAGGACAAATTTGGCTTCGTTATCTTATAGATAAGGTGGACAATTTATGTATAGTTTAGTCTATGATGCTATAACGTATATTTGCATTAAGAGTTGAGCTCTAACCTGTATGGAGTCATGACGTGCCATCATCCAACAACACCATTTTTTTTACCGCACCGAACAACACCTTGAGCATATTGATACACTTCATCATCTCCTGACTGCTTGTCATCTTTGGGTGGCCGTGGTTGGGCGACCAACGGTGCATATATTATTATTGTACGTGCAGCTTGGTACTCATCCACGCATCCATGATACATGGTTGCCTACGTAGTTTGATTGATGATGATGAAGGGCCATATCAATGAGCTTGTCGAGTTACCAGAATACACTGATGGAGGACCGTACGTAGGTTCAACCTGGGAATGCATGTACGTCAGCTCATTGATGATCTGGGACAAACTAAATATAGAATGTCAAACAACAAAGTGACAAAAAGACTATAAATTAAAGATTAGATCGGATTGTAGATGGACTACAACTTGTGCATGTTTTGGCCCCAGGAAACGGACGCCGTCGCTCGGGCGCCGCCAGCAGCCATCCAAGTTTTGGTTCTGATTGTTTGTGCCTGTTTTTGTGGTAAATCTCCCCAAGGTGGAGGGGCGCCGTGAGGAGAGGGAGGAGCACGCCGCTGCGGCGTTTGGACGGGGTTGTTACGGTATAGGGTTTTTTTTTTTTTTTTTTTTTTTTTTTTTGGGAGCGAGAGTTAGCTCGCTTGGTCAGCGCCGGAAGTTCCGAGCGTGGCCACCCGGGCTCGAACCCGGTGCCCGTCGTATTTCCGCTCTTGTGAGTGGGAATGGGAAGAAAATCTTCCTCTTTCAAAAAAAAATATCACGAGATTTTTTTTTCATAGTAATGGAATCAGATATTTTTTATTTATTAAGAGTCTATTTTTGAGATTTTGGCAACCGCATAGGTGGTTGGTGGTCATATTAAAGGGGTAATTTAATGTTATTTTTTTAATGGCAATTGTTGGTAATTTTGTAAAAAAACAAAATAGATCTAATGGATGTCATTGTTAGAGTCTATCAGATTGATGGCTAGATGTTTCTGATTATTGTGAGAATTTCTAGGATTTATCTATTTTCTTAGCGCATCTGGTGAGGATTAACGTGGAGCCTCCGTTGGAGCCTCCAATTAGTAATAGTAAGATTGTGCAAAAGTTTGAGGAGGCTTTGTCTGCATTCCTCAGGCCTAGTTCAGTTAACCATTCCAAACTTTTTTAAAAAATATGAGTGACCTGTTTACTTTCTGCTATGTCTTCGATGTATAGCGTCTTTTTTCTACTGTTTTTCGCATAGTGGGATTCATATAAAAAATCCAGGGCTAACAAGGGAATTTAGTCTTGAATTACCAATTGGTTTTCTTGATTCTCCTTACATATGGGACATGGACACTGAGTCACAGAGATGGCGAATAAATATTCTGCGTGTGCGGACATGTGCATGGCTCTCCGTTGCCTTTTGTTCTACTTCACCTCAAGTGTGAATCTCTTTTTCTTTACGTCTCTACTCTTTCTGGAAACATGCAGCCACAAATTTCCTTAGCATCGCCTGTCGGCAGCTCTGCTGAGTTTCACTCGATCCTCTCTTGTGCATGGCACATTTCATCTTGTGCTGAATAGCACGGGTTGCAGACTTTCAGAATAACGACCCAGTGGCAGACCTGGCCTGGTGGTTACCAGCTAAGGCATCTTTAAAAGTTAGAAGCTTTTTAGATGCTTATCGCGAAAGTCAGTTCCTGGAGTTGGAGAATCCTGCAAAGCTAAAAAGTAATATATTTATTGGCATCCTGCTTTTTCGTGGATCTTATTCTTTGTGTTTGGCAGAGGTGATAATCAGCGAGAGTGATTACGAACATCTCTCGTGTGAAATAGAAAAAATAGTAAAGCATCATTAAAGGTAAAGTATACTGATGTGACTGTGTAGTGCGCCGTGGACCACCGGCCAATGGGCGTGCAGAGCGCGACACCCATAACCTTCGTTAGCAAGTGAGGCTGTGCGTTGCATCCACAACAAATCTTCTCCCACTGGATACCATGCCAACACAATAGCAACTACCAAGTACCAAGCAAGCCAAGCATAGCATGAGTGTGGTGACGGGTGCGCTGGGGAGCCTCGCCCCCAAGCTTCTGCAGCTACTCCATGGTGAGTACAAGCTCCAGAAGGGTATGAAGAAGCAGGTGGAGTGGCTCTCCAGGGAGCTCAACACTATCTACGCCTTCCTCCGCAAGGTCTCAGATGTGCCATGGGACCGGCTCGATGAGCAGGTCAAGGTGTGGACACGAGAGGTCAGAGAGGCATCCTACGACATGGAGGATGTCCTCGACACCTTCCTTGTGCGTGTCGAAGGCGACCAGCCTCGGACCTGAGCAGGCTCAAACGCACCATGAAGAAGATGGGCAAGGTCTTCAACAAGGCCAAGGCTCGCCGTGATATTGCTGGTGCCATCGAAGACGTCAAGAAGTATCTCGAGGAGGTGGCCGAAAGGCACCAGAAGTACAAGCTTGATGAGAGTGTCTCCAAGCATGACATGTCGAAGTCCACTATTGATCCCCGCCTCACTGCAATGTACAAAGAAGTGGCGCAACTTATTGGCATTGACAAGTCAAGGGAGGAGGTCATGTCCATCTTTGAGTCCATCCCAACCAGGTCATGATTTGTTGGACAAGGAGATCATGAAGAAGGTTTCTATTGTTGGAGTTGGGGGATTGGGAAAAACCACTCTGGCCAAAGCTGTGTATGACAGGCTTAGTTCGTGAGTATGAATGCTGAGCTTTTGTGTCAGTTGGTCGGGAACGTGACTTGGTTACAGTTTTGAAGGACATCCTGTTTCATCTTGACAAAGGCAGTGTCGGAATATTCATAACACAGGAAGAGGACTTGATCTCCTCATTGTTGAACTACGGGAATTCTTGGAAAATAAGAGGTGCGCATGAGCCACCCATTTGCAAGTTCTAATTTGATAGTGCCATTTAAGATGCTACAGCTGTACAGCTAGCGCATATTATTTTTGCATTATCCGGTGAGGTTATACTAAAGATATTATCTCGATTCACCTATCGAAGACATCTTGTGATTAAATATCACATTTGTCAATTTTAATCTGCTTCACACATACAACAAAAATGTAAATTATTTACATGCCACCTATGCAAATTATCTACATGTATCTACATAGTTACTTGTGTGTCATAATGCATTTGGTGTATATTGTAACTTTTTTCAATGTTAGCAATGCAAATTTCTTCCTTCTATAGAAGCTCCCAGAATCATTACTAACCAATGTTTCTTGCAAATTCATGTCGGTAGGTATTTTATTGTTGTTGATGATTTATGGGATGTAGAGACGTGCAAAACAATCAAATTGGCACTTATTGAGAATTGTTGTGGAAGTAAACTAATGACAACTACTCGCAAGTTTGATGTTGCTGAAGAAGCTGGTGAGGTTTACAAGCTAAAACCACTCTCTTATGAAAACTCCAAGAAGTTATTCTATACAAGGCTATTTAGTGTAGATGGACAATACCCCCATAACAAACCTGATGATGTATCGATAAAATTATAAAGAGATGTGCTGGTATACCATTAGCGATAATCACAGTGACTAGCTTGTTGGCCGGTAAACCAAAGGAAGAATGGTTTGAGGTGTACAACTCTATTGGTTTCAGGCATAAAGATAACAGGGATCTAGAAGATACTATGACAATACTTTCATTCAGCTACTATGATATGTCTTCACATCTACAGACATGCTTATTGTACCTAAGTACCTACCCGGAAGATAGCCACATAGACAAGGATAAGTTGATATGGAAGTGGATAGCTGAAGGACTTGTTAGTGGGGATCAAGGAGAAAGATTATTTGAGCTCGGAGAAAGATACTTCAGTGATCTCATTAAGAGAAGCATGATTCAGGCAGTGGAGGAAGAGTTCGATGGCAGTGTGTCAGCTTGTCGTGTTCATGACATTGTTCTTGACCTGCTGCGCAAGTTTTCATTTGAAGAAAACTTTGTTGCTATCTTGGATGGTAATGCTGAAGCAATATTCCCACCAAGCAATGTTCGTCGGTTTGCTCTCCACAATAGAACAGCTGAGCAAGTTAGTTCAAAAAGATAAAGTCAATGAGATGCCAAAAGTGAGGTCATATACTGCATTCGAGTGTGATATTAATAATAACTGGGTATACTTTCCCAGCTTTAGGCTTCTAAGCGTGTGCTTGATTTAATAAAATGCAGATTCAAGGGCGGTTGCCATGTGATTTACAGCACTTGAGGTATCTTGGGATAGATTGTGAAGGTAGTACTCTTAAGCTCCCAAAACAAATATCAAATCTAAAGTTACTCCAGACACTTGTTTTGTATGGAACCTTGCCAGTAAGCTTCATCCTACCAACACAACTGATATGCCTAGATGCTATAAATAGTGTACCTGATGGTATTGGAAAGCTCACATCCCTGGAGCAGCTAAGTGTATTTGGTGACCCTAGGGTGTTAATAAAGGACCTGGGCAACTTGCGACAACTGAGGGTGCTCGAAATTTTAACAACAAGTATCATGGATAATAGCATCCAGAGAGATTTCGTGTTCTCTCTAAGCAAGCTACAAAAGATCGAGAAGATATATATATGGGCATTGTGGGTTCAATAGATGCTGACACTGACATGTGGGAAGATGCAGGCTTTGTGCTCCCACGATCTCTCCGTCATTTGAGACTGTCCAGAATTTGGTTCTCTAAGATGCCGTCATGCATCAGTCCCTCGTGTCTCCCCAACCTGTCCCACTTGAGACTGCAGGTGGACACTATGGATGAGCAAGACATGAAGCACCTTGCTAGGTTGCCTGCGCTCAGTCATCTCCATCTGAGAATAGAGTCCACAGTAAGAATAAGTATTATTAATGCCGGCAGCGATGGCAGCTTCCAGAAGCTGAGGTACTTCGACATCAATGCAATGGTCCAGATTCAGGAGCACAACAAAGAGGACTCTTGCATTTCGTTGCATAGATGGGACGGAGAAGGTGCTCAGCCCTTTGCCTCTGGGAAAAGCAACTGCAGCAAAAATGTACCCTCTGCCATGATGCCAAATCTTGAAGTGCTTGTTTTTATGTCCCTTTGCTGGCCCTAAAGGACAACAACGATGACTGCGACAGTATTGGCCTAGAATACCTGCCTGCTATTCGTGAACTAAAAGTGTGGATGATCAACTGTTATGGCGTGTCTACTAAGGATGTGGATGCTGCATTGGCTGCCCTCAAACACGCATGCGAGGTCCATCCCAACCACCCGATGCTTGACACAGATACATTTAATGAGGTATGACGAGTATTTTTGCACTAGTTCCAGTCAAGTTATTATCTCTTTATTTATTTCTATCTTACTACAATTCTGTCTCCTAATTAATTTTTGGTTTAACTCGATTTTTTTGACCCAAAGGATAAGATGGTGTCCACAAAAGACAAGGAAGACGAGATGGTCTCGCAGGCGGTTAATAGTATTGATCTGGGCTAATTAAAAGAGATCAAGATATGAATGCAAACTGTGACAGGTATGTACTGTCATGAATCAGAATTGGGCCGCCCGAAAGTGGCTAAGCTGGGCCACACGCGGGCGAACCCCGGCCCAGGGAGGGGCCGAGCGCGCCTTGCTGCAGCGCGGGGGCCGGCGCCCCGTGCCGCCGCCGCCTCCCCCGCGGTCTACGAGTCCGAAGTGCTGCTTCCATCTTAAGTTAGAGTTATTTTAGGTAATTTTGGTGTGCAAGGGGCTATCTCATCTATAAAGGAGACCCTTATTAGGAATTAAATAAATATTATTCGGAATAAATAAAATAGGATATGCTTGTAAAAGGTATTCCAATCGTATAAGGAAACCTTGTAGAGATTGCTTAGATTACGAGTCCCACTAGTCGGGCTATATAAGCAAGAGGCATGTAATCTCTAGGGGATAAGCAAGCAATAAAAAATATCTTCAGCTCTCAGCTCTCGGCTCCTGCCCCCTGCCCCCCGCTCCCGCGCGCCGCCCGCCCCCCCCCGCCCGCGCCGCCCTCCCCCCCCCCCCACGGCTCCTCCGCTCCACCTCGTCGCCGTGCTGCTGCTCGTCGCCGCCGGCGTGAAGCTGCAGCCCCCCCGCGCCTCGTTTGAATCTACAACGGTCGACGAACACGTGTCAATTCCGCCCAATCGAGCCGAATCTGACATGTACTCTCTCCACACCATCTGATCTGTCATATATAACTGGTGGTGCCGCTTCTGGTGATGTCATCAGTCAACCATCCTAGTACTTTTGAATTTTGCCGACTTTAGAGATTTTCGAAACCTGTTAACCGACAGAACTCAAAGCAAACTGATAAGTTCCGGGCTGTGTAGCGTGGTCTGAAAAACATGGTTGCTTCTACAGGGGCATGTCCTTTAGGTTTCCATGTAGCAAATACATGCATCTGAAAATCAATGTAGACATATGAATTGTAGTATATTTGCTTTGCCAGGCGACTACTAATTTTATGTCATCCTTTTGTTTAGCAATGATCAAACTACCCATCATATTTTAACAAATATTGCATTTTCTTCAGTTGAATCCGTTATACATCCTGTGTGGCTGCATCACTAGGGAATATATGTATACTTTAGTCGAATCCATTATTAAGCCTTTAGTCGTCAGATAATCATTTCTCTAACATTATTAATATCAATAAATGATTATAAGTAAATAACTGATGAACGTACTACCTCTCGGAGATTAATGTTTTTGATCCAAGTACTTGCTTGAATGGTGGCACAACACAGTATGAATACATCAGGTCATCCAGACTTGTCAGCCAGTCGGTGTTGGCTAATGTTCATCCAAGCTGCACTTTTGAATGTCACCCATTCTATAGACTGTCAAACAAATAACGACTCCTGAGTCCTGACAACATAGAATGGTCTATGCAGTCCGCAAATACATGCACGCGGACATCTCAATTTTTTAGATAATGGATAACAATATCCGGCCTCTACATCCAGGGGATGTACACAGCCAATTATTACAACTTTCGAAAAAGAAAAGAGAAAGCCTTGGTCATAGAATGACTAGGAAGCTAGTTCAAACAATATAAATATTTCCATTCTTTATTGGATATCTCTAAAGCAATAAATTCTAATTTCTTGCTTATCGTTGAGAATGCTTCCTTGGCTGTCTCGTCCACGCTGCAGCTGAGCCTAGAAGCGTAACCAATATGCACCCCTAAAAATTACCTGCAAAATAGAATTAGATTTCTTTTGATTAAAAACCACATCATTTCGGCATCTCCAGATAGCCCAGCACATGGCAGCCACTCCAACCCAAATCATATTTTTAATCCTTTTATTTTTATTAGTTAGCCAGTTCCCGAACATATGGCTAATTGATCTAGGTTGGGTTAGTCCAGTAGCAAAAAGGACAATCCTCCAAATCATTTTGTTAAGGGGACAGTCTAGGAATAAATGTTGGATAGTTTCATTCCTATTACAGCATACACACTTCGACTCCCTTTCTAATTTTTCTTTTTAAGATTGTCTTTTGTCAAGACAACCCCCCTCTGTAAGAACTAGAGAAAGATTTTAATTTTTAGAGGAATTTTTATCTTTCAAATCTTCTTATGTCGAAAAGGTGTTTGTGTATCAATAAGGTCGAGATACATAGAGCGGACAAAGAATCGTCCCGATTTGATTAGGCTCTATCTAAAATAATCCTTCCCTTCGACCAATTCGACGTTTGAGATTTGTGATACTAGACTAAGCCATTCTGTAAGTTTGTTACCCACCAGAGTCCTCCTAAAAGATATATTTAGAGGGTTGGAATGCATCACTTTTATGCGACAGCCATTGAGTATCCCGCACTATATTATATAAGGATGGATATCTTTCAGAGGCTGAATCCCTACCCATGTATCCCGCACTACCCATGATCGCGGACATCTCAATGTTCGTCTGATACTCTGTTTTCGGGCCGTTCAGTCAATGGACCGTTCCTAGTGCCTGTACCCACTCTATTTCTGGCCACCAGTGGATACTCTGTTTTCAAGTGTCCTATCTTGATATATGTACCGTGCTGCCTACAAGTTCGGTTCCTTCTTTATTTGATTTGTACCTACATCACTTGTTTAATCTATCACCACTGGAAAATTATTCAGTTAAGATAAGTAGAATTATTGACCAACTTGCTTCCCTCTCGCAGATGAGTTTTTCTGACCCAAGTTTCTGCATGCGAGAGAGACTACATCAGCCCATCAGCACAAGTATTCACTCGACTGTGCCGGTTCCTCTTATCTTCACCCGAGGCCCAGCTATTTATTTTCTATTCGAATAAGTTGTGTCAAAGTTTCAGTGTACTCTGCTGCTGCTTAGAACCTGCCACATTATTTTTCATTCTGAACTCCTGGTTTATATTACTTTTATTTATCAAGTTTCTGGACCATACTGTGGTTCGTACATTGTAATCAGGTTTGGAACGTATTTATGTTGTGCACAAGTTTGAGGAGGCCTTGTGTTGCTTGCATTGCCTTATGGTGCCTTTTTGCAATGCCGATGTATGTAGTGCATGTTTGCATTGCCTCATGGTGCCTTTTTCTCCTCAATCAGATGGAGCTATATGCAAATGCCAATCACAAGGTGGGAAAAAACTTAGCAAGCTGTCAGACATTTTGCATCCGAACGAGTTGATCTCAAACAGATCTTGGGAATAAGATATCCTACAAGGGCAGAACAGCGAAATCGATCGATCTAATGCGTGATTCATTCTTCACTGTCTCTCCGAGACAAGGGTAGGGAACGATTTGCAGAAGAGGCCCGTAAGGTTGGACTTTGTGGGGAAGTGTGATCCAATGCTCAGCCACGCCGCAGATTAATTAAAAATTAGCAGGAATCTCAATCGCAGAGAGGCCGCGGCATGGAGGTAGATTACAACAAATGTGGTGGCCGGCCCGTCGGCCATGTTGGCCCCCACAACCAGAACCAGAGACCCATTGGCAGCCTTCCTGACCAACTACGAATCTTCTATACAACGCACACGAGAAAATGAAGTGGGCTGGAGAAGGAATCAAGCTTCTCTTGATCGTTTGTGGTCGGTCACGCTGCGGTTTTCGCTGCTACAAGGTTGAGTGCAACCTTCGTGGGCGTCCAAGGCCCTCCCGGTGTGTTTGGTGCGAAGCCCTAACTTCGCGTCAACCAGTGACGGAGCACCCGGGCTACCCGGGCTCAAGCCCCACCTACGCATGCCAAACATGTGGAGCTCTCTAAGCTTTCTCTAAGCTCTCCTATAAATTTTGTGTCTAATTATAGAGGTTAGAAGGTTCTAAGCTTTATTTAGGAAGTGCTAAGCCCCACCTAAAATCTTTTTCTGGCTCCGTCCCTGGCGTCAACACAACTGCTTGTACTGCCATATGGAGCTTTTTTGTCTGGGTCATATCTGCGAGCCTGACCTGTGTTGGGGAAGGCTCAAAGAATACAAACACGTTCTGTCTAGTTCCTTGACTCGCACTGGCCTTAATGTTTGGTTACACAGACGGAGCACGCATCAAGCGAAATTCTGACAAAAATTGAAGGAAATGAAGGAATTCTGCTTTTTGAGGATACGAAAAAAATGCATCTACCCGGCTAGCCAGGCTCTGGCTAAGAGGAGCCGCATCGTGCACGTTGCAGACGAAGCCTGTGCCTGTCTGATAATTCAGCTAACCAATCAAGCCTTGTGCCTTATCTAGAACCATTAGTGTGTCGACAGCAATGCTGTTGAAGTCGATAGCTGCCATGGACCTGGTCACCTTCCCAGATGTGGGCCAATTGCTAAAAATTAATTTATGAAACTATTTTTCTCCCTTTGATGCTTGCGAGGATAGCAACAGGAAAAAAATCCTCCATGAGCCCCATTAGATCCTTGTTTCTCAGTCTCATGACAACAAGGCAATAATGCAGGTGGAGCCGTCACAACAAGGCCCATGGCCAGTGGCCTGTTGTCGAGAGAATGACGCGGCAACTGCGTCAAGTCGTCGGCCATCCAATACATACGGGCGGATGGCACATTTGCAGTCACCGAGAAGGCACGGTTGCTGACTTGTCTGAATAGACGCCTACCTTCACTGCATCAAATGCTGTCATAACCTGTCCCTTGCACCTAAGTACTACTAAACCTGATTAAACCAGTACCCAACCCAATCCCATCGATGCAAGCACACAGCCACACAGCTAGCACAACTTGCGTCCACATTAAATCCTCTGGTACGCCAGCTTACCATAACCATAGAACGAAGCACTACCAATCCACAGCACTCAATCAGAACCAACCAAGAGAAGAAGCATGAGTGTGTTGACGGGGGCGCTGGGAAGCCTCGCCCCCAAGCTTCTTCAGCTGCTCCATGATGAGTACAAGCTCCAGAAGGGCGTCAGGAAGCAGGTGCAGTGGCTCCACAGTGAGCTAGAGAGCATCTACGCCTTCCTCACTGAGGTCGGAGTTGTGCCATGGGACCAGCTCAACGAGCAGGTCAAGGTTTGGGCACGCCAAGTAAGGGAGGCATCTTACGACATGGAAGATGTTCTCGACAGCTTCCTTGTGCGCGTCGACAACGATGACCCAACTGACCCAAGCAAGCTCAAACATGCTATGAAGAAGATGGGTAAAGTGTTCAGCAAGGCGAAGGCGCGCCGTGATATTTCGACTGCAATCCAAGACATTCGGAAGCATCTCAAGGAGGTAGCTGAAAGACGACAGAAGTACAAACTTGATGAGAATTTTGTGTCCATGCCTGTTAGAGCGACTACTACTATTGACCCTTACCTTACTGCTATGTGCAAAGAATTGACACTACTTATTGGTGTCGACAACTCAAGGGACCAAGTCATATCTATGCTGAATCCATCCCAGCCAAATGATGAGGCGGCTGACAGGAAGATCACCAAGAAGGTTTCTATTGTTGGAGTTGGTGGACTGGGCAAAACCACTCTTGCCAGAGTGGTGTATGACAACCTAAAATCACAGTATAATTGTGCGGCTTTTGTCTCAGTTGGACGGGATCTTGAGTTGGTAAAAGTTTTCAAGGACATCCTCTATGATCTCGACAAAGAGAAATATAAGGACATTCATAGCACTAGAATACGGGAGAAGCACCTGATTGGTGAAATCCAAGAATACCTGGAGAACAAGAGGTACATATATATCAGCATCCCCGTTTTATATTTTAACTAGTAGTGCCGTTTAAGATCTTTGTGGACCACAGTTAGTCGATACTACTACTTTTCACCATGCTGTAGGTTATATAAGTATGTTATCTCCACATCGTCTATGCAAGATTGCTCCTAGAGATGGATTTTTCTCTGCCCACACATATAAGAAAACTTGCAATCATTCAATGGTCTCTAGCCTAACAGCATTTTGGTAGTCTTTTAGAATGTTGAAAGATGTAACTCACTCCCTGTACTAAAGGACAATTAATTGACCTTATATTTTCAGAATGTGTTCCTTGTGAAACACAGCTATAGGGCTAGGTTATCAGCTTCAGTAGCAACATGCCCTCGGGTACGTAGGTTCTGTATATATAATAATGTCACCTTAAACATATATGAAGTTTTTTAAAAAATAGGCCCTTTGGTGTGCAGTTTCCATAAGTATTCCAAAAGTTGTAGGTTTTTTTATCTTCAATAATTACCTATAGAGCCAATTGTTAGCCCTAAAGGTTGTTAAGCATCAACACATGGTTTCTTTTTACAAGCGTGACCATGTGTTTGATGTGGCATGTCGATGTTTTTTAATCTTAGTAAATTTCAGGCTTCTACGGAAGCTGCAAACATTACTAATCAATGGTTCTTGGAGTTTCATGTGGATAGGTATTTTATTGTTATTGATGATGTATGGGACGTGCGCACTTGGGAAGCAATCAAACTGTCGGTTGTTGATAATAAATGTGGAAGTATAGTAATCACCACTACTCGTAAGTTTGATGTTGCCACCGAAGCTGGAGATGTTTACAAGCTAAAACCACTTTCTGATGACAACTCTGTGAAGTTATTCTATACAAGGATATTTCGTGTAGAGGGGAAGTACCATGATAACCAACCAGAAGATATCATCAATAAAATTCTAAAGAAATGTGGAGGCATACCATTAGCAGTCATGACAATGGCAAGTTTGATGGTCGGTAAACCAAAATACGAATGGTGGGAGGTCTTGAACTCAATTGGTTTTGGATCCAAAGGCAATAGGGAAGCTGAAGAGACTATGACAATACTTTCATATAGCTATTATGATCTGCCTCCACATTTGAGGACATGCTTACTATATATATGTACATATCCGAAAGATTATGAGATCCAAAAGGATTCTTTGATATGGAAGTGGGTAGCTGAAGGATTTGTCAATGGGAAACAAGGTACACGTTTATTTGAGATTGGAGAAAGATACTTCAATGATCTCATTAATAGAAACTTGATCCGAGGCAAAGGAGGACAAGTGGGATGGAACAGTAGCGAGGATGTCGTGTTCATGATATGGTTTTTGATCTGATGCGTAAGCTTTCCTTCGAAGAAAACTTTATTGTTATGTTAGGTGAAAATGTTGAAGGAACGTCTTCACTAAGCAATGTCCGTTGGTTGACACACCAAGATAGAACAACTGAGCGCATTAATTCTGAAGCCATGGTTACTGGTATGCCAAAACTGAGGTCATATACTACTTTCAAGTGTATTATTGGTATCCAGGACCAGTTTTTGAGGTTTAAACTTTTGCGCGTGCTGGACATAGCAGTAGACTGCAACTTGGAAGGTCGCCACCTTGACCATCTTGGTGATTTACTTCACTTGAGGTATCTTCGATATAGCATATCAAGGCAGTGATTATATTGAGCTCCCGAAACAAATAGGGAATCTTAAATTACTGCAAACACTTGATGTGGTGGGAACGTTGCCAGCAAGCGTTGTGCACCTAACAAAGCTGGTCCGGCTACGTGCTTGGAACAAGGTACCGGATGGGATTTGTTTGTTGGTTTCCCTGGAGGAGCTCAGAATAATAAATGGTCGCAGTGATAATCCCAAGAGATTTGTTAAGGAGCTAGGCACCCTGCGACAACTGAGGCGGCTCGAATTTGCCACTGATGGGTTGGATGAGAGCATGCAGGGAGAATTTGTGGACTCTCTAAGGAATTTGCAAAAGATCCAGCATATAGAAGTGTCCGGTTCTGCTTGGCACTCAGATACAGCCATGTGGGAAGCAGTAGGCTTTGTGCTCCCAAGACCTCTCCAATACTTGGATTGGTGGCCTATTAAATTTTCTAAATTCCCGTCATGCATCAATCCCTCAAGTCTCCCCAACCTGTCCAAATTGATTCTAGGGGTAACTACTATGGTTGAGCAAGACCTGAATCTCCTTGCTAGGCTGCCAGCACTCTGTTATCTTTGGCTTGTAACAGATTCCACAGTAACAGCGAGTAATATTAATGCTAGTGATGGCTCCTGCTTCCAAAAAGTTGAGGTACTTCGAGGTCAGTACAACGGTCCTCTTTGAGCAGCCAAGTGAGGAGGACACTAGGATTTCATTGCACATATGGAATGGAAAAGATGATATGCCCTTTACCTCTAGAAAAAGCAATGACTGCATGAAAGTTGTACCCTCCGGCGTGATGCCAAATCTTGAAGTGCTTGTGTTTAATGTCCCTTTGAGGGCCTTAAAAGATAATAACGGTGACTGTGGGAATACTGGCCTGGAGTACCTGCCCTCCCTTCGGAAACTCAGTGGGTCGATCAACTGTGGAGGCATGACTGTTGCGGAGGTGGATGTGGCGTTGGCTGCGCTGAGAAATGCATGCAAGCTCCATCCCAACCATCCGACGCTTAGTATGCTTAAGATTAAAGAGGTACGGCGGGTATTTTGTACTGGATCCACATTAATATCTCTTTATTTACTCCTGTTTTCTTTTTTAGCATATGTACAACATTTTTTTCTGTCTTACTCAATTAATGGTTTGTTTAATCTGGATTTCCAACCACCAGAGACATATGGTGACCACACACGACAAAGAAGATGAGAAGCAGCGCGAGGAGGAGGAGGTGACCTCGCAGACTTCTGATACTGATTTGGGCAAACTAAGCCCAGCAAGTTCTTAAAGAGATCCAAATTTGGATCCACAGCATGCCTGCATACAATGTACGTACTCTCTCCATTCCGTCTTCTGTCATAGACGGGGTTACAGCTCTTTGCAGATTGCCGACTTTGCAGATTTTTAAAATCTGATAACCCCATTTGCATCAAACTAATAACATTATGATTCCTGGCAATATAGAATAATCTAAGAAACTGTACTATCACAGCACCGTTGCATTTTTCCATTAAGCAAAGTGTGTGTTACTCCTAAAGTGCCAGTGGATACTCTGTTTTGCAGTCTCCTATCTTGATATAATATGTAACGTCAAGGTTGGTTCCTTCGTTTGATTTATACACAAGTCGCTTGTTTAATCTGTCACTTTAGAGTCTATAAAATGTCTTTCTATGATTATTCAGTAGGAAGTAAGCACATTAATTTATTCCTGAGACACTCTCTTTCCATGTACTATTTCCATGTCGTCTTCTATCATAGCCGACGAATGATGATGCGGTAGCTACTCTTGCAGTTCTGCAGTTCTAGTATTAGGATTGCGGACTTCACAGATTTTGAAACTCTCTAAACCTAATTTCTATCAGACAAATAACATTGTGATTCGTGGCAAAATATAGAATAATCTAAGAAACATTGCTGTCACAGCACTGTCCCCTTTCCGTAATGCAAATTCAAGAATGTGGACATATATGTCGATGTATATACATACATTATTGTATTTTTACCAATCATCAAGCTATCGAACATATTTTTATCAGATACTTAATTTCAGCTGAATCCATTATACATCGGACGTAGGCTTTGTTACTGGACCGTCAACCTGTGCTTGTTACTCCTCAAGTCCCATTGGGTCCAGCCACTCGGTTTCAGGCCACGAGTGGATACTCTGTTTTCAATTCACTTATCTTGATGACTTCATATATATGTACTGTGCTGCCTCCATAGTTGTAGTTTGTTCCTTCTTCATTTGATTTTACGTAAGTCACTTGTTTAATCTATCGCCTGTGAATCTGTGACACATCTTTTATGATACACTAGGAAATGCGCACTTTGGTCATCGCAAAATTTATTATTGTAAGCATAATATCTGAAGAAGATTCAGTACAATTATTATTGGCCAACGTGCTTGCTCTCGCAGATTAGTTTATCTGAACCAAGTTTCTGCATGCGAGACCACAACAGCCCATCACCACAAGTTTTTGATCGACTGTGTCAGCTCTTATGTTCACCCGAGCTACATTCTATTTGAATATATGCAGTATCAAAGTTTCAGTGTAGTCTGCTGGCTACGAGGAACCTGCATCATTTTTCTTCATTCTGAACTCAGCTCCTGGCTTGTATTATTATTATTTAGTTTCTGGACCTTTCCGTGGTTAGTACATTGTAATAAGCTTGGAACGTATTCGTCTTTGAGCAGGCTTTATGTGTTGCTTGCATTGCCACATGCATGGTGTCTTTTTCTTATCCTGATGTATGTAATTGAGAATTTGCGATTTCAGAATTGACAAGACACATTTGTATGATTATTATTTAGTTTCTGGACCATACATTGTAATAAGTTTGCAAACGTATTTATGTTTGAGAAGTCATGTGTTGCTTGCTTTGCTTCATGCATGGTGCCTTTTTCTTATCGTGACGATGTATGCAATTGAGAATTTGAGATTTCGGAATTGACAAGACAAATGCACAGCCCATGTAGTAGTTTTCTGTCAAAGGGTGCGTAGTCCCCTGAGAAAAACACACCTGGTCCATTTTTGGGTGAGAAAACAGTCTATGGTTTGAGGTGACCTGGTCCATCGCTGGTTGTACATGCGCTGTAATGTGCATGCTTAAGATGGCTGTCATTTGTCATAGTTGAGCTCAGATTTGAAACCCAAACCATGGATTAGCCACGGCCTGTACGCCTCAAGCTCGATCTCAGCGCAGCCAAAGGCAATAATGGAGCCGACACAAGAAGGCCAGCTTCCTTTTGTAAGGACAAAGAGACCTTGACCAGTTGGAGTCAGTCGTCGGCACCCACATGTTCTCTCCAGCCAGCGATGCCTAACCTTTTGTAAGGACAAAGAGACGAGGTTAACCTCGTCGGGCGCAGGCAGCGATGATTGGTCGTCCCCGCTGGTGTTCAAAGCGGTACGGTACGTAGCGCAAAAGATGCGTTCCAAGGCAATCGTCGGCAATCGTCGGACCACGGCGGACAGAGCCACGTTGGCATTGGCTCCCTCCATGACAGTGGCGCTTTTAATTAGTGGGTCGTCCCAACATTTTATTTCCCAAAACAGATAATATTTTTTATTGTGACTGGAAGATATTTTCTCAACACCACATGGAATATTCTTCTCCTAAGTACAACATGACCTTTATGAATCAATTTGCATTGATTCTTTCATTTCAAATGTTGTCATCATATAAAGTTTTTTTTTTCCAAAATTTCATATATTATTCTCCCAAACTTAGCCCAACTTTGAGTCCTTTTCAATAATAATTCTTTCCTAATAGTTATATTCTAGGATAGTAGGATCCAAAAGTTTCAGCTATTAAAATAGGTAATTGTTAGCTCCACCTCTAGAGAAGTAGATAATAACTAATTCGCTAGTAGGACCAAATCAGACAGTAGCAGTTAATAGTTCTCTTCATTGTTTCATGAGTTGTGTATCCAAATACACCCCAAACTAATGAATCTAAACGGTGATTTAGATACTACTTCACCAACCCGTGCTCTTGCACAGGCTAGAGTATTATGAGACACCAACTATTAAGAATGACATATATTAAATATATTTTTCTACACTAACGTTCTAAAATAACATCTATAATAAGTACTCTCTAGTCTATATTCAGTTGTGACAATCTATTAAATATTATTTTATAGGGGTTTTAGTGTTTTTACCCCTATTCTAGACTCTAAATGTGATTTTACCCCCTGTTTTTTCAACTTTGTGATTTTACCCTCACTTTTTTGAAGTGAAGGGGCCGTTGCCCCTGGTCTGTAACTCGTTCGGACTGATTTTATTAAAGGATTAAAAAATAAAAAAATAAACAGGACATGCCAAAAGACCAAAATATCCATCAGGCTAAACACACAAAGACCCGACGTTTCCCGTGACCGCTCCCTCTCCCGTCGGCGGCGGGGCTTCAAGCCGGGCGGCGGCTGCTCCTCCTCCACCTCCCCATCTTACTCCGACGGGCGGCCCCTCTTGCTCCGGCGCACAGTTCCTCCTCCTCCCCATCATCCTTCCTTTTCCCATCTCCCTCCTGCAACCTACAACATATGGGCTAGGGTTAGTGTTTGAGGTGACGGGGCGCAGGGCTTGACGCGGCCGGCAGGGCACTCCGCGGTGCTCTCGGGGCCGGGCGGCGGAGGTCCCAGGGGCCGAGGGCGGAAGTCCTAGGGGCCGGGGCGGCATGCGTGCGTACAGGGGGCGGCGTTCGTTCACTGTGTTCTCCGTTTTTCTTATTTTCGTTCTTGCCCACAGTCTGAAATTCAGGGAGATTGAGTTGATCTCGAGTCATGATTTTTGTGAGATTGTTCGTAGTTAGTTGAATTTGGTCTGTGCAAATTTTCAGCTCGAATAATGGAATATTTGATTGGATTTGGTCGATTCTTAGTCGGGCGTTTTTTTTGTTCCTGCTTGTGCGTGCTGGAGTTTTTGAGGAATTTGTCCCATCGTTTTGACGTCGTGTGCCCACCACCAATCTGGTGCTCGCCCTTCGTTCAGCAAACTACAGCTGGTCGCTCTCTCCTCTGGTTCCTGATCGATTTTCTTTGTCTTTCGATCTCAATCCAGTTCATGTTCTTGCATCGGTCGTGAGTATTCTCTGGCCGCTTTGCTCAGTGTCCTCGGTTGAGCGTGTTGATTTTCTTGGTTTCAAATGCTTTTGCCCTGCATCCGTGAGTGGTCAAAAGAAATCATTTCTTAGTCATATTAAAGTATAAATTTACTTTAATTTGCCTTGACCAGTATACACGGATGGCAAACGTTGCTTGTCAGTTCGTTGTTTCTTGCTGCGTGCTTTTCTGAATCTATCGAGACTGTTTTTCTGAATCTATCCAGAGACTGCTATTCAAGACTGTTTTTCTGAATCTATCCAGAGACTGCTATTTTGTGAGTTTACACGGATGACAAAAAAATGTGTCCAAAAGTAGGGGTAAAACCACATGAATCATAAAAAAATAGGGGCAAAAACGGTGGGCAAATTTGTCCATTTGACCAAAAGTTAACACCGTTATGTGGTCTTAACAGACTAGGGGTAAAGTCTGCCTTCGTTACAAAAAAGTAGGGGTAAAATCACAAAGTTAGAAAAACAGGGGTAACATCACATATGGACATGAAAACAGGGGTATAAACGCTCAAGCCCCTATTTTATATGTTTATTTCAACCATATCTAAAGTTTGTTTTTCTATGCAAAAATGTTTTTGTCACAGCCCAAGCTAGGCGCGCCGCCTAGGGCCATGTCCCAAGCACGTGCGCATCTGGTGGCCGCCCGCCGCCCGCTGCCAACACGTCATCGTCATCTGCCGCAATTAAGTAATAGATATTTAGGAAATAAAATAGGAATAAAATAGGAAATTGAATCAAGGATTTCTTTAGATGCAAGTCTTCCCCGCACTATAAATACAAGGGAATTGTAATCAGTTGGATCAATCAGGGAAAAAAAAATTAAAGGGGTAACTCTCAAAAGCTCCTGTCTCCTAGCTCTCTCTCACGTGCGCCCTCAACCCCTAGCGTCACAGCCGCATATGCCGTCCCTGGCCTAGCGACGACGACGCCGGCCAACCCGCCCGCCGGCGCCTCGACGCCGCCAGCCCTCGGCGGTTGTGACAGACTGGTATCCGGAGAGCGGGGGCGATTCCCACCATCGATGGCTTCCAACCACCACCACCGTCAAGATTCGATGGCTGCCCAACTGCCGCCCTACACGAGATGATCATGGAGGCACTCCGCTCGCCAGATTCGAGGGCGACTACAATAAGGCTGCAATCTCCGACTACATCAACACGAGGTACGGCTCCAGCCTCCCGGTCCAGCACAATTCCATCTTGTTAGGCCCCCTCGCCCGCATGAAGGCCACCGGCGAACTTGACGACATCCTCGACGGGCACCACTGACTTCGTCCCCTCCTCGATCAGTGACGCTGCAAGCAACAAGAACACCTACCCCATGGACGCCCCCGCGGTCACAGCTCAGATAATTTAAATCCCAAGAAAGATTTGGTGTAACAGGCCAAAGGTGATTTGTGCCAAGCCAAAACATGCATGCAACAAACGATGGACAAAATGGGTTAAATGGCCAAAATTTGACTTGGCTAGCTTGGGCACCGTACTACTCACCTTAAACTAAACTTAAACAATAATGGCAGAGACGAAGCACACAGGTGACTGACTATGGCTAGAGAGATAGTGCTTGACCTGGCTTCACACCATTCCGGCTGTAGCTGACCGTAATGTTGGTTCAGTTCGAATTTGAAGCCATTAGTAGGGCTATCCCAAACCATTAGCCACGGCCTGTACGCCTTCAACTCTCAGCGCAGCGAAGGCAATAATGTGGCCGACACGTGAAGGCCCGCGGCCTGCAATGGAGAGGACGACCGCACATGGATGCAGGAGACGCTGACCGCGTCCACCGAGTCAAGTCGTTGGCCCCTTCTCATCTGCAATCGCTGTGAAGGCACATGTGCTGAGTAACATGTCTGAAACGACGATGCCTGCCTCTGCATCAATGTTCAGTAACGCCATTGAGTATTAACTCGGCTGTGTCCTTCTGTCCATTGGAGCTTGCTTGCGCTAGCATGGTGAGCTGAACGCCCAGCCAGCATATGCCTCCAACTTGAAGCCTTGCCATTGCCAAACCACCACTAGCACTACGAATCCATACTCTCAGATCTGAACCAACCAAGAGAGGAGCATGAGTGTGGTGACGGGGGCGCTGGGAAACCTCGCCCCCAAGCTTTTTCAGCTGATCCATGGTGAGTACAAGCTCCAGAAGGGCGTCAAGAAGCAGGTGCAGTGGCTCCACAGCGAGCTGCAGAGCATCTATGCCTTCCTCACTGAGGTCGCGGATGTGCCATGGGATCAGCTCAACGGGCAAGTCAAGGTGTGGGCACGAGAGGTCAGGGAGGCATCCTATGACATGGAGGATGTCCTCGACGCCTACCTCGTGCACATCGACGGTGGTGAGCCTACTGATCCGAGCAAGCTCAAACGTGTCATGAAGAAGATGGGTAAAGTCTTCACCAAGGCCAAGGCTCGCCGTAGTATTGCTGGGGCCATCGAAGACATCAAGAAGTATCTTCAGGAGACAGCTGAAAGGCGCCCGAGGTACAGGCTTGACGAGATTATGTCCAAGCACAACAAAACAACATCAAATATTGATCCTCGCCTCAAAGCTATGTACAAAGAAGTGACACAACTTATTGGCATCGACAAGTCAAGGGAGGATGTCATTTCACTGCTGAATCCATCCCATACAGAAATTGGTGTGTTCAGCAAGAAGATCATGAAGAAGGTTTCTATTGTTGAATTGGGGATTGGGCAAAACTACTCTTGCCAAAGCAGTGTATGACGAGCTTAGTTCAAAGTATGAATGCAGAGCTTTTGTGTCAGTTGGTCGTGATCGTGACTTGGCTATGGTGTTCAAGGACATCCTCTTTCATCTTGACAAAGACAAGTATGCTAATATTCATAACACAGGAAGAGGTGTTCATATCCTCATTTCCGAACTCCGAGATTTTTTGGAAAATAAGAGGTAAACATCAACTACCTACCCAATTGCAAATTGTAATTTGTTAGTGCCTTTTATGATATTGTACATGTACATTAGCCTGTACTAGTTTGCATATCCAGTGGGATATATACTAAAAATATTGTCTCGAATCAACTATGGAAGCCTTTTTGACATTCATTTTTAATATTTCATTTGTTAATGTTACTCTATTCCACACAAGATACAAAAAATGCATATTATCTCCAAGTCATCTATGCAACAATTCTTAGTTTGTCTCTCATAACACATAAAGATGTACTTCACTCCTTGTGGTAACTACGTAAAAGGATAATGCATCTGTTAGAATTTATATGGATAGTTCTCCTAAATACATATGAAGAAATTATAATAAATCCCGCAGGCCCAATACCTGGGTAGAGGTGGGAGGTGCAACATCAATTAGTACCATATTTCAAGTTGATGAGGGTTAGGGGTTCTCCTCCCTATATTAGAAAACCTAGCTAGTAATAAGTCAATAACTTAACAATCTCATCTCATTTATGAGATGTCATTCCAAGGTAAGGAACTAAGGATACAAAATTTAACAAGGATGTTCTGAAATTTCCCTTAGTGGCGCGTCGTATCGTGGGATCCGGTACGATGAACAAGTGAGCAAGGGTCGGGTCGTCGCAACCTTAGTGGCGCTACATCCGCGCCCCTGGTGTAGTGAAAAATGAGCAAGGGTCTTTGCACTTTCCTCGACGGGTGCGAAAGGGTAAGGAAGCTAGCCGAGCCAACTAGGATTCGTCTAGGTAGCTGGAACGTAGGGTCCCTAACGGGTAAGTTAAGAGAGCTAGTCGATCGGCAACTAGGAGGCGTGTAAATATTCTATGCGTTCGGAGACCAAATGGAAGGGCCGAAGGCGAAAAGAGGTGGAGGGCACCGGCTTCAAGCTTTGGTACACGGGGACAACATCGGGTAGGAATGGTGTAGGTATCCCGATAGATAGGAGCCTTAAGGATGGAGTAGTGGACGTTAGGAGGCAAGGTGATCGGATTATCCTAGTCCGATTGGTCGTTGGAGACTTCGGTCTTGAATGTGATCGGTGCCTATGCCCCTCGTGGTAGGTCTTAGTGAGAGCGCCAAGAGGCGCTTTTGGGAGGACCTAGATAGCATGGTTAGTACTTGTGCCTATCGGTGAGAAACTCTTCATAGGAGGAGACCTCAATGGCCATGTGGGTGCAACAAATGTAGGGTTTGAGCGAGTACACGGGGGTTTCGGTGCGGTAGTAGGAACGAAGAGGGAGGATGTTTTGAATTTTGCTTTGGCCTATGACTTGTTGTTAGCGAATACCCTCTTTAGAAAGAGGGAATCCCATTTAGTGACCTTCCGTAGTGGACAACACTTTCGAGCCGGTCGACTTTATCCTTGCAAGAAGGGAGGATAGGACTGCTTGCCTAGATTGTAAGGTGATACCTGGGAGTGTGCGGTCCCTCAACACAAGCTTGTAGTGGCGGACTTTCGTTTTTCAGGTGCGTGCCCACCGGGACAAACGTGTCAAGATTACGAGGACGAAGAGGTGGAAGCTTAGAGGGAAGCGGCACAATCGTTTAAGGAGAGGATGCTAGGCGAGGGGCCTTGGGAAGAAGGAGAAGATGCAGCGACATGTGGCTGAAGATGGCAACATGTGTACGGAAGGTGGCCTCGAAGTGTTGGGTGTGAGTAGGGAGGCAAGAAGGAAGCGAAGGACACCGGTGGTGGAACGACGAGGTACAAAAGGCTATTAAGGAGAAGAAGGAGTGCTTCAAAGCGCCTCCATCTCGACAAGAGTGCAGCCAACATCGAGGGCTATAGGATAGCGAAGAGGGCTGCAAAGCGAGCTGTGAGTGTAGCAAAGGGTCGAGGCTTTTGATGACCTTTACCAACGGCTAGGCACGAAGGAAGGGGAGAAGGACATTTATAGGATCGCTAGGATACGTGAGAGGAAGACAAGAGACATAAACCAAATCAAATGCATCAAGGATGGGACAGATCGACTAGCTGCTGAAGGACGAGGAGATCAGGGCGGATGGCGAGAGTACTTGATAAGTCGTTCAATGGGGGAGAATGATAGTCCTACCTTTGAGTTGGACGACTCATTTGACGATACTTGTAGACGCTTTGTGAGGAGAATTCAGGAGGCGAGAGAGATCGAGAGGGCTTTGAAGAGGATGAAGGGAGGTAAGCGATGGGCCCCGATGGCATCCCCATTGAGGTGTGGAGATGTGGAGCGAGAGCGGTAGTATGGTCGACTAAGCTTTTTAACCTCATTTTTCGGTCAAACAAGATGCCTAAAGAATGGAGGCGAAGTATATTAGTACCAATCTTCAAGAATATGGGAGATGTTCAAAGTTGTACTAACTACCGGGGATTAAGCCGATGAGCCATACGATGAAGTCATGGGAGAGGGTTATCGAGCATAAGCCTCTGACGAGGGTCGACAAGTGTGACCCAAAACCAATTTGGGTTCATGCCCGAGGTCGACCATGGAGGCGATTTTTCTTAGTACGGCAGTTGATGGAGAGATTTAGGGAGCGGAAGAAGGACTTGCACATGGTCTTTATTGACCTCGAGAAGGCGTATGACAAAGTACCGAGAAACGTCATGTGGTGGGCCTTAGAAAAACACAAAGTCCCAACTAAGTACATTACCCTCATCAAGGATATGTACAAAGATGCGACGACATGTGTTCGGACATGTGATGGCGATACCGGTGACTTTCCAATTAACATAGGACTACATCAAGGGTCAAGATCGAGCCCTTATTTATTTACTCGGTGATGGATGAGGTTACAAAGGGATATACTGGGGTGATATCCCTTGGTGTATGCTCTTTGTTGATGATGTGGTGCTAGTGGATGAGAGTAGAGCGGGGGTAAATAGGAAGTTGGAGCCGTGGAGGCACACGCTAGAGTCGAAAGGGTTCGATTGAGTAGGACCAAGACCGAGTATATGATGTGCGACTTTAGCCCGACTAGGCACGAGGATGGGGATGTCACCGATGGACAAGTGGTGGCCAAGAAGGATACTTTTCGGTATTTAGGATCTATGCTACAAAAAAGGATGGCGACATTGATGAAGATGTTAGACATAGAATCGCGGCAGGTTGGCTAAAGTGGCGTCAAGCTTACGGCATCCTATGTGACAAGAGGGTACCACACAAGCTAAAAAGGGAAGTTCTATAGGGACAGCCGATTCGCCCGGCGATGTTTGTATGGTCTTGAATGTTGGCCTACAAAGAGGCGACATATCCAACAGACTAAGTGTGACCGAGATGCGTATGTTGCGTTGGTTTTTTGGGCATACTAGAAGGGATAGAGTTTGGAATGAAGATATTCGGGATAGGGTCGGGGTGGCCCCTATCGAGGAGAAATTGATTCAACATCGGTTGAGATGGTTCGGACATGTTCAACGGAGGCCTCCCGAGGCGCCGGTGCGTAGTGGAGTTCTAGAGCGGGTAGATAATGTAAAGAGAGGTAGAGGCCGACCTAGACCGACTTGGGACGAGGCGGTTAAGAGAGACCTTAAGGAGTGGAATATCTCCAAGGATTTAGCTTTAGATAGGAGCGCTTGGAGGCTAGCTATTAACGTGCACGAACCATGACTTTGTTTCCTTTTCTATCTACCCTAATCTTTATCCTTTTGTCTTGTGCCTTTCTACGTTCTTTTTTGTCTTTGTTTCATATGGGTTTCATCTCTAGCCTACCCCAACTAGCTTGGGACTAAAGGCTATGTTGTTGTTGTTGTTGTTGTTGCTGATGTTCTGAAATTTATATTTGCAAGCGAAGTCAATTAATTAGGGGTCCAGTTGCATCCATATAAGAATTTAGATACATAGCTTTAATTATATATCTAACAATGTGTATCTAAGTGCATAGCAAAAACTATGGATCTAGGAAAGCCAAATCATCTTATAGTTTGGAATGGACGGAGTAGATAACAAGATAGCTCTATCCTTCACTATATGGAACATTTTAAACGTCATGTGCCCGATGGCATCTATATTCCAGCCTCATGACCTAGATAACAGACGCATGCAATACAGTATTCGCAAAAGGTACTAAACAGCAGGTGGCAAACACAATTTCAATAGTACTGATGATGGTGTTCTATTCAGCAAGAGTATATATATAAGCCATAAGGCATCTAAATCAAGTGCCTAAACAAATTTGAAACCATGGGTATGTAATCTATTCGTACACATAGTTAACCCAAACTGAATACAAAATTAAATTAAAGTGCTTGTTTTTCTTCAAATGGCCCAACTCCAAAATTTGCTACAGTTCAAGCAAGCAAACATAATGTACTGAATCAAACTTACATTGACTGCCGGATCCACTAGAGATGGAAAAATCCATAATCAACACCAAACCTGCAGAGAGTGACCATTTGCCTTGCAGATAGATACCAGTAGACAAATACAGCTTCAGGGTTGAAAAGGAGTCATAATTTTAGGTTGCAGTAGATGAACAAAAAGGAAACTTATCACAATTTTGAGGTTTGACATTCGTCAGACTAATGATGCCTACTTCAACTTGCTCTAAACTGGAAAAGGGCTCGCAATTATGCTTTTGTTACAAGGTTATAATGCCGAAATAACTACATCCTACAATAGTCATTGGACCAAATAAGATTATTATCAGGAGCACTACCAAGCATAAGATCAGGCTATGGCACCACTGGTCGTATTACCTACATAATATCTATTGTAGCATAAGATCAGGCTATGGCACCACTGGTCGTATTACCTACATAATATCTATTGTACAAGGTAATGAAATGCAAGTTAGAATGGCGCCACTGCATCCAAAGTCTCAGATATAGAAACTTCAATGAATTTGTTGATAAACATCATCATAGTTGTCCCATTGCATGGTCGAGACGAACTGAGAGAGGGGGTGAGCAACAATTAAGCCAAGACGAAGATTTGAACATGCAATTTGCAAAAATACTTGAAGTTTAGGCGGAAATCAGTTGAGGTTCCACTTCCTCAGACCTCAGAACTCATCGAGCAGAAGGAAGGGGTTGCATGTGTTTTATAATTTACTTGAACAAAATTATAGGTGACTGCTAAGTCTGCTATAGTTGCAGTAGTAGTTACTAATGCGCTGGATCCTACCCCGCCTGCGCATACTTATTTGGATGGCTAGCAGGAGACTTTTGATATAGTTCCATTAAGCATGACAAAGAACTCAGTGCATCATGATTTGCAGATTATATAATGAAAAATGGAACTAGGAAACATGACCAGATTCCTAGATAAAGGACATAACATTGAGGTTTCAATTTGAATCCTAGAAAACACATATTTGTATCTGTTTATCATCAATCTGTATTGAACATGGTCTAGTGCAATGTCCTCCATGGTGTGCCTCTTTGATACATATAGGGGTAGCATGGAGTAATCAACAGGCTCCTAAAAGAATATGCATGTCCCTAATGTGGTAATGAACCATGATTTGCTGTGCCCTTGAATTTTTAAGCTAAACAGTAATTTACCCCCCCCCAATTCGAATATAAGTCATTCCATTTTTTGAAGAGTCAAAGCATCTCGAGTTTGACAAAAATTAAAAGGAAAAATTACAAAAAATTATGACATCAAATAGGTATGTTATGAAAATATAACTAATGAAATGAAGAATCTAATGATACTTAGGTGGTATCATAAATATTATTATTTTATTATATACTAAATTTGGTCAAACTTGAGATATTTTAACTCCAAGATAATTTGGGATTGAGGGAGTAATGTGAAAATGCTTGTGGTATCCAAGTGTTCTAGCTTTTCATGACTAGGTAGTGACCCATCAGGAGCCATATTATTAATTCTGACTACATTTCAGATATTAGCCTGTGTGCTGTAGAGAGCATGCCGTCTTAATTTCCCTTCATTTAAGGTGTTTCTGAGTAGTGTGGGTTTGCGGCAAGTAAACATGAAACCTCTTAGCCAAATGGACGCAGATGAAAGCCATCCTAGAAATCAGCAACTTTCGACAACAGTGACACCCACGGGTGTTGTTCCTAGGAAATCAGCATGTCCCATTCTAAATTCTTTGTTTTATTTTTGTATTGTAACGCATGTGTATACTTTCTTGTTACAAAGACCAGACATTATTTTTCCATACATCTTCCTTCGACTATACAAACATATGAACTTGCAGCTCATAGTATAATTAGGAAACGTCGAATAAAATAACTTCATATTGCATTCAGTTAGAACTATGTATCTTGGTGTTTCCTTCAAGAAAAACTACACTTGTGGGATTATTTTGTGTTGAAACGTGGCCTTAAAACACTTAGGTTATCTATTGCATGGAGACCCTAATCTATATATTTTCATAATATAATGCATATTCATGTTATAGTTTACTAAAACAATGTGGTTATAAGGTTTTTTTTTTTTCAAATACACCCTTTGGTGTATAGTTTTCATATAAATGCCAAAAGTTGTAGATTTCTTTTTTGTAATTTAGTCAACTATCATTATTTCAGTGCAGTTGCTAGTAAAAAATATTTTAAACCAGCAACACACAGTTTATTTTTACTAGTTTGATAACATGTTTTTCTATATAATCTGAATGTTTTAATGTGAGCAATACAAATTTCTTGCTTCTATAGATGCTCCCAAAACCAATACTAACCAATGTTTCTTACACGTTCATTTGGATAGGTATTTTATTGTTATTGATGATGTATGGGATGTAGAGACATGCAAAACAATAAAATTGGCAATTATTGAGAATTACTATGGGAGTAAAGTAATCACAACTACTTTCGTAAGTTTGACGTTCTTGAAGAAGCTGGTGAAGTTTACAAGCTACAAGCAATTTCCTATGAAAACTCCAAGAAGTTGTTCTATACAAGGATATTTGAGGCAAATGGACAGTATCAAGATAATAGAGATGGTGATGTATCTGATAAAATTATAAAGAGATGTGCCTGTATACCATTAGCAATAATCACGGTGGCAAGCTTGTTGGCGGGTAAACCAAAGGATGAATGGTCTCAGGTGTACAGCTCTATTGGTTTCGAGCATAAAGATAATACGGATGTGGATGATACTATGACAATACTTTCATTCAGCTACTATGATATGCCTTCACATCTGCAGACATGCTTACTTTGTATCTAAAGGCCTGTTTGGATCGAACCACTGGAGAAATTTGCCTCGCCTTTGTAGCTTGCCCGGAAGCCGACCGCACCTTGTTTGGTTCTGCGCACTGGTAGCTTGCCTGTCCCGGGCATCTCCGGCGGAGTCCAGCGTAGGGAAAACGAGTGCCTGGCTCCTGCTCTTGCCCGCCTGGATCGTACTAGTACTACTCCAATGTCCAATCATTAATTGGATTGCTTTAGCTATTTAATACATATGCATTAGTTATTTAATTAAAGCAAACGTACATTAACTATTTTATTAAAGGAAACGAAAACCAGTTTCAAACAAAAAGAGATGAAAACCTGTACCATTATTGAATTTAATATGAATAATTATTCATTTTTGTATTAGATTACTAATCTAAAATAAATCTAATTATGTATTAATATATATAGTTAAAGTAAAGATGTTTCTTAAAAACTATTTTCTATTTTATTTACTTGAGAAAACCAATAGATATTAGGAATCTTTCTCTCATTAATGTCTCCGAGCACGGGCCTCCAACCAAACACATCCTCTTCGTACTTGCCCGGCCGGGCAAATGTCATCAATTTTCCGGCAACTCTCGGGCAACACTTTTTACCGGGCAACTTGTCCAAAGCTTCCAACCAAACAGGGCCCTAAGTACTTACCCAGAAGATTGCCACATAAACAAGGATACATTGATATGGAAGTGGATAGTGAAGGATTTGTTCATGAGAAACAAGCAAAAAGATTATTTGAGCTTGGAGAAAGATACTTCAATGATCTTATTAACGTAGTATGATTCAAGCGGTGGACCAATGGTCGAGAAGACATAGTATCCGGTTGTCGTGTTCATGATATTGTTCTCGACCTGTTGCGTAGGGATTTCATTTGAAGAAAACTTTATTGCTATACTAGATGGTAATGCTGAAGCAATAACTGAACCAAGCAATGTTCGTCGATTTGCCCTCCATAACAAATGCTGAGCATGTTAGTTCACAAGCTAAACTCATTAAGATGCCAAAGGTGAGGTCATATACTGCATTTGAGTGTGATATTAATAATAACTGGGTGTACTTTCCCAGCTTTAGGCTTCTGCGAGTGCTTGATTTAATAGAATGCAGATTCAAGGATGGTTGCCATCTTGAGTATCTAGGTGATTTACTTCACTTGAGGTATCTTGGTATAAATTGTCGAGGTAGTATTCCTAAGCTGTCAAAACAAATAACGAATCTAAAGTTACTCCAGACACTTGTTTTGCATGGAACCTTGCCAGTAAGCATTGTCCTACCAACACAGTTGTTGTGCCTGAATGCAAAAAATGCACCAGATGGTATTGGAAAGCTTACATCTCTGGTGCAGCTAAAAATAAGTTTTATCCCAAGATATTCGTAAAGGAGCTAGGCAGCCTACAAGAACTGAGGGTGCTCAAAATTGATACAAGTGGCACGGACAAGAGCATGCAGAGAGATTTTGTTCTCTCTCTAAGCAATCTGCAAAAGATCCAGAAGATAGATACCACTGGTGCCTTGGTATACACAGACACAGCCATGTGGGAAGCAGCAGGCTTTGTGCTCCCAGGATCTCTCCGTCATTTGAATATGCACAATTATTGCTTCTCTAAGGTACCCTCGAGCATCAATCCCTCGCGTCTTCCCAACATATGCTACTTGACACTGTGGGTGCACACTATGGATGAGCAGGACATGAAACACCTTGCTAGGTTGCCAGCTCTCAGTTTTCTCAGTCTGGTAATATTTTCCACAGTAACAGCATGTAACATTAATTCCGGGAATGATGGATGCTTCCAGAAGCTGACGTACTTTGAGATCAATTCGATGGTCCAGATTCAGCAGCACGGCAAGGAAGACTCTAGCATTTCATTGCATATATGGAATAGAGAATGTGCTATGCCCTTTGGCTCCAGGAAAAGCAACTGCAACAAAAATGTACCCTCTGTCATGATGCCAAATCTTGAAGTGCTCCATTTTCATGTCCCTTTGTTGGCCCTAAAGGATAACAACTATGACTGTGGAAATATTGGCTTGGAACACCTACCTTCTCTTCGGGAACTCAGAGGATCTATCGACTGTTTTGGGGTGTCCGCTAATGACATGGATGCAGCGTTGACTGCTCTGAGAAACGCATGCAAGATCCATCCTAACCATCCCACACTAGGCATGAATATAATTACAAAGGTACACTGAATATCTTGTAGTTACCATCAAGTTACTATCTATTTATCTATCTATCTATCTATTTATTTATTTATTTACATTGTATATTCTTGTAGGCCTGCTAATGGGTTGGGTGGAACGGGTTTTTTGGGGTGGGTTCTGCTATGGAGTTTATTTGGATGGGATGTTGGGGTGGGTTGGGTTGAGGGCAATTGTAGGATAGGTTGGGTTGGAACTGGTCAATTTGTTGCAGGCGCTAAGACGCACGACTCTAACGTCGTTCCGTTCCAGGCGCTTGCAGAAAAGTGCTGCCGCACGTCGGAGAGCCTTTAGGAGATGTGGAGCATGCCACGCATGCGATGGCTGATGGTGCCTCTGCTATGCATTGGCAACGCCAGTGACATCGCTGGTCGTCGAAGGCACGCTCGGCGCGGAGCAGCACATGCAGGGCGAGGCCGCGCAAGTCGGTGGCGGGAGGGATGGTCTACCGTAGCAGGGCGTGCCACATCGGGTTCCAATCTCGTTCGAGGTTGAAGGTCCATCAACATCCGTGGGTCGCTGTCGGCGCATCGCATCTTTGTGAAGAGCGTAACCCGCTTCAGGCACTTGGCCGAGAACAGCGTCACCTCGAGCATCTGCTACGGCATTTGTGGCGCCACACACGCAGTCAGCTGCTCACGTAGCCGCGGTAGCTGAGGGATCAGGACCAACGATTTCCTGAATCACTAGTTCCTAAGTCATGACATCAGAAATGGTCAGTGATTTCTTAAATTTCCTCAATCACCTCAATTTAACCAAGTATTCTGGTATAGGAAGACTCAGAAATTGTAGTGATTTCTTCTTCCTGCCTGCATCTAGCCTTTGTATCTTTCTGTCCTGAACACAACAGAAGTTAAGCAGCAGTGTATACGAGCCCATGGCAACCCACTGAATAGAATCAATGGCAACCTAGGACCGTTCGGATGGGTTGGGTATAAGTTGATTTAGAATGGGGTGGGATGGGGTTAGAAACTAATTAATTACATTTGGAATGGGGTGGAAATGGATTGGAAACTGACCCATTAGCAGGGCGCTAATTCTGTCTCCTTTTTTGCTTATTTGTCTCTGCTGAAATAATCCTTAGTTGAATCTGAATTTGCAGCCAAAAGGTAATGACGTACCCAAAGAAGATGAGAAGCAGGCCACAACACTGTTCACGATAGGTGAGGAGCAGGCCTCGCTGACTGTCAAGAAGCAGCAGCAGGGAACTGTTCACAATACAGCAACAGCGAAGGCGGGAGAACACAGTGGTTAATGTCGTATGGACTATGGGCTGGGGAAGTGTGTGGGCGTGCGCGCCGACAGAGTTGGGACCAAGGCCATGTACGTAGTCTAATGGGTAACCCTTGGCTGGGAGGCAGGCAACGATGAACTGTCTCTGAAACCGATTCTAAACATTCAGCCACCAATTCAGTTACTGCTTTGCTTGTTCTTCTGTTCTTGGCTTGCTCTTCTACCTAGTTTTCCGTCAGATTCTTGATCCAGTTCAGCCTCAGGTACTTCCACTACTACATAAAAGACTTACACATTTCAATGTAGCAATAAATCTATTTTTAAAAAGCAGCTAGTTTTGTGGCCCACATCTAAAAACATTTTATGTAACTTTTTTTTGCGATCAAACATTTTATATAACTTGTAAACTATCGACAAATTTGCGACTCTAGGTACTAGTTGAAGAGTTCTATCCAATGTACTTGCTTAGCATCAGAACCAAATTATAATCAAGTTGAACATCCTAATGCTGAAGGATGATCAACATTAATATGGAATGAAATTATAATCAAGTTTCTGAACTAAATTAGAAAAGGGCATAGAACATGCTTAGCGTTGGAACCAAATTTGGTTCGGAGAAGGGAATACAACATGCTTAGCCTTGGAACCAAATTATATCTGTTAGGGAATAATGCTATCCATCCCTCCAAACCCTAGAAGGGTGGGCAATATAGTTCTTTGTACATGGGTCACATGGGCGTAGCCTCATGGGCCTTTACACATATACACTAACACCCCCGCAGTCAACTACCGGCGCAGCGGAGATCAAGACTGGACATGAAAGAAATCAACACACACAAGGCCCCGCAGCCACAACTAGCCACCGGGCGACGCTGAGGCTGGATCGAACTCGGAGAAGGTCGATGAGGGTAGACCCTTGGTGAAGATGTCGTGGCTGGGGGAGGTGGTCGGTACATGGAGCACCCGAACAGGCGCCGATGGCAACCAAGTCACGGACAAAGTGCAAGTCGATCTCCACATGCTTCGTCGGCCGATCTTTGAGAACGGGGTTGGTGGAGAGGTAGACGGCGGCGACATTGTCACAAAGAGACAAGTGTGGTCTTTGTCGGTGGGCGTGAAGCTCAGCCAAGAGCGAGAAGCCGAGGCCTCCGCCACACCGTTAGCAACAGCCCTGACTCCGCCTGCCCTTTGGAGCGGAGACAACCGGTACCGCTTGGGCGACCAGAGACGAGGTTGCCGCCAAGGAAGACGGCATACCCGGAGGTAGAGCGGCGAGTGTCCGACACCCCGCCCGATCGTCAGCGTCGAGTGTAGACGGCGAGCTCGGTGGAGGAGACCGTGGATCATCGGGCCGAGTCAACGAAGTGCTACGGACATAGCGAAGAAGGCGCTTCATCGCGAGCAAGATGTGGTGCCCGTGGATCATGCATATGAAGACGGACTCTGGAATCGCTACGCGATGTCGCCCGTGAAGGTGAGGTCTTGTAATGCACCGGTGAAACCCGGAAGGCGTAGGATCCGCTGGGTCGCCTTCATCGCCAGAGAGCCGCCGAGTATCAACCGGAGTAGCACGGGGCGACAAGCGGTCATCCCAGCCCGCTCGAGAATATCCAGAGCATACTGTCGCTGGTGCAGAAACAACCCCGAAGGCCGAGGCTCCACAGTGACCCCTAGGAAGTGGTGAAGGGGACCGAGATCCTTCATGGCAAACTCCTGCTGCGGGGCCGATATGACACGCTCAAGAAGCCGTGGGTCGAGGTCGTGAGGACAATGTCATCAACATATAGTAGCGGTAAGCGTCTCGGCTCCATGGCGATAGACGAACAGAGAAGTGTCGGACTTGGCCTCTCGGAACCCCAAAGTGAGAAGGAAGGTGGCAAACCGGGAGTACCAAGCACGGGAGCCCGCTTCGGACCATATAGTGACTTGTTGAGCCGGCAAACCCGGATCGGGCCGATTTGGGTCGACAAACCCCGCTGGGCCGACTGCGAAAAAACTCAGACGTACAAGGTGCCATGTAGAAATGCATTCTTGACATCTAAGCGATGCACCGCCAAGAGCGAGAGAGAGCAAGTGAGAGGATCAGGCGCGCCTGTAGCGAGCTTGACCACCGGACCGAAAGTCTCATCATAATCAACCCCGGGCGCCGGGTGAAGCCTCTCGAGGACCCAAATGAGCCTTGTACCGCTCTAGACTCGCCATCGGCCGACGCTTGTGCGTCCATATCCACTTGCCTGTGACCACATTGCCACCAGACGGACGCGGCACAAGGTCCCACGTCTGGTTGGCAAGAAGAGCCTCATGCTCCTCTTCCATCGCGCGCCGCCCGGTTAGGATCCGCCAATGCGGCGCGGACGGAGGAAGGAAGCGGAGAGACCGGACGGGCTCTCGGTGGCGGAGAGGGCCGCAGGACGGAGAACCCCCGCCGCATGGCGAGTCACCATCGGGTGAGTGTGACGGGGGTCTCGCTGAACGATCTGCGGGTGGTAGACCGCCGGGTAGCCACGGACCTGCCGTGGTGGAGGCGGCGGTGGAGTAGCCGGGCCGGTGCCCGAGGCACCCGCCGGCCGGGGCGCGCGACGAACGTACACTGCGGCCGGCTGCCACGCCCGGGTCCCGCCCCCGAAGAGGGCACGATACGGGCGCCGGGGCCGCGTGTGGCGCAGCGAGGGGGACGCCCGGGGCCGCGCGTGGGCGCAGAGGCTCCGGGCCGCGCGTGGCGCGACGGCCGAGACTCGGGGGGCGCGTGGCGTGGGTAGAAGCGGCCCGGGGCGCGTGGCGCAGGCGTAGACTCGAGGGCCACGCGTGGCGCAGCGAGGCGCGGGGCGCGCGTGGCGCGATGAGGTGAGCCTGGGGTACCAGAGAAAGAGGCCGAAGGTGGCGGTGGCTGAACCACCACGGGTCGACAACAAAGGGACTCCAGCTCGGCAGAGGTGGAAGGTGTGGAAGAAGAGGAGTAGGGGAAATCCGACTCGTCGAAGACAACGTGCCGGGAGAGGAGAACTCGGTGGGAGGAAAGGTCGTAGCAGCGGTACCCCTTATGGTCAAGGGAGTAGCCAAGGAACACACACCGTGTCGAGCGGGGCGCCAACTTGTGAGGAGCAGTGGCGGCAGTGTTTGGGTAACAGGCACACCCGAAGACACGGAGGTGATCGTAGGTGGGAGGGGAACCGAAAAGAGCGTGGTGTGGAGTGGGCGCAGGGCAAGCTGTGGAAGGAAGGCGGTTGAGCAGGTGGGTGGCGGTGTGGAGGCTCTCGGCCCAGAAGCGCGGGGGCAGAGAGGCCTGAATAAGAAGAGTGCGCATGATATCGTTTCGTGGTGCGGATCATCCGCCGAAATTTGCCGCTCAAAGGAAGAAGTATACGGACAAGACATGCGCAAAATGAACACCCCGAGAGAGGAAGAAAGAACGATAGGCGTTGTTATCGAACTCACGCCCGTTGTCGCCCGACGGCCTTGATGGTGAGACCGAACCGAGTGGAGTAGGGTGGGAAACGCCTCGCACTTAGCACGCAGTGGGAAAGTCCAAGAGTAATGGGAGAAATCATCAACCAACACCGGATAATATTTGAGCCCGTAAATGCTCGGTACAGGAGAGGTCCACAAATCACGCAAGGACAAGATCAAAGGCATGCGTAGCACGCGAAGAAGAAGAAGAAAAAGGAAGTCGAACATGACGACCGAAATGACACGCATGACAAAGATGCTCGCATGAGTACGGTAGTAGAAGAGATGTACGCACTATGACCGAAGCCGAGCCAAAACGTAAGCCGCGGGCGCTGAAGTCGACTTCGAGCCGAGAGCCCGGGCCTCGGCGTTGCTGAAGAAGTGCCCCCGATGGCGAGCCCGAAGAGTCGCGCCAAGATCGGCACCGTGAGCCCGACGGTGTCCTCGAGCTCGAGGGAGATGGTCCCAATGATCCAGAGAGGACGACGCTGTCGAGGCGCTGCCACGCCGCATCTCGGGCCGCGAAGGGTGTGTCGAAGCGGACGTGGTCGTCGATGGCGTAGCGTCGAAGGGCGAGGAGCATCTGGTCGCGCCAACGAGCGTAGGAGGTGTGCGTGGAGTCGAGCACACGACGGTGACCAGGTTCTTGACATCGCGTGACCCCGACGGCCTTGAGGTGGAGGTAGGCGACCATGGGATCGGTCGGGTCGGCGCTGGCGGCGGAGGGGACACCGGAGGAGGTGGTGCCGGCCGGAAGGAAGAAGTGGCGCCGTGCTCAGCGAAGACGGGCGGAGGAGCGGTCGGACCGAGCATGAATCGCTCCGCCTCGGCCACTGGGCGAGCAAGGGCGTCGGCGGCGATGCGCTCGGCTCCCAAGCGAGGGCGCGCAGCACGGTCTTCGGTCCGGCCGCCGAAGCCTTGAGCTTGGCCGCCAGCGAGCATGGGCAAGGTCGGCGTCCGGTCCCGGAGCATCCGCGGCAACGGTCTTGCCGCGAAGGACAACCGTCGCGAGGCGCATCCGGAAGGGCATGCCGACGGAAGGCGGGGAGGAGGGCCGGTTGCCCGAGGGGGAGCAGCGGGAAGGTCCCCGGGGCCGCAGCACCGCACCGCTCAGCCCCTCCGCGCCCTCGCGACCGGCGGCGGCAGCGGCTAGCTGCGGCGGCTGCGGCGGCGGCGGCGGCTGGGCGCGGCGGCCGCGGCCGGCGGCCGCGGCCCGGCGGCGGCAGCCGCGGCGCGGCGGCGGCGCTGGGGTTAGATCGTGCTCCGGCAGCTCCCGTCAGCGCGCCGGGGAGGAGGCGCCTTCCCCCCGCAGGAGGAGGGCGGCGGAGGGGCGGGCGCCGCGCGCAGAGGAGGGCGAAGCGGGCGCCGCGGCGAGATCGGCGCGCCCATCGCCGACGACGCACGCCCGTTCGCCGCCGCCCGCGCCCGACGCCCGCGCCGCGCCCGGGGTAGCCGCGCGCGCCAGCGCCCGGGTGGCCGCGCGCGCCGCGCCGGGCGCGTCGTGGCCCGCGCCGCTGGGAATGGAGCCCGCTGGTCCCGCGCGCCCGCCGTCCGCCGTCGCGAGGGGAGGAAGGGGAAGGAGGAGAGGAGAGGAAGGGAAGGGCGGCTCGCCGGAGTGCGGCGGCGGCGCCGTGGCCGGCCTGCCATGGTCCCGGGCGGCGGCTGGGAGGAAGGGGAGGAGAAAAAAACTCAGCTTGATACCATGTTAGGGAATAATGCTATCCATCGCTCCAAACCCTAGAAGGGTGGGCAATATAGTTCTTGTACATGGGCCACATAGGCCTAGCCTCATGGGCCTTTACACATATACACTAACAATATCGATCCATTTGTACTCCCTTTTGATTCTCATAGTTTGGAAGTCTGTAAAGATACAGATCTGCATCTACTGAAATCTTGAATTTTTTCACACCAAATAATTTGACATCTACCATAATCAACTCATGGCAAGGGTTGAAGGGCATGTTGTGTCAGGGTTTGATAGATGTGCATGCTGAACTCGGAGTTAATCAAGGAAGTGGTTTTAGCCTCTGTCTCTCTCTCTCTCTAGATAAGAATCAACAACAGTTGACTACAATCCTTACTGATATCTTTCATCAGGTTATGCACAAAGTTGATGCTATCAGTGGGAGTTTGACTGAATGTCTTACTAATATGGTTGAACTAGACCACTTACTGTCCCATGAGCTTGATCTATGTGACAAAATGCTGAGTGAACACCGCAATGATAACACAGCAACCATCTGTAAACATGCTCAATTATGTGTCACTCAAAATGCTCAATTATGTGTCACTCTCTTGCAATTGGATATTCTGTTGTTGTCAGTGTTGAGCAGATGACTGTGTGGAAGTTTCATGCCAGCACAGCTTGGCTTGGATCAAACCGATATCCTCTTAGTGTCACCCATGTGCTTGATGAAATGGCCAGGAAGGATAGCATTAGTGGACATACGGTAGTCTGGTTTGGGACATCTACGATGCAAAAAACAGAACAAGTGATGCATGTCACCACATTCAGTGGATTCGAAAGCTCTCATACAGTGTCTGCTCGAAAGCATCACCCTCAGCTAAGTGCATACAACCATAACATCAGAAATGATGCTTGTGATCTGATTGCACTAGAAAGAAAACCAGACCCTTGTACCAAATTGATATGAATAGTTGGATATTATATAGGTGTATCATGAGATCCCGGAGTTCAGAAAACTCCTAGGAGAAGCGGGACAATAGGACATCCGTGGAACGCATAAGCACTGGAGAATTTGTTAGAAGAGGTTCATTATTGCTCTGATCTAGGCTTGCTAGTTACAGCAATCAAGATATTACACTCAAAGTTTTTGCTTAGTTACCTACAGAATGTGCATGATAGTATGAAGATTGCACAGTCAAATGTTGAAAGACTCCACAATTGTCAAAAAATTCTAAAATTCTCTCCAAAATTGGGGTAAAGTCAGAGAAATTGCAAAAGGAGAGAGTTAGATCGATTCAACTCTCTCAGGGTGCCTATATAATTGAACTGGTCAGCTCAACGCTGAATTGTAGCTGGCTATTGGCAAGCACCCTACAGTGGTCTTCTAGATCTATCCAGCACATGATGGCATTTATTTTGCCAACACAACAATATCAGAGAGGACATGTGACAGTATCTATAAGTGGCCTCAAATATAAATTAAGGCGGATGTCATGGCTTCATCATTTTCTCCATGTTATGCTGACAAGTTGTTGCATCGCATGAGCTGGTGGCTCTCTAAGACAGGTTTGAGCACTATGATGTGCCTGTGCTCTCATTTCAGAGATGTTGTGAACCAACCCAATTGGTTTGTAATTATTTGAATCAAGAAAGCCAATTGATTTTGCACAACCAGTTACACACACAAAAAAAAAAAGTGCTGATTCATATGCATATTAAGAAAGGGGAAAATGGGCTAACTGGAGATGAATTTCTTTAGAGCAGTAGCTGGCATGTTCAGAACCAACAATACTTTTTTGCCCAGTTCTCGTGCTAAAGATTGCTAGGTGTGTTGCAGTTAGCAGTTTGGTAATTTCATATTCTTCAGTCATTGCAGTTTCCTAGAGGACGAGGGTCTTCAAGGGGGTAGCAATATCAGCGCTAACATGAGTATATATGATGATGATTTAAGTATACACATGTATATCCGTATTTGTATCAGCGTATGCATAAGTATTTGTAAGAGTAGTTTGTAAGACAGTAAGACATGTATATCCGTATTTGTATCAGCGTATGCACTGGGTCCATGATAGGACATGGATTAATCAAATTTACATGTTCCCTGTTCTCTCAGTTCTCTACTCATCTCAACCCTATCCCTCTTCTTCCAAAAATACCACTAGTCTGCCACTACTATCACTGGATTCCTCGTGGAATGAGGAGGAGGAGGAGGAGGGAGGGGGAGCAGTGTGCCTCACCGGTGTGTGCCGGATGAACAGCGCCTTGCGAGAGTCCACGATCACATCCTCTTCCACCGCCACTTTAATCTATAAAAATAAAAAAGAGCACCATAATCGGTCGCTAAGACAATAACTATGAACAAATCAACTAAACCATGTGTAACTGTTGAACATAAATGAACAAAGTATTTATATGTGGTGCCTCTGTTAGTCATAAATCAGAGAACCATATAAAAATCACCATATTTTTTTTTTTTTTTTTTTCGGGCCGCGTCACCCGCTTTTTCATTAAGAGGAGGAAAACCAAAACCAAAGCCTAGTACAAACTATCAAACTTGATGTCGAGTGGACATCACAAGGACGGAAGAAAACTTGAAAAGACTAGGACAAACAAACAAAAACCAAATCAAGATGGGAAAGGCCATCGGCCACAAAGATAACCTGAAGCACCGTAATTGAACTAATACATGAAGCTCTGTTGCGACCAAACCGACAGCACCGCATCAAAGTCTTGAAGCCTGCTTGTATCCAAAGGTCGGCCTCCTCCGTAACTCGCCGTGCCAGCTGATTGATCGACGCGGACTCCTGTCGAAAGACACGGGCATTCCGCTCCTTCCACAAGCACCATGCAATGAGGAGCATGACGGAGTCAAACGCTGGCCGCAGCACCTTGTCGAGACGCCTTCGCTGCCGTAACCACCATGTCGCCACGTCCTCCTGCATCATCGGCGTGAGAGATTGCAAGCTGGCCGGTTGAAGCAGCATGAACCATAACTGCCTTGCCACCACACAGCCCGTCACCAGATGCTCACAAGTCTCCGGCTCCTGTCCACAAAGAGCACACGAGTCGTCGGCTTGCAGGCCATGCCGAAACCGTCTGTCGCCCGTCCATAGCCGCCGGTGCAGGAGCAACCAGAAGAAGAAGCGCACCCGAGCCGGCGCCTTGGTCGCCCACAACTCCGTGGCACCTAGCATGATAGTGCCACCATTGAAGAACGCTCGGTATGCTGAAGATGCCGTGTAGGTCCCTGAATTGTCAGCATTACTCCATTGAAGAACGCTCGGTATGCTAAAAAATCACCATATTGTCAGCATTACTCCATCACCAAACAATCCAATCCAACTATAGTAGAACTAAATAGTGCACTGGAGCACATTAAAAAACAGATCTACTCATGTACACTACATACATTGCAATTTGCAGAGACAGAACCACAGCTGACAGATTAAATAAAAAAATATATATATTAAGAGGAATAGGGAGAAATACATTGCACAAGGACTTTGATGTGGCAGCCGTCCTTCAATCCTCAAGCCGCGAAGCGCCGGTCCACCCTCTCCAGTCTCTCCCGAGGTCGACGCGCGGCATCGGCGGGTGGCCGGCAGTCGGGTCAGACGGTGAGGGCGGCGCCGTCGAGCTCGGGAGTCGGGACCAGCGGGGACACGAGGTGTCGCGTGTCGGAGTGAGAGAGGCGGCAAAGAGGTGGGTGACGTGAGGAAGTAAGGGGCTAAGGTGGCGGCGAGGTCCGCCGTCCTCGACGCCGACGAGCCGCAGCCGACGGCTCCGCTCCGCGTCGCCGCACACCCGTGCACCCTTGGGTGGACTGGATGTGGGGTTGCCCTGTTGCGGGCCGCGCGGCCTGTTGGGCTTGAGCAGTGGCTTGTGAGGTGGCGACTCAAATGGAGTTGTGATTTGTGTGCGTTACTGGGCTTCTCCAAATAAGCCGGCCCGCGTGTATCCCCAACTGAATTCTTTTACTGAATCCCTACTCATCGTTTTCCTCGATCTGATCCTGCTCATGACAGCCACCTGCCAAAGAAATGATGTGTCATATCCAGCCGTAATCAAGCAAATGATTCGTCTCCTCCAGAGTCCAGAGTATGCATGACAAAACCCTGAATGGGTGTGTTTATTGTCATCGAGTGACCCAAATTAGCACAATTAATTAATTATCACTACGAAAGCTGCAAGTGGCGCACAATTAATTCTCTCTTTTTTTTTTTTTTTTTGATGACCACGCCGTTGTCGTTTTTCATTAAGTAGAATAAAGTTCAAATAACAAGGCGCAACGGTAACCAAACAGTTACGGAGGCGAAACCTAACAACTACTTGGATACAAAAACCAAGGTTACATCTTGACCGTTTTGTGACTAAACAACCCGCTGCAAGCTGGGCTAGGCGACCTCCTCGGCCAGGCCCTCGGTGTTGAGGTCTAAGGTGGACAAGTCGAAACGTCCTTCAAGCAGCATTTGAAAGCGGCGCCACTTAGCCGGCGGCATGCCAGCCCTCAAGGCGGCCTTGACCTTCTCCTCAACGACGGCGGGGCCTCCCCGCCTCCACTTCCATGCCCAGCCGAAGCAAGAGAGACGGGCCTGCAACGTCGCATTAGCCGCCCTTGGACGTGACGCGATACGCCCGGCTGCGACGTGGGGGGTGGGTGGAGGCCGGAGTGCGCGACCGACACAAGCGCGGCCGCGACTTGATGAGAGGCGAAGCCAACGGCACACACACCCGGATCTTCGATCTCCGGCTACGGGGATGTCGGCTCGCGTGAGGCGGTGTTGATCACGTCTTCAGGAGACAGCTGAGGCGGCTCCGAGTGAGCAGCAGGCCCCACCTACATCGAAGGTCCCAAAGTCGGCGCCGCGCGTCCCGGGGGAAGGTATTGGTGTAGCACCCCCTGTCGCAATGACATCACCGACCAGCTCAAACGCCGCCGCATCCGCGACGTTGAGCCGTACCACACACGCCGGCGAAGGGGATCCACCAGCCCTCGATCGGTCGCGGAAAAGGTAGATGGGCGCACGACGAAGGAGGCCGCAAGCTCATCGAGCATCGGGTCGATCCATACAATAGGGCCCGCACCCCCCGCCCGGGCGAAGCGTCGGGTCTGCGGACAAAGATTGTCGGCGACGAGGCTAGCCTCCCTCGATGGCGGTGCAAGCCACGCCGGGCGACGACGGTGGATCTTGGCGCCCCCACGGCGCGTGTGACACCAATGTCGAGGGGGCACCCCACGCGCCTGCGTCGTCGATGTCGTCGTGAATGTCGAGGTGGCCGGACATAGAATCTCTCCAATAAGGATCGGGGCCGCGGCGGTTTCGGGCGCGCCATGCGGGCGCCGTCCAGCGCCGTCGACGCCACGGCGTGGCGCGCGGCTCGCTGAAGGGCGCCGGGTGGATGACGATGGTGATGCTCCTTGCAATCCCAGCCTGGTGCCTCGCGCCGAGGTAGGAAAGGCAGCGTGACGGGGAGGAGCACCGCTTGGCAATGTGACCCTCCGCCAGCGGTTGAAGCGGCGACCAACGAGGGAAGTCGGCACCGGCCGCCGATGATGAGGGGGCGTGGGGGCGGACAACGTCCTACGCCGATGGCTTACAACAAGAGTGAAGCCATCGGCGTCGACCGTGCCCCCGAGCCTCGGCCAAAGGCGCAGCTGCTTGGCGGGGACCCTTTGCCGCGAGCATCGGGCCAAGACGACGATGTGCGGTACACGTGGCGGAGGGGCCGGCGGCGTCAATGGCCCTTGCCCGGCGTCGAAGACGGCAGCGCCGCGCTTGGATCGACCGGTTCGGTCCCGGGGGTTGCCCAAGGAGCCATCAACGACGTGGCCGGGAGCAGCACCCCTGCTCCCGAGCCGGGGCTCGACCGACCGATGGAGTGGCGAGGGCGGGGTCGACAAGCTTGACGATGTCGGGGCCGCGCCGAGACCCACCGCGTGAACGGCGGCGCATCCCCACGGTGGCCAACGGCGGCGCGCGGCGCCGCAAAGACCGAGATACCGTGGGGGAGGGCTCGTGGTCCACCTCGTCCCCGAGTCGGCGTCCTCGACAAGCAAATCCTCCCAACGCTCCACCTTGGACCTACCGCGGAAGGCACGGCGGGGTCGCGTCGGGAGAGGGCCTTCCCGGCCACCAAAGCAGCCGTACTCGGACCGCCGCCGTCGCCCGGCGGAGGGGAGACGGCGACGAGCTCGAGCGGATGGATGCACCGGGACGACATCGAGCTCGCCCGACCGCTGGCCGGGTGGCGAGGTCGGGAGGTGGATCCGGCCGGGGATGCTTACTGTCCGCGACGCCCTCGGCGATGGCCTTGTCTCGGGCAGCGGCGATGCCGCCTGGCACGACCCCCGCCGGGGAGCGAGGGGCGGCGGTTCCTTAGGGCGCCGGCCCCGCTGGGCGGCGCCCGGCTCCGGGGAGCACTCCGCGGGGTGGCCATGCGGGGGGCATCCCCGGGTGATGGTGGGAGTGGCGGCGAGAAGCCCACGGCGACGACGAGAAAGCTCTTGTCCCGGACACCCCCCGATCCACACAAATACGCGGCATAGGAGGTTGCCGGCTGCTGGGACGGCGGGGAGGCGGCGGGCGGCGCCGGCGGGGGCAGCCATGGGCGCCCTCGGCACCGCTCAATGGAGGAGGCGGACTCCGGCGGGGGGAGGCGGCGGGCGGCGCCGGCACCCGAGGAGACCCGGCGGGGCTGACAAGTCTACCCGGAACGGTAGATCGGAAGGTGGGGAACTCGATTTGAGGATGGATTGGAGGGAGGTGAGCTGAGGAGGGAGATCGAGGAGGAGGGTGCTGGGGCGCCGTCGCCATCGCCCGGGGGGTGGACGGGTCAGGGCTTCCAACGGCTCCATCGCCCCCTGCTGCATCCTGTGTTATCTCGCACAATTAATCATAAACACAAGATATGTCGTCCTACAACAGTAGTCACCCATTAAATCAACCTGTAGTCATTAAAACACAGACTGTTTGACAAATGCACCTAAACCACAACCGGCATCCATTGGTTGATGAGATAGCTTGGATTTGTAAAGACATACTATGTAGGGGCAGAATATATAGGCGAGATGTGTGATCATCATCAGGCCCTTCCTCCCTCATTGTATCCGATCGCATCCATGAGCTCTTTCTCATTATTCAGCATATCAATAACAGCAGCCACGGTGGGCCGTTCTTTACCTTCAGATTGACAGCAGAGCAGTCCTACGACCATGCATCTTCTCACCTCCTTCATCTCAGATTCGCGGATGAATATTAGATCAAACAGTTCCTTTGTTATTCCGTCTTTCAGCTTCATCCTTGCCTGAGAACGTAAGAGCACATTACACATACTGTGTTACTATAAGTTAAGTGTTCTCGGACGCATATGATTTACTTAATTACCCATTCAACTACGCTTCTAACATTGTCTTGATTGGACTTGCACATTTTGCTAATGGCTCCAAGGAGAGTGACACCAAAAGCATATACATGGCACTTTGTTGACAGAATTCCTCCTGATGTAAGATACTCCGGAGCAATGTATCCCCTGAATTGTTAAACAAAATAAAATTAGATAATGATCTGATATAAAACAAAGGAATTTTAGAATATATATTTATTAAAGAGAGAAAGAGCTTCATAGCATATATAATATTTATCTTAGAACAACATCGTTTTTAATTACCCTGTGCAAGATATGTAGTTCTGGTCACTGGTGATCTCATCATCACCATGGTACAACTTTTCAGCTGCTGCTATCGTGCATGAGGTCCCTTACATCGGCCGGCTTGATATCCCCATGATGGATGATAAAACGTTCCTCGTGAAGATAATGTATAGCCCGTTTGCTATCCTCTGAATTATTTTGAAGTGGGAGGACCAATCAATAAGTCGTGAGCCTACAATTTGCATGTCGTGCAAGCAGAAGCAACATTAATTACTCAAGCAGAAGCAACATTAATCAATACATATTTCAGTAGAAGAAGGTAAAAATTGGTGGTCTTCAGCTCCAACATAATGAATGTCAATATTATGAATGTAATCTTCAATGAAACAAAATTATGAATGTAATCTTCAATGAAACAAAATTGGTGGTCTTCAGCTCCAATATATTTGCCCTCATAGCTGACCAAGAGCATTATGACTTGGTGCCAACGTCCCAGAGATCTAACAGTATTTTGGTGCTTGAGCTCTATAAAAATATCAATGGCATCATATGTCCTGTTCTCGTTAGCAGACAAAAGGAAGTATGCATGTTCCTTGATGGCAATCATTTGTCTGTTGTGTAGCACTCCCTGAGAAGTACAAACACCAATAATTAGCTAGGGTAACAATAACTGACGACGACGAACCATTCTTTAAGTCGCATGGACTATACTGATGGCCGGCTATCCCCCAATTAGTAAGTCTAATCTTTATGGAATACCCAGGTACGCGTATCTACTACCATGCCTTTTAGCCTACATGTGATTAATTAATTTTCATTCAATAACCAAATCATGTGGCACGGCTGTCATAATATTTTTTTTACAAGTTTATAAGAGCATACTTAAGATTGAGCCCACACAGTGGGATCAGGAAAGACCATTGGGGATGTCCTACACAAAAAAAGGGTGATTGAGTCTTATTACTTCCAATATTGATGACGATAACTAAAGCCATCAATCTTTAAGACAAGACACAAAAGTGAATAATATAAGAGCATAGTAACTGTAACACCAAACACGGACCGTAATAAGAGCAAATAAAGTATAACAGCATCTAGAGAAACAAAAACACGTATATATGGTACCTTGTAGATAGTAGTAAATCCACACTGCCCAATTATGTTTGTGTATGAAAATTCCTTCGTAGCGTCCTTCAGATCAGCCAAACTGCTGAACCCTGATGCAGAAAGAATGCAAATGGACAAAATATGAAACTGAAGACCATGTGGCGAACATTAGTAATACGACTCAATTTGCATGAGTCCGGTGGTAAGCCCCTCAAAAATGATATCGAGCTCTCAGCTAGCCCACTACTTACCAGGAATAATTTCCTGTTCTTGACTTGTGGGTGGAGTAAGAGGAGCAGCAGCAACGACAGCAGCTGATTCTATGTTTGTTAACATAACGGTGGTATGGACATTAGTGGCAAAGTTCCCGAGCTGTAATTGCCGCATTATGTCGTCCTGCGCCCAACCCAGCTCCTTAGCCATGTCCCCGGCTCCCAGGAAGCGGCGAAATACATGCTTCCGCTGGCACTCCACGACGAGCTGGAGGCCGCGTTCTAGGGACTTTGCAAGATCATCCAGGACGTCACGCATCACCTCGTTGTTCATCGTCTCTGTTGTCTGAAAGAGCTGCTTGACAAGACTGCTAATTCGGGTAATGAATCTATGGATTTCTTGGCACTCTCTCTTGTTCCGTTTAGCCATCTTGGTGGCCTCCTTGATCTTGAGCACTAAATTATAACTTGAACTATATATTATAGAAAGAAAAAACAAACAAAGTCAACAAACCATGGTTAGACGAAGCTTCAGTAGGAAAACTAAAGAAAAGATTCAATAATGACAATGCAAGAAATAAAAAAAATGTCAGAGAGTTGGACGACTTAATGAGAACGACACAGGCTGCGAACTGCCTATGTGCTGACCTGCGACTGCGAACTGGCGTGCCCAAGGCTTCGACTCAACGTGGACAACATCGGTGATGGCCGGCTCGCTGTTGCTGCCCACATCGCATCCGAAAGCGTGCCGTGACTGGCGAATCGCGATAGGATTTTGGAGCGGCCGGCCGGCGGCGGAAGGCAAAGGATCGTCCTTGGCTCCTTGGGCTAGAAAAGGAAAGGGCTAAACTAATGTCCTGTGCACATGTCCTGCGCGGCCCACAAGCCACAAGCGCACAAGTCATGGATCAAGGCCCACAAGCCCTTCCTCTGAGTTGGCACAAGACCGTGGCCCCTCATTAGCTGGCCCTCCTTCCGGTTGGCTCCTCTCCGGTTGCCTTCTTAGAGCATGACTAATAATACAGCCCACCAACGGGCTGTATGACTTTTCCATGTCACATATAGGGCATGTTTGCTTAAAAAGTCTTCGGATTAATAAAAAAGTCTCTCTAACAGAGTCTTTTTGGTACTTAATAGAGAAAAATTTCCTACCTGTTTGGTTTCTAGAGAATTTTTTAGTCCCGGAGACTAAAAAGTCTCCCAATCAAACACCCCCATAGTCAGCTAACAGCCAAGTGGTTTGGCTAGAACACAAGCTAAATCATTGATACTAAGCCCACCTCCTTCTCTCACAGAGTTTCTATGAACCTGTGCATCAGATGGATGTAAGCTAACAGCCCACCTCTCTTCTCTCCTCTTCTCTTTCCTCAAACTCAGCACAAAAATGATGCGGCATCTCTTACAGCCTGCTTACATCACTTATAATACTTGCTCTTAGAATTACAATTAAAGATTTGCCCGAAGAAGTCTGTTAATGATTTTTGGCTGATGGTGAGCGTAGTTATTGCAATGGCCATATGCATATAGATAGTGACAATACTTTATTTTTTCGAGTTGAAATTACAAGTTGATGATCAGTGCCGATATAGTCGTGGCATGCATATATATAGCACGTCGACTCCAATCGAACAGACGTGTTGAGCGACTATTATTATTTATTAGTACACTAGAGTAGACACCTTTGGTCGTCGGCTGCGCTCTTTGACCGTTGCTAGTTTATTTCCAGAGGCCACCGCTCCCAACGCCAGAGCCTTCTCCATTGCCGCCAGATCCAAAGGCATCTCCTGTCCCGCTGCTGACTTCGCGTGTGGCACTCCTGATCCCACTACCATGTCCACTTGCGGTGGATATCTTGCCTGTGGCACTCCTGACTCCAACACCTGGGAAAAGCCCACCTGGGACAGACCCGATTATCCCACCGCCAAGTTCACTTGCAGCACTTCTTATGGCACTACCAACTCCTTGGGCGCCAGATGCCATGGCACCCCCTACTTCGTTGCCGATTTCTCTAGTGGCACTCCCGGTCCTGCTGATGCCGCTTTGGCCTGCGGCACCCCTGACCCCAGTGCCCAAGAAATTCATTGCAACACTGTTGAGCGCATCACCTGCTCCACCCTGCTGTCCCCATGACGGTATGCCGGGGGCAGCAACTATGGGCGTGTTTGATTTCTGTGCTCTGGAAGGCCTGGCCGGCGAGCCAGGCCCAGGCCAGCCACAACCAGGCTCTCGAGAGCAGTTGCTCTTGTTTGATTCATTTGTACCAAATGAGCCAGGATATGTAGCGAATGTGTTTGATTTGCATGTACCAGCGGTATGAGTACCTTGCATCCAGCATCATGTAGCCTTACCGTTCATCCTTTCCCCGCTCTCTCCTCTTAGTCATTTCATCGAGCACATGCATGGCGGTGGGAGGCCGAGCCGTCGCGGGAGGGGAATCGCGAGGAGGAGCCGTGGGAGGCCGAGCCCATCGCGGGGCTCCTCGCTGTCCGCGTGCCACCCGGTGGAGGAAGGGGCCGCGCGGGGGGGCTCCTCCTCGCCGTCCGCATGCCCCGGTGGAGGAAGGGGGGTGCCGGGCTCCTCCTCGCCGTCCGCGTGCCGCCCGGTGGAGGAAGGGGCCGCCGCGCCGGGCGCTCCTCCCTCGCCGTCCGCGAGCCGCGAGCCGCCGGTGGAGGGAGAACGGCCGCGCGCCGCCAATGGAGGAAGGGGGGCGCGTGGCGCCGGTGGACGGCCGCGTGCGATCCCGGTGGAGGAAGGGGCCGCGCCTGGGCCGGGCCGCGCCCGTAAGAGGAGGGGAGCAAGCGCCGCCGCCTCATCCTCGCCGTGGGGCCGCCTCGTCCTTGTCGTCGGGAGGAAGAAGGTGAAGCCCGGGGAGGTGACGGGATGCAACAAATGAGGAGCACGCGAGCTCGGAACGAGCCTGGCTGGAAAAACGAAGACGAGGAGCGTTGGGCGAGCCCGCAGAGAGAGAAGGTATTTTGCATCCCCTGGGGCGGGTTGAGCAATAGTGAAACGATATCAAACAAGTGGGCTTGGCTCTCACGGGCTCGGGCACACTTTTTGGCCCATATCAAACACGCCCTATGAAGACAAATATTAGGATTATTATTGCACTCATCATGCTGTAGGTTGCTCTCTCAACTTGCTTGGTTATATACGTGCGACGGGCGTCACTACCCGCGCGACGCACGCGCCAGGGACTATTAGCGGCGCAAGACGCGCCCGGGATGACTATCGGCGCACGCGCACCAGAGATGTAGCGATGCACGTGCACTAGATGACAAACTAGCGCCGCGGCCCAATGTTAGCACACGGCCCAATTCCCATTTCCCCCAAGGGCTTCATTGAAGCATTATTTTTGCAGCCCATATTGATTTACGGTTTCTCTGTCAAAGCTTCCTTGGGCCAAAAAAAAAAAAAAATCGAAAACTAAAATTTTCTTATTTGGGAATCGGGTTTGTGGGTGAAGTATCTTGTCGGGGGATGGTTTCAAATATAAATGAAAGTGAAAGTAAAAAAAATGTGAAAAAACCAAAATGAAAATCAAAATTTTTCTTCAATTCACTTGAGTACCGTAAGTCACAAAGTATTTTGCACATGACAAAAAATACAGATTTGTCTAGACAAATGTATCTCTTTGAAAAAAAAATTAAATAATAGAAATCAACATGTGCCTTCTCTTGTATTGTAGCTAAAAAAGCCTGAAAAATAGAAAAGATAACATAGTTACAAACTTTGTACTCGGTTTATTAATTTATACCAGAAATATATATAACTTTTAACTATCAAAACATAAACTTTATACTATATTTCTGAAAACTTTTAACTACAAAATTAGAAACTTTTAACTATCAAAAACATAAACTTTATACTATGTTTTACGAAAACTTTTAACTACAAAATCAGAAACTTTTAACTATCAAAACATAAACTTTATACTATGTTTCTGAAAACTTTTAACTACAAAATTAGAAACTTTATACTCGTTGAATTATAAATTTAAACCAGAATTATAGAAAGAAATTTAAAGACTATAGTTTCATGAAAAGCTTGATTAAAACAAGCTTAGTAGTCAAACAACATATTTTAATATGTAATCACCGAGCTAAGCAACTAATTGGTAGTCCTATTTTGCCCCACCTAAATAGTAGACCAAAAGGAAAACAGCATTGAACCTATTGTTAACTAATTGTTGCAACTAAACACGAAGAGCCATCAACAGATTTTCTTACAAAAAGTAACACTATATAAAAAAAGATTTATGAATCAAATCCTAATCTGGAAGCATCAGCAAACCCAAATATATGGTCTCCATACACCCTTCGTTAATGCTAGCATCATTAAAAATAAATCTACCAATGCTAAAAAGAAAATGTTGTGCGTGACAAACAAGAAAGTTTTTTTGAATATTGAATCCCTCATATTTTTAATTATTGCGTGTGTTAACCAAAAGGTGCAAGGTCATAATTTAATTTGGAGGACTGTTAATGGATTCAGAGTGTTTACCTACAAGTGCAAAAGAAATTCTATGCGCAGATCAACTCTTCCTGCACATATAAATTACAATGAATATAAATGGATTCAGCAAAATAGGAAAATCTTGAAAAGTCAAAAACAATGAAAACAAAATAAAAAGCACAGCTGTAAGAGGCTAACAAGCAGCAAAAATTATTTTTGTTCTTCCTATGCTTCTGAATACAATCTGAAAATCACAGCACAGCAGGGTAATGCCCTCATATCATTATCTATGTGAAGACATAGAGTGAGTCCACCCAAAAGGATACTATATGTGGAGACATGCAAAAATATCATATGCCATATATGAGATTCCTTATGGGTGCAACAGATTATGCTTGCCTGTAGCCTAAAATGAAATGATGTTTAAAGACTATAACAAAAAATAAAATTATGGCTGTATGCCAACATACATATGTATCACCACACACGAAAAAAAATTGATTGCTACTATCTTGACACAGACTCTATAGTTATTAATTATGATATTAAAGAAGAAATGGTTTCATCTACTGAAACTGGGAAGATGAAGCTACTTGACACATTGATTTTGAGAGGGATAGTTTAGTTTTATAACAAACAATGGGCCTTGCCCTACATCAAATTAGACTCCAAGGGGACTGTTATGTATACTTCCATACCTATTCATGTCCAACTTGCTTCTTCAATCATATGAATTGCGGTTCATACCACGGGGAAAAACCAAAAATAGCATTATAAAAAAAAACTACAAAAATAAAAAAAAAAAAGCATAAACTCATTTTGAAGAAATGAAAAGAAAACCGACATGTATTGATAATATTTCTTTGATATGCATTAGGGAATCAAACTTATCGTTGTGCGGGTGCGTGAGTAAGTAATCACGACAAGGACTCCCGCAAAGCCTTAGCTTCTTCTGTTTGAATGAAATGTATGAGATAGGCGGCATACATCGCATAAAACTATATGGTGTGTTATCACGCAAATACACTTACGAGGTTTAAATAGGTCTTTGGCTATCACCATCATGACTTTTCATTAGCTTCATGACAAAGATTCCGCTATCACAAGCTGTTCAAGGGTGTGTATGCAAGTAGTAGCAAAATAAAAGATTAAAAACAATTACTAGTACATGCATATTTGTTAATATGTTGGAGATGAAAAAATAACTAGATGACTACGAAAACTCAAGCGGTTATGTGAACATGTGACGAACGATATACGGTGCCCATTTCCCGGATATGAACTCTCAAGCTCTTGTGTGGACATGCATAATTGAACATTCTTTTGAAATTCAGTATAACATTATGCGCATCGACCTTCACTTTGCTTCAAATAGGCGATTAGGAAGTAAAACTTCAAATCGGCAATTCAAGTTTGCAACAACAAGGTACCAAAATTGATCATAGAATAAAGGTACAAATACGTATGATGCAAAAAAAAAAGTAAGCTTTTAAATGTTTATCTAGATTAATGGAAAGAAAGTTTATAAAATTCAACATGATTGTTACCAAATCCTTGACATCTAGCCTATATCCTTGATTTGGATATGCGAAATCCTTTGATAATTCTTGTCCATCACCATCCTGTCTCTGTAGGAGCTTACGCAAATATGGAAATGCAAAAAAAAAAAAAAAAAAGAACCATTGTATCAAGAATTCATTACAACTACTATTCTATAAAAGACTAGTGAAGGACATCTTGCTTTCTCATTTTGAACAACATGTCTGTACCAATAATCACTTGTCAACAAATTTGCATTGCTCTTTTCATATTCCTCTATCATCACAGCTTTGCCCATTACATCAATAACATATGATGAAAGCTGTTCCATAGACCCGCATCGAGAGACGAATGTCTTGTGATCAACCCAAGTTTTTTAATCTCTACTACCCTTGGCCTACAAACGAGAAAAATAATGTAATAAGGATAAAAAAACAATGTAACGACTCAAAAAAGGATGCTAGTGGCAAAACAATGAAAAACTTATTGTTTCAGTCGGACAAGTCAAATGTTTGTACAAAACCAAGAATAGATTTAATAATAGTACAGGATAGCTACAGCATAAAGGTGAATTAATAAAAGAACAAGTCAAATGAAAACATAAAGCGAAAATAGAGCAAAAAAAAAAAAATACTACTAAGGCTATTAGAACAATATTAATTGAAAGCTGCGAGACATGATACAAAAAATAAAAAGAAACCCTTGCCTTGGACCGAGAAAAGGGTATTCGATCAACAATATCTTTGAACACTTCTTTTTCAACAATTGTTGAGGTAAAGTTGATATGATATTTCAATGGTTTTGCAAGTTGTATTTTGAGAGACATGATCAATAACAATTGCATCTTCCACATCTTGATTACTCATTGATTCAAATGAGTTTGGTTGTGCGAGAACCCTGACAAAGCCTTAAGTGATAAGTATATATCTAATCTTTGCCTCATTTAGCGACCTTGGTCGCTTTTTGCTGATGAACCCCGATCAACCATTTGAGAGGAAAATAATTGTGGCGCCGGTCGACCTCAAAATCGAGAATCTAAGGCATGACCAAAAAGTCAAAATCTTGAGCTCTAATAGATTTCTCTCGGTGTAGTCAAAGCGCGAAGGCTGGGGATGATTTGTAGCTGCAAAAGAATTGCCATTCGAGCATTCTCTGAAGTTGTCAAACCAAACGATGGCTCAAGATGATTTGTAGGCGCAAATGAAATGTCAATCTCGGCACTCCTACAAAGTAGTTAAATCGATAGCTTGGGATCATTTGTAGCGCAAATGATGAAACTTTTCGATCGATCCGGCGACCACAATCTTAGGGGAACATTGTCTTGCTACATTCCCCATTCTTCATTATCGGTGGCTTCAATTGAGTACAAGCATCATGGGATGCGGTGAGACATCAAAGCTACATGTGTTGGAGCTGTCTTGGGCTGAAGGATGGAAGATCAAGAATGAGCTTGTAGCCTTACTTGACCTTTGGATCCTTCACATACATGGAACTTTCAATTGGTTGAGAGACGTGTGCCTAAAACTATATCCTCAACCTTGACTACCACTTGAACTCTACTCGTATTGCACGGAACTTTTTCCTTTTCCTTCACTAGTGAACAACCAATCTGTTGAGAGACGATTTGCTTGCAATGATATCCCGATGCTTAAGCTAACAATGAACTCGGCTGATTTGTCTACGGTAAACTTCTCCTTCACGACATTAGACTATCAAGATCTTTGAGAATTTGATTTGCCGCTATTGTATTCTTATCATTTAGTAAGCTTAAGCTCTCGATTTGTGCGCAACTATATCTTTGTTCTTCAATAACAACGAATGGCGAGATCTTTGAGGTATCATCTCGATGAATGCATGCGACTCTCAACTACGGATGAGTTCTTGACTTGTCACAATCAACCTTTTGTACGAGGAACCAAGTGACCTTGCCTAGTCGTCTCTGGCGAACAATGCCAAGCGACATGCATCTGTCGAGAATAATGTGATAAGATTGGTTCAATGGTGCTCACTATTTCATTAACCAAAATTTTCGAAAGACTTGCAAAGCGAGTCTTGAAAGAGCATGATCGAGGATTGCATTTTATAAACATTTCGAATATCCACTGGGGGTGCAGAGGATGTAGCACTTGTCAAAGCAATATTCTCCTTCTTGGACTTCAGTTGCAATTAAATACGAGCGTCATAAACCTTTTGAGTATATGTTCGAAATTTATGCAAAAAAAAAAAAAATGTGCACAAAGAAGAAAACATCACGGTAATCTCCCAAAGATACACCCATCAACATCCTTTGCATCTAAAGTCTGGAAGGCTTTAATCATGTCTGTCGACCAAAACTTGAGGCGTGGCACAACCTCATGAAACGACATGATGGGGCATGTTTAGCGGCTCAAAGTATATTATCTATATACAAAAGAAAAGAGGTGTATGTATCGGTAAGATGGGAAAAGTTAAAATGAATTAGCCCATGATACATGAATGTCGATGAACAAAAAAACTAATATAAGAAGAAAAAGTTTAAATATTGGAAAAAACAAATGATGAACAGAGAACAAAAGGAAAAAAAAAAGGAAAACAAGTGAATAAACCATCATAATTGGAGTCAACTAGGGAAAATTGCATACCACAAGTGCAAGAATGCAACCACCAAGAGTCGTAGTCGATGAGTTTGTTCTTGTCCTTTGAAAAAACTCAATGAAGTCACTTAGCTTATCTAACACAGCCTTGCACCAGTCATATGATGATATTTCTTGAGAAGGCGAATGGATGAATAGTAATCTGCATCGATGCAATCATAGCTAGTTGGGCAAAGCAAACATCCAATAGTAAATAGTGTGAAAATCCTCTTGAATTTGTCACCAACAAGTTACGGAGTCGATGTAGTGCTTTCAACTCATTGATAGTTGGAGTTTTCCCTTTACGATTTGTTTCATCGGCTATGAGATTCTTCACGAGACTCATCACAAATCTTGCATATTTGTTTTCCACCATTTGGTATACCCGATTACTAGATGAATGGACTGAAAGCGTGAATCGGGAATCTAGACCCATCGGCTAAATGGAGGCATCGTGATTTCACATCAAAATTCTTTGCAAGCCACAAACATATACTTACGGGCAATGTAATCACACCTGATATCAAGTAAGTGATGAAATCCAATACTCTCAACAATACACCTCTGTTCAGGTGTGAGAAGCTTTGAAACTGTAATGAACTTTGGTAGACTCAATTTCGTTGAGAATGCACGTACAAAACATCTAAGTCACAATCTAGGATAACCAAAAAAGAAATATGAATAAATAAACAATGATGAACAATGAAAAAAACTCTAAGAACATGTTTGGTTTCATTTCTCTTACATTGGAATATGGATTCCTCAACCCATGTTACGGTTTTGTTGACATTTTCTTCATGTGACATTCAATTATCCAAAGCTTACTTTTACGGGGAGGGTATACACTTGCAAAAAAAAAGAAGCACTACAATGGAATCCAGGGGAGAAAAAGGATAATTGCCTGTTAACAAAACAAGAGATTTTAGAAAAAACTAAGTAACAAAAAATGGTACAACTTATATGGTTTAAAACAACAATTGACTAGTACGGGCATCCAAAATCTATTTTCTATCTCTCTGTCTCTCTATATCTCTCCCTCTCACTAACTTTTTTCTCAGTCTCTGTCTCCATCTCTTCCTCTCTCAATCTCCGTCTATCTCTCTCTCCATCTCTCTTCCTATCTGTTAATATATATGTCCAGCTGAATTGCATTAAAATTAGGAATTCAAAATACCTTCAATAACTACTACAGAGCTATAAAGAGGACCTACAAATTTTAAATGTGAACCTACTTTTGTATGTATGGAACTCACTGTGGATTACATAATAATACAATCAGTTCTTTTGCATTCTCATTTTGAAGTATAGAAGAAAATTAAATATTTGTCAAGTTCTTAGGACTTCAATTCAATCTTAGTCAAAGAAAAACAGAAAAGTTTTAAGTCAGGAAGTTAAAAAGGTATATAAACTATAAAGTTATACTATAATGTTGTATGGACATCATTAAATTGGTAGTTTCATTGCTAGGTGATAACAAACAGGAAAACTGCACAAACAGTGCCACCTATCTTTCTATTTCTCTCTCCCACTATCTCTATCTCTCCATATCTCTCTCTCTCTCCCACCCTCCTCCCTCTCCCTCTATTGATCCTATCCTCACTCTCTTCCAATCCCTCTACCTCCCCCTGTACCCCTTCCCTCAAAACATATATCTATCTCTTTCTGCCTCTCCTTGTCCCTATCCCTATACCTACCATTCTCTCCCTCACCCTCTCTCTCGCTCTCTATCCCTCGCTCCCTCCTTCACTCCCTACCTCACTACCTCCCTCTACCTCTGCCTCTCACAACCTCTTTGTGTGCCTAGACTTCTCTGCCTCTCCCTCTTCCCCTCTCTCCCTCCAACTCTCTCTCTGTCTCTGTCCATCTACCTCTCTCTGCATAACGCTCTCTCCCTATCTCTCGCTCTACCTACCTCCCTCCATCATTCTCTCTTTACCTATCCCTCGCTCTACAAAGTGCATTCTGACAACCTACTGTGTAAAAAAGGACTAATGTAAAAAATACTAGAGGAAGCAAATTCAGCAAAAAAAGGATTTCACCTCCACATTAACCCTTGAAATTTTAATAACCACAGAAAATGCAATGACAAATAAAATTCTATTAAAAAGTGAATTTCAGAGACAACAACAAGAAAAACAGATATATTACTTGCTTTTGCACGCTAGTTGATATACCTGCATTATTTTTTGTTTTAATTGCCAAAAATGCATGCCTTGTTCCTCTAATATGGAAAATCTAGTCAATATCCATCTCTCTGAAATTAACCTTCGTTTAGACTCGTCTCTCCCTCCATCTCTTGAGTAGTTACAAACAAAGTGGCTCACTCTCTCTCTCTCTCCCAATGTCTCATCCTCTATACAAATAACTCTATCTCTATCTCTCTCTCTATCTGTACAACCCTCTTTCTCTATACATCTCATTCTATCTGTCCCTCCATCTCTCTCTCTCCCTATCTCTTGTTCTCTCTACTCTCTCTCTCTCTATATATATCTACCTTGCTATACCAAAAGTGTAAAGAAAATAAAACATTTAAAGCACATTTTTTATTTTACTGAGTACAAACAGAAAAAAATCTGAGTTCAGTACAAAGCCATATTTCATAACTCTAAAATGAAACTACAACTAAACCAGCGAGAACACACGAGGCGGCGAAACGTAACACAAAAAAAGTCGAGAATGAGATGGCGAGAAAAACAACAACGAGGAATTTCAAAGACAACGGCAAAGAAAAAAAGATATATTACTTTGCATGTGCCTCCTAGTCGATCTACCTAGCTTAATTTTTGTTTTTATTGCCAAAAATGCATGGCTTGTTCGTCTGATATGAAAATCTAGTCAATATCCATCTCACTGAAATTAACCTTCGTTAAGACTCAGTCTCTCTGCCTTCCTCAAAGAGTTACCAATAGTGGCTCGCACTCTCTCTCTTTCTCACTCTTGCAATCTCCATCAATCTGTCCATCTCTCTCCCTAATCCTCCAAGGATTGACTACTTATAATGAACTAATGCAGAAAGAACTCTCAATATCTTTCAGTCTCTCATCCTCTCTCTCTCCTCTCAAAATCTCTAGCTGAATCTCCATCTCTCTAACTCTCTCACTATCTCCATCTCTCTGTCTATCTGTCTTCCTCTCTTTCTCTCTCCATCTCAATATATCTATCAGTCTCTCTCTCCCTCCCTCTCTCTTGCTATCTCTCCTCTCTCTAAATATAACTACCTATTGCTCTCCCTCTATCTCTATCTCCCCCAATCTCTCTCTATTCTATCTCTCTCCATCTATCTCTGTCTCTATCTCTATCCCTCTATCTTTGTCTCTCTCTACCTCTCTAATTAACTCTACTTCTATCTCTCTTTCTCTATCCATCTCACTCTATCACTACCTCCAACTAACTCTCGCCTCTCTCTTCCTCTCTCTCTCTCTCTCTCTCTATATCTTCCTCTATATACCACCAAAGATACTGAGAAATAAAACATTTACTGACACATTTCTTATTTCCCCTCGAGTACAAAGAGAAATAAATCTGAAAAAAAATCTGGATGTGATGTCCATGACAAATCTATTCTGATTGAAACATGCATAGATTACTAGATAACCAATCACGACACACCTCACAACATATCCACGAGAAAAATATCATAGTTCAAATCACATGTTGTAGGGATCTCGGGGGAAACAAACGAAGCAAAAAGGGGATCTAGTGACGCATGACTTAGATGTTGAAAAAAAATAGAGCAATCAAGAGTGAGAAGCATGAGAAATGGGATGGCACATACCAGAAATTTTCCTTGAACAAAAAGAAAATTGAATCGGATGCCAACCCGGGAGCAGCGAAAAAAAGGTCTTGTCAAAAAAAGCAAAGTAGATCCGGATAGTGAGTAAGGATTCACTTACCTACCACTATTCTTTAGGCCCCCCCACACACATGTATCATTTCGGAACCCGACGCCCATCCGGGAGGAGTTGCCTGGCCGCCCCCACAAAAACCGCATCGGGTTTCCCTCAAGTATCCGGAGGCTTCACGTATCCTATGCGAGAGATGCGAAATGGCTTCAACCTGCACCTTTGGAGAAAGAAAAGAGGGGAAAAGGAACCAGCTTTCGGTGAAGATAGAGAAAAAGACACCGCATGTGGGCCCCGGTTTTTACGAATAAGATTTAAAACAATAAAAATATCATTAAACAATTCTTGACTTACAAAAAAGGATACGTGTGCTTCCTTCTTTCTTGCGGGGGGCGGTCCAGAATCCTCCCTCCCTCCCCTCTGTCTTGCCCTTTGTACGGTGGCGGCGTGATCCTATGGATCATCGGATCGGCGAGCCCCTCCGCCGGCCGTGGAGCACCGAAAATGGGGGCGCCAAGAGGAAATAGTGGCATCCAAAAAAAAAGGATCGGACAAAGAAAGGTAAGAACCGAAAATTTTGATCAAAACATCGAATCCCCATGAATAAATTCTTAAAAAACTTTGGTAAACTCCTATTTTATTGATTAGAACACACTAACCTCCGGAGAAAACACAACAACCCCATGATTTGTTTTTGTAAGCAAAATCCTTTGTACATACTTTCATATGCTACCACTCAAACCTGCTAATTTTAAAAAGTACAAAGTATACATTGCTTCATACAAACTTTACAGTTTTCCACCACTAGTGAATAAAAAAAGGAGATAAGGGAGAAAAAAAAAAAAGAGGTAGGAGAAATGTTCCTTGGAATAGTGCGGCAATTAGAGTCAACATTGAACAGTATAAGGTTACAATAGTGATTGCTAGGCAATTAAAATGGAAAAACTCCATGTCTCCACCACTTCATCGGACCACCCACAAATACAAGCTGGAATTTGTTACAAAAAGTACCATGAAAAGTATAGTCTTAAAATGCTAGTGGACAAACTAATATGCCCCGACTTGGACTACTAGGAGACTAATTCCAAAATCTTGCAAAGATCAACGGCTTCGGGCACAAAAGATGATTGAGCATGGTCTTGGAATTTATCGCTAGGGACATGGAAAATAGCGAAAAAAAAAGTCGGTGACATTTGAATCAGTAATTGGGATAAGTAAGTAGTTGAGCATTAGCAAAAACTTTAAAAAAGTAAAAGTAAATGAGAAGGGACATGAGTAAGAATAGGTGACAGTATAAGGACACAACTACATGTTTGGTACATCTTCATATCTCACCGGTATTCTACATTTTGTCTACATCTTTATATCTCACTTTGGAATTCTTGTCTTGAGTAAAAGAAACTTATGTTCTCTTGCGGATGGATAATTTTAGCCAAAACAAACTATTGGAACAATGTAAGAAGATGAAATTTGTGCAAACACAGGGGTTCGAGGACAGATTCATACAAGTACATGTTAAGCTCCACCTTATATCTAAGTAGGCGATGGTTGCTTGTTGAATGCAAAATTACACTAACACATGTAAATTACATTTGGCGGTCTTTTTTATGACCGCTAGACTTGATAGAGAAGAGAGGCAACAAGAAGAAGAAGAGCTACTACAAGTTCAGCTTGCACTATCCGCCGCTGCTTTTGAGAATAGTAACACCCGAGCTACACATACCCAAACATTAAACTTCAACCCGGGTATGCAAAAGAGGGTCTTATTATCGCCGGTTGTTTAGTTTGCGGCAATCTTATATTAAGTTTTACCATGTCAAGCGAAAAAGAAAGTTTTGGTTTGGTGTTGCATATAATCAAACATATACATGGACATAATATATGCAACAGAGGTATATTGGGATAGATTAGATGATTGATGGACATAAATAAGCATCAAAGATATATTAGGATTGATTATGTGGTTGAAGGTAAAATACCTTAGTCTCGAGCTTTGAATTACCTAGAATAGATATAGGAAAAAGTAAAAATGATTCTTATTTAAAAAGAAAATATATTATGGGATTGATTCTTATTTGCCAGTAGTTTGTATGCTTGTTCTATGCAACTAACAGGACTTTTGTGTTTTTTTGGCCAGCAAATGGGGAGGTTGAAGATGATGCAAACCTATCCGAGATACCAACATTTCATGTTGCCGAGAACAATATGAAGGGCGGGTGCTTGAGGCGAGACCAAGAAACTTTTCGAGCGGGACCAGGGAAAGAGTTGCGTAAGGTACCGAACGTGCGAGAAGGGGTTCAAGAGACGACCCCGAGAATGAGGCAAGCATTGAGGAAGGAGCCAACATTGAAGAGACTGATGAGATTCAAAAGCTTCGTAAGAGTTGGAAGATCGGTATCCCACAACTAAAGAAGAGAAGGAGATGGATGCCATGTTTCCCAAAGACGAATATCCAACAATGGCGAAATCATCTCGCCCCTCGCACCAACCGAAGGAATGCTGTTCCGGTCGAAAAGGATGCTTACGACTTCTTATTTGTCTACGCTAGGCGTGTTGGATTTGCAATAAAAAGGAGCACAAGTTATAGAAACAAGGAAGGACAGATGACAAAGCTGTTGTTAGTCTGTAACAAGCATAGGAAGAATGTGGTCGGTGACAACCCGGTGAAGCGAGGGAGATCAAATTACATTCAAAAACAGACGTCAGCGAGAGTCCAGAGTTGAAGATAAGGCGAGAAGGTTGGGTTGCCGACACGGTCAACTGGAGCATAACCACAACCTCGCTACCGTCGGAATGGCTAACAAGGTTCATGAGGTGCCACACAAACATCTCGAGCAATCGATAAGCGGTTCATCTCAGTCTTACAGAAGCAGCGGGGTACCTCCCAGGGAAAGTGATGGCAATCTACGATCCTTAAGAGGAAGCTTCGTGAGTGTTGGTTTCGATGAAGTTCATATCGGCAACATAGCGGCTGCTGAGAAACGGAGACACGTGAACAAGGATATACAAGACCTATTGTAGATGTTCAGGATGAACAAAGCAAGATCCCAGGGTTCTACTACTCACCTGCAAAATCGACTCGGATGATGGGGCGGCGCTTAGGAGTGTCTTTTGGACAGATATGATGGGTAGAAAGAACTGGGAGCTGTATGGAGATTATTTGGCTTTTGACACCACTTTTAGCACAAACAGGTATGACATGCCGTTTCCTCCCTTGATTAGGGTGAACAATCATGGAAATACAAATCATATTTGGGTGTGGCCTCGCTACGAAACCGAAAAAGCTGAGACATTTGATTGGTCATTTTCGCCTTCCCGGATGCTATGGGTGGGAAGAAGCCCATCAACATTATCATAGACCAGGGACAAGGCAATTAGGAAGTCAATTCGACTATCTTCCCGATGCAACGCAAAGATTCTGCTTACGGCACATTCTAGAGAACATAAAGAAGAATCAAGAGCTACCTAGCTACTCGAGGACACATGGGCGCTCTCCCCGTGGTACCTCATAAAGAACGCCTTCGAGTCCGGAGGAGTTTGAGGAGGGGTGGCGTAAGATCATGTCGGACCCTCAACATAGAGCGAAGGAAACGCTTATCTCGAGGAGAGCAATATGACATCGGGCATCTTTGGGCCCCACCTACTTCAAGAGCAAGCTATACCCATTCTCCTCAACCACGGGGAGAAGTGAGAGCACAAACTCGCTGTTCAAAGGGTATGTTATGCATAAGGACACGATAACAAGGTTCTTCGAACAATACCGGATCATTCAGGGAAAAGAACCTCAACAAGTTGGACAGAAGAGGTATATTTCGAAGGCACCGTAGGCCCCACTTGGTCAAACTCTCCGATTGAGAAGGAGGCTATGAGCATCTTCACGAGACCTATCATATCTCGATTTGCGAAAAAGAGATGCGGAACAGCCACAGCCTACGTTGTCGAAGAAGAGAGTGGTGGCGCACATTTCTGCTCAAGAGAGTCATTAGCTATGACAAGGCGAGTATGACAAGAAACAATACAAGGTGAGCGTATCTGAAGATGGGCAGCGGTATACGTGCTCATGTGCGGTTTCAAAGAGACGGGATGCATTGCTTTGCATGTGTTTTAATATAACAACGCGAGAAAGGTCTAACTAAACTCCCAGTCATTCATTCATCCAAGGTGGACGATTGACATGGACGTAAAAACTTCGATGATATGACAAAAGCACAAGGAGTGGGGCAGCAAACGAGAGGATGAGAATTCCGTGCACTACATTGTCATGATGAGCAAAATGTCCAAGCATTGTGCAGAAATGTGCAAGGACCAAGTGTCAAGGCAACTGTTCGATGATGGTGTTGAGAAGTTGGTCAAGAGCATCAAAAAGAAAAGGGATACTATGGCTAGAAATGAGGATGTTGCTTGCGGGTGCGGTCGCTGGCCGCTAGTGCGCAACAAATCACAAATCAGCACAATGGGTAAGGATGCTACTACGGTCTTCCGCTGCTACTGCGGGTCTTCCGCTTTGCTATTGCGTAAGATAACATCACAATGAATAACAGTCAAGCATCAACACGGGTTGTATATAATGACCCACCACAAGGGAAAAGGTCAAGCGTTAATAATGCAAAAAGGATGAAGCCAACTCATGAGTTAATAGCAATCTTTGGAAAAGAAGAAGCATCAAGTTCGGGCGGGTAAATCGTTTTGCGCATCGAAAACTCATTTCAAAGATAAATGTCCATCTAGAAATAATGCAACGTGATCTTCGCCAAAAAGAAAAGAAAGGAGAAAATACATGATACACAAGAAAACAGTCTTATATTTCTAGAATTTATAATTTCTAACAGTTTAGAATGCCACAAGTGCAAAAAAAGAGGGTAGAGAGAGAATGTATCTCCATTATTGAAGGAAAAAATATATGTACACGAGGATGTTTAAGTATCGCACCTTATAGCTTCTTTGATGGCAAACTGTTGTTCTTATGTTCTTTGGGTGCCTTAAAATGTAGTTAGCAATCTGCTTACGGTACTCTAGGATGTTCTCGCATATGTCAATGATAAATATCAAAGATTTGTTTTTTTGTTTTAAAAATAAAAAAAAAAACAAAAAATCTGTCAATGTCGATTGAAGAATAACTACAACGTTTATTTGAAAAATACCTTACTACTCATTGGACACACTTTCCTCCCGCCATCCCACAATTCCATGTACTTCATAACAAATATTCCACGATCATGGCTGTCCATTGAAAAAAAAAATGAAAACCGTGTCGAAGAACATCGTAGTTCCATCGACCGAACTTGGTGGTGGAGGCTAGATAGGTATTCCAAATGTTAAATGACTCCGATTAGTCCAAAGAAAACCTTAGAAATGTAAATTTGCCAAATTGGCCAACAGAACATGAAGCGGAACAAAAAAAAACACAAAACCAAAACCAACTACATCTCTTTACTCTCTCTCCCACTACCTCTCTCATACAATCTTTCACTCTACCTCTCTCCCCTCTCTCTCTATCCCTCTCTCGCCTCTCTATTTGTCCCTCTCCATCTCTCTCACTCTCCCTCTATTTCTCAATCTCTGTCCCTCTCTCTCCGTGTAACTCTCATTATCTTTATCTCCATCTCTCTGTCTCCCCCCCCTGTCCTTATCCATCTATGTCAATCCTCTTCATGTCTCTCTCTCTCTTTACCTCCCTCCCACCTCTCTATGCATATCCATCCATATATATCTCTCTCACTATCCATCTATCTATCTTTTTCTCACTCTCTCACCTCCTGACTCTCACTCTGTCCCTCTATTTATTCCTATATCTCCCTACCTGTATTTAATTATCTCTATCTCTCTCCCACTGTCTGTCTCCCTAACTCACTCTATTTCTTTCTATGTGCCTATATCTCACCCTCTCAAACTCCCTTTATATTACGTGTCAATATCGAAACTATTCATAAAAGAATGGGAACGTGCTTGCTCTCTGTTGTGGTGCTTTGGTCGCGGATTTTCTTTAAAATCATTGAAATTGGGCTTGTCATACATGGACTCATAGAGCAGACTGAAATTATTGCACCGAGCAGGAAACACAAACATGGGGAAATAATGTTAAAAAAAATGATGGAAACAACATGAACGCATAGAGAGAGAGAGAACTATCTTACTATCTCGAACCGAGGTCTTCGAGTATCTAGCGGACATTTTGCATGAGTTTAGGAGATCAAAACGATGATCTCTCGAGGTCAACAACTATTAACCACCAATGCTCAAGTTCAAGAACGAGGGATCATGACCTGAGTATTGATTGAGTTAAATAATTAAGTTAACTTAACCAATATTGATAATCAAGGGGGAAAAACTCTTCACTAACCATATCAAATTGGTCCATTGAAAATTTCAAGTGTTTCTTAACATATTCCTTTACTGCAGAGACGCCGAATGTCTTCCTTACCCTTAGTTTGGCCTGTTTTTTTTGAAACAACCCGGTATGAGGTGAATGAAAAAAAAAAAGAAAATGCAAAGAGGTAGTTCATGAAATAGTAAATATAGCACAAAAGTAGAAAAAGAAATGTGGAAAAAAGAAAAAAGAAGAAACAAATATGAGGCCGAGAGGGGATAAAAGATATAAATGTTACCACAATATCGTAGTCAAGAAACATTTGGTGGCATTTAATTTCTTAGCGTAACTGTAGTCTATGTTCATTGCCTCACAAAAACATCCATCTCAAAGTTGCCTATCCATCCCTTAGCTTTGAAACATTCTCGCAAATTTATCTTCAGTAATATAGAACCGACCAATGTTGGCAACTATGTTACCGCGAATTGATATAAAAAAGGGAAACCCAAAGTTAGTGATGTCAATATATTACGGAAAAAAAAAAGCAAGAATGAAACAAACATCTCAATGGAAAAAAAACCGATGCTTTTTTTAAAAAAGAATAGTAATCACATTTTATCATCATGACAATTCAGTTCATATATATACAAAGAAGATACATGTTCAAACATGAATCAAAAATATATATATATATGCAAATTTGGAAAATATGAAATATCGAAGCTGTACTATCAAAATTTAAAAATTACGAGTGCAAAGTTCTAAACCTAACAATATAAAGTTTATAATAGTAGATTACAAAAGTTGTATAATGTCCAAGCAAAAGTTTTGAATGTAGCAATATAAAATTTTTAAATGTGACAATACAAAACCCAATAAATACAAAGTTCTATAAACTCTAAAAAGTTTTGAACCGACTACTACAAAGTTTATAATGTGATATATCAAAATGTTGAACCTAGCGAGAACAAATTTTGAAATATCATGGTTCAAAGTTGTATTAACCTAGCTTTTTACAAAGTTTATCATATAATAGGTCAAAGTTTTCAAAGTACCAGTATAAAGTTTTTAATGCAAGTAGTAAAAAGTTTTTACTGCGTAGTATAAAGTTTTTTTATGCAAATAGTCTAAAAGTTTTCAATTTAGTATTATAAAGTTTTCAAGGTACCAAAGACAAAGTTTTTAATGCAGTAGTATAAAGTTTTTAATGCAGTAGTATAAAGTTTTCAAGGTACCAGTATAAAATTTTACACTTTCGATTTTACAAAACTTTGAACCATGAGATAGCAAACTTGTAAAAGTTATTTTGGACTAGTAATATAATGTCATAGCTGAAAGATTTTTTTAAAGATAGCGAGTACAAAGTTTAAAATGTGATAATTCAAAATTTTAAACTATTGGCATACAGACCTAGCTTTGGACTTTGGGCGATCACCACCACATCATCCCCCCCCCGTAATCTCTCACACCACACCACACCCGGTAGTGCCGTCAAAAAACAAGATCCACGCGCATGGCGGCATCCGCTTAAATGACTATTGCTAACCTCCCTCGATTAGGACATGCATGGACGATTGCTTTCATCAACACTCTACTCTAACTTGTTGCTCACTCACATGCAGCCCCGACCAACTCCGGTATACACAAACCACGTGGAGGCGATGGACGGAGAAGCAACAACACGGCACACGCACCACGAGCACGTTGAAATGTTATTGGCCCATGTCTATGTCTGTTACTGTGACTGTTGTTTATAAATTCTAAAAAAGTTTTCAACTTAAATACAAAAGTCTGATAAATACAAAGTTTTAGAAATTCTAAAAACCAGTAAACAAAAAGTCTGAAAAATACAAAGTTTTATAAATTCTAAAAAAGTTTTCAACTTAACTGTGAACACATGCTTTCTTGTAAACATATATGCGTATGCGTATGCGAAATGTGTGTGTGTGGACTAGGCGTCTCCTTTCAGGCGTTTCTCTCGGCGTCACACACTTGCCCTGTCGGCATGGTGCATGATCCGCGGTGCATACTATTCTTGTGCCTCATAACTACTTGATCGAAGCTAAGTACACTAATACCTATGGTATTATATTTTACCGATAGGCACTTCTCAAACTTGTCCAAAGGAATTACTTCTATGAATATAATACTAATATCTTTGCTAGCAACATATATTGATTAGTAGAAGTATTTTTTTTGATGGAGGACAGTTATGCATTGAGACAAAGCAGATCTCACTTCTAAGGCTAAGAAAAAAAGTAAAGATAGTATAAAGTTAATTATTACTTTACTCTGTACAGAGAGATTTTGAAAGGGCCCAAAACAAGAAATCATTGTAGTACTATTGTTTTTGAAATGGCCAATCAAACTCAGATGTACTTTTTGTACTCGATCTAAAGCTTTTTGTTTTGAAAAAATCTCACATGCGATCTCTACGTCCCCTCTCTCTCTCTCCCTAATCCTCAAGGTTTGAGTATTTATAATAAAGTATTTCAGAAAGGTCTCTCAATATCTTTCTCTCTTTCATGCTCTCTTTCCTCTCAATATCTCTATCTGTATCTCACTCTCTCTACCTCTCTCGCTATCTCCATCTCTATCTCTATCTATCTCCCTATCTTTCTCTCTCCATCTCCATCTATCTATAAAAAAGTCTCTCTCTCCCTCCCTCTCTCTTGCTCTCTCTCCTATCTCTAAATAAACCTACCTATTGCTCACCCTATATCTGTATCTATGTCCCACTCTCTCTCTATTCTATCTCACTCCCTCTATGATTTCTATCTCTAAAAGACTGCATGTGAGATTTTTGCAAATGGCAGTACTACTCATGCAGTGAATGATTTCTTCTTCTTGTTGTTGTTTTGTGATAGGAACACAAGAGGTGCTTCGAGGTCTCCTTTCTATAAAATAAAGAAGTAGCGATGACTCACACTAAAGGGCTACAAGTACTAGTTTTCTCTGGTCAAGTATCCACTTCTTTGCACCTTCTGTACTTTTACCCTCTCTTGATCTTCACACGATCACTCACGGTCCCTAGTATAGCTATCGGACTAGGAGCATGACAATTTTACTTGTTTCTTTTTGATTTATCTATGGTTGCTAGAGTCTCTCTGTTTTTTCTACCAATTGCACTAGTTTACTCCCATGTTGCACCCCGGTTTAGCCCTCTCACTCATTGCCCGATTTCAAGTGGCTATTTATACGAGAACCTAAATATATTGGTGTCCCCTGTTTTATTTCCGGATAATTAATCGTATAGATCACTCATGATCAAACATGTCCAAAAAAAAAAAATATACTGCCATTTAAAGTTAGATGAATACCTTTCTTCTTTGCTTTAAAAGCTTAGATACACGCCTAGTTGCCAATTCATATAATTTATTCTCGAGATCTTGAAAAGTGAATCTTCTCATGGGGATGGTTGAAGAACATATCTTGTGTACCCAAATGAACTGAAGGTTTCGAGCCCGCTTTCTTTGCAAATTGTTCGAGATGACTTCCTCTCTTAATAAGCGTACCACGATACATGTAAAAAAAATATCGGGGAACACAAAAAAGTTATCATTCATTCACTAAAACCGTAGTACAATATATGAAAAATAAATGTAAACTTGTATAAAACGCTAAGGGTTGCTTACCACCATGAGCTGGGATGGATTTGACACTTGGTTGAATCTGTAATGTCGAGTTACATTGTCGGTTTGCTTGATCCTTGGAGACTTCTGACCTGATTCAAATTACTAGGCATTCTGCTAGAAGTCTTGTCCAATACAAGTATGATCTGAAGATTCGGACTTAGCTTATTTGAAGCATGTAACTCTGTGACACTTAGTCTTTGTTTTTTCTTAGCCTTCTTACTATCTGAAATAGAACCAGTGCGAACCACTTTTGAATTCTTAGAGATCACAGCAGCCTTCCTTTTAGAACTTCCACTGGACGTCCTACCCCTTTGAAAGGATCGGGTACACCGTAATCAAGGAGCCTCTTTCTAGTGTCCGCACCTGTCAAAACAAAAAAGGAAAAGTTAAAGAAATTTCGAAATATGACTGCATGAATGCTTTTCGAAAAAATGAAAAAAGGAAAAAATGTGATGCAAGGCTAGTGTAGACACTTGCTCACCACAACTAAGTTGATTATCACCTTTAGCATGAGACTTGGATTGCTTGTGTAATGAAATCTGCTAACTTCAAGCGCAATGGTAGGGCTGGTTGGAAAAATTGGAGTTCTGTAGAAATTAGGTTGAAAGCGAGTTGATACTTCCATTAGATGTTGACTCGGTATGAATTGGTGCATCTCCACTATTGGTACCGTGCTGCCCTCGTTGTTCATGTCCTAATACATTCTCAACAAAACTCCGACGACCATCATTCGCACCCGTCTTGGCATTACCTCTCTCTAGTATGCTCCTTTGAAGGTCGGGGAACGAGGATGCAATACATTATCAACAAAGATTCGGTGGGCGAGATTTTTGAGTTATCCAAACCTTCTAAAATTAATCTCGATTTTACTCGCATCCTTGTTGATATTTGAAAGCAGAACCACTTTGTCAACCTCTTGTCTTTGTCTTTGCCGACAACATCAATCTTCTTTTTCTCGCTAGATGGAGGTACTTCACCTTCTAAAGAATCGGTACTACACTAGGTGTCTTGGCTGCACATGTAAACACATATAGCAAAAAGTAAGAAGAAACTTTAGTTCAAAAAATTTTAAAAAAATAAGAGTATTGTGAATACTTGCTCACCAAAATTTAAAGGACGCCCATCTAGTTGACCCGGTGTCCACCTCAGACCTTGAAGGCTCATGAAAAGGGTTTCTAGGACCAAAAAGAATTGTCTGGCTGGGGCAGCAAAACTTCATTGTCTTCACGACTTGGATGCGCTTCATTGGGTAAGAACAATCTCGTGTTTGCTTGCACTATCTTTGTTCTTCAATTTTTCATGCACAACATTACGGGGTGAACCATCAACTACTTCACATTCCTTTCTTTGCTCTTTTACGGTTCGACTAGGCATACCTCCATCAAGTTTTGCTTTCCCTTTTCTTGTTGCCTTTGGACATGAATGCAGCTTACATTTGTGTTCATTGCACTATTATTGGCAAAGGCGTCGGACGTCTAGAATCTTCCACTTCCATCTCGATGATCCCCTTTGCAACCTTACGCTCACGGGTTCTCAAGCCTACATAAGCAGTGTAGGCTCCCTTTGCTTGCTTCTCGCTACGGGTAGTCACCCCTAGAGCAAAATCCCTCGTGCTGAGCAGGGGGTAGCTTCACCACCATTGCTGTCCGTAGGAACGGATGGACACAGGGACATCATTAGCTCCCAGGAGCGAGAAGTGCCGGCACCACCAAGATTAGTCCACATGAACTACGCCATGGAGCAAAGTTGACCGGAGACAACGGGGTTGGATTGCGTAAAATGGATCTTTGCCATGATATCTCTATGAAATTTGGTGCACATGTCTCTCGACCGACTCCTTGCCTGTTCACATAAGGCATACACCAAAAAAGATATAATATGATAAGAAAACTAATAGTGCAAGATTGAATTGGATAAACAAAAAATGAAAAATTTCAAAAGCGGGGAGATAAGTAGTTACATTTGCTTGATTGTTGTGTGTCTGCCAAGTTGACATCATAGTGCGGTGCCATGTTTTCAATGAAACTCTCAACTTGTGCGAGGCAATCTAGAGAAAAATTGTTGAAGACAATGAACCATCAACTACAAATGGGGTCTCGGCCGACATGCTTTTAGTCAAGTTACAAAAATAAAATCTTTATAAATTTCATATTTTAAAAAAATATTGCAGCATACTAAACTTAGCATTTATGTTTGCAACAAGTTTTAAACTTAAACTACAGCATACTAAACTTTATCATTGTCAAAAAATAAACATAATAATTAGTTTCCAGAAATTTTTTAAGTCACATACATCAATGTCCCCAAAAGAATCGTCGTCACTCATCCCTTCCAATTCCAAATATTCATTGACCATCCGATCATTCCAAACCTTGATACGAGGCCAATCTTCACGTAGTATGATACCCGTGCCTTGACGTATTCAAAAATGCAAACTGTGTGTCCAACAAAAAAAAAAAGTGTGAGTTTCAGGATATTCAAGAAATGGTAAAAGAAGGCACATGTTTCCAAAAAAAAAGCCTAAAAGGTTTCAAAAAGTACCCACCACTAGCGTAATGATGCAACCACAAAATGTAGGCATCGATGGGTTTCGCAATCTGATTTCTGGAAAGCTTGTTTTCCTTCTACTAACCGGTCAACAATAAAAGAGCTCCAAATATACTTTCCTATGTCTGCAACATAAGCAACTACAGAGTAATATCTTTTGCTGGCTCTTGGATAACCCGTAGGGCAGAGAAGGGATGAAAGTGATATCAGCATGAAAACACGGACAAACTTCTCTCCAGTAAGTTCTAGGCTGACCAAGCTAAACAACTCATTGATAGTCGGTTACAAAATCTGCGGTTCCAGTATCACCAAGAACGGTTGCTATTTCTTCCCTTGAAGCATGCTCTTTGATTTTCCAACCACCTAAAGGTACTCCAAGTATCCGATCGCCACAAATGCATTTAGTTCAAAAGAACACCCATTCTCCATCCACACACAGTCCTTGTCGCTACATCAAATCTGCATGCCAAAGATATACGCTACTGATCTGGGTAATTCATTGCGAGTCAAAGTGCAACAAGCTACCAAAGCCACAAGCCCTCGACGGAAGCTCTTTGTGCATCAGTCAAATTCTTTACAAAATTTGAAAACTGCTCACACTTTGTACTTGTACTTGAAACTCTGTCAAAATAGAAAAAAAGAACCAATCTAAGTATGTATGATGACATGAAAAAAAGATAATAGTATCAAAAGAAGTTCAACTGTCATACATCAGATTACTTATGTTGTTGTAGGCAGATAAATTTTAACTAGCGAAGTACATAATTAAAAAATAGTTCAAAATAAAAAGTTTTATGTTGCAGTAGTTCAAAGTTTTCAACCTACAAATTAAAAGTTTTTCACTATAATAGTACAAAGTTTTATATCTAGTGTAAAAAGTTTTTAACCTAGCAATGAAAAGTTCCTAATATTATAGTGTAAAGTTTCGAACCTACCAAGAAAAAGTTTATAAATATTTTAGTCCAAAGTTTTTATACTAGAAATATAAAGTACCAACAAGTTCAAAGAAAAGTTTATTATGCAATAGTTCAAAGTTATTTAAATACCAATATAAAGTTTGCTATCTCATCATTCAAAGTTTTGTAACAGCAAGTCTAAAGTTTTTAAGCTAGAAATTAAAAGTTTTTCACTACAATAGTTTATGGTTTTAAACCTAGCAATTAAAAGTTTATAATGTTTATAGTTTAAAGTTTTTAACATTGCAAGATATAGTTTAAACCATAAACTAAATTTTCTCAACCTATGATTCAAAAGTTTTAAAGATACCAACACAAACTATATTATTTCATAGTTCAAAAGTTTATAACTTGTAGATACAAAGTATTTTGAACCTAACAGTACATGTAGTACTGATAATAAACTTATTTGACATTATGACATACCTTCTTCGTCATTGCTTTTGCTTTTAAGACTTTTTCTTTCAAGAAATGCAGGTAATAGCTTCACTCTTTTTAGAATCTGTTATCACAAAATTGAAAAACAAAATGTTTATAAGAAAAACCTTTACTCCTGCTTTTGATCAACTACAGCAGAAGCAAAAGTGTAGCAATATGCCGGAAACAAAAAGAACTACTGTTCTAGGTGAAAAACAAATGTACCAAGACCATGGCTTCAGGCACGAAAATTAAAAAGAATCATTAACAGAAAAGAGTATCATGTAGATGACATTTTTTTCAAAAAAACAAAGAATAAGCCTTTTTTTTCCTTCTCAGCGCAAGGAAATCAATATCTCTATCTCACTCTCTCTCTCTCTCTCTCTCTCTCTCTTTCTCTCTCTCTCTCCATGTATGTCTCTATCTCGCCCACACAACCTTCTCACTCTATCTATCTATCTCTCTATGACTCCCTTTCTCTCCCTCTCTCTCCCAATCTCTCTCCATCTGCCTCTCTCTCCCTCTCTACACCTCTACCTATAACTCTCCATCGTTCCCTCTCTCTCCCACTCATGATGGTACAATATAATACCAATCACCTTCGGGTACACACCTTCAGGTGTAAAAAAGAATCTAAGCATGCAACATGTAACTCCCAATCTCTCTCCCTCTCCCTCTCCTCTCCATCTCCATCTCCCTCTCTCTATCTCTCTCTCTCTCTCTCTCTCCCTCTCCCTCTCTCTACCTATATCTCTCTCTCTTTCTCTGTCATAACAGGACTGCGCCAAAAATAAGGTACATAGGCTACTGATGTCTATCGACCTTGTCATTTAAAATTAACAAATTATATTCTAACTCCCTCTTAATTAACAAAGACCTAAAATCTAGTTTTGTACATCTAGTTTTCATATCTCCATCTTTCCGTCAAACTTAATTAACAATACCTAAATTTTTTTTCGACAATAAAAAGAATCTGAAAAGTTAGAATAGTGATTATCAATCATGTTTTAAAAAAGTAAAAGAGTCAAAACAGTGAAGAATTTACTATCAAAGCTAGATAGAGGAATCATATATAATAAAAAGAAAGTAAAATAAAGCAAGTGCAGTTATGCATGCAGTTATAGATTAAGGGAAAAGTAGTGGTGATAGTACACCTCCATACAGAAATAGTTGTGGATATTTTTTTTATGATACTTGTAGTTGAATCAAGTATATATTCGTGAAAAATATATATGCAACAGCAAGAGTCACCACTCTGTTTCTGGCAGGACAAATTGGAATTGAGGGATACTAGAGAGGAAAAAGATAGAGAATTATAACTCCACAGAACAAACTAATATGGAAGATAAATGGGTTCTGCCTATCTGCAAAAAAAAAAATTGATTCTATCTTTTAAGAGGAAAGTTTGGATAGCCTATTCCCACCATCATCATTCATCAAAACAAAGACAAGCACTATGAAATGTGTATGGTAAACAAGCACCAGCTAGCCCGAGGGCTAGGCATCTTTTCTCCCCATCCATCCCATTTTACAAATTTCATTAATGAAAAGTAATAGACGAATATGACTTTTGTTATAGAATATCAGACAGAGTATAAGCTCTGAAATATGTTGTTTCAAAACTACAAAAACCTCCATGAATTTTATGGTTTCCATTGTTATGAAGCCAAATGCAGAATTATATGCCTTTTAATATTAATATACATAGTGTTCAACAAACATAAAGTCTTATATGAAAGCAAATCAAATAAAAATAAGAAATGGGACCAGAGCGTGTGCTCTCTCGTTAACTTTCAGTTACTGTACATTGCACAAAATCAGAGCAGCAGCTACTCTGCTATACCACAATGGGCCCCTACGTACATACCAGCAGTTGCCCAACCACCCCTCAACCTCAACCATACTCGCTACAACTAGAGCGCAGCAGGGTCATACCCGGTGACCTCAAAACAAAGCAGCAATAGCCAGCCTTCAGTGAGCAAATTGAGCGTTCCACAAAGGTGCTAAAGTTTTTGACAAAAAAAACAAAAACTGATGCTCAAGCCTGCATTTAAAACACTTTGGAATAATTTCATTCACCATGATCCAATTTAATCTACAACATTACCACATTTAACAAATAACTTTTTTCCGTGTCCAACGTGTGGCATTTAATCTACAGCGAATACAGAGGTTCAAACCCAGGTTAAATCATTTCAAGTTTGTCGCATACCTGATTTCAAACTAACTGTAGCAGCCGCTGGATGTGACTGCTTTGTGTGATTCGGCCTAGTGCTGGCACCAATAAAAGCAGTGTAACACGGGAGGTAGTCACTTCAAAACTGTTAAAAAAAATAAAACTACAACTTAAATACATTGACTAGAGAACATTCTAAAATAAATAACTAAGGTAGATGACAAGTTTCAAATGAATCACTGAAGAAAATTGTAGTAAACAAAATAAAAAAATGAAAGAAATATGCATCTATTTAACATGTCATTTAAAACTACAGACTACATATCAGAAATAGTAAACATGTAGATAGCATTTTCCATAAACACACAAAAAAAGGTCTTTTTTTTTCCAACACCATGCTAGAAAAAAACAAAAAAGTTATTTAAAACCCAACATCCCAATATCTATTGCCCCTCATCAAAAAGGTTGAGTTATCCACAGGTAAGGAAACATAGCCATTAGACAGATAAGTAAATGTAATTGCCCCTCATCTTTCTATTGGTGCTTACATTGGCCCCAGGCACCCAAGAACAAGTATCATCACTGTCTCCCAAAGTTGAAGTGGACAAAAAAAAAGTACACATGACCAGAGCCTTGAGAGGGCAGGAGCAAGGTGTCGCGTACCTGTATAAGCTGAAATCGTTGGAGGCTGCCGGTGGTTGACGGCTTATGTCCTAAGATGAGGCAACCGCTGGTTTCTCGCGACCTGATTACTAATCCCTGTCAGCCACTGGATTTTCCCAGAAATGGTTAGACTCCGCTTCTCCTGCAAAAATCAACCTCTGACTCCAACAAAATCCGCCAACAAAATCCGCTGCCGGCGATGTTCTGCCCAAATCGAGTCCAAATCCAGCTATGAATCAAAAAACACTACAAATCAGCAAGGATTGAATACACCAATATAAGGTTCTTGCTGAAAAAAACAAGTATGCCATTGGCTGTGATGCAGCATTAACTCTCGGACAATAGCATACAGTACTAATTAAAAATAATAGTGTTTACAAAAGACAGCAGTGAATAAACTATGACAAGCAGCTTAGCACCAAAGGATTTGGTAAGTGCCTTAAACCAGTAATTCTTGGTAGATCTCGGACCCTATAAAAAGACAAGTTCGTTTTATATGCATGCAGTAGCAGAACTTTTCAATTGACAAATTTGGTGAGCATATAAGTGTACCCAACAAATTATTTATGTGAAGACATAGAGTGGGTGCACCCAACAAGAATACTATAAGTGTAGACACACAAAGATATAAGATTCCATCTACTCTAAGTGCCACCCAAAAATCAACTTGAATCAGCGAGATATAGCATTTTCAAGAAAAACAAAAAAGAGTGACTCATGTATCTGTGTTCGTACTTGATACCAATATAATTCTCATCTATGTCGGACACTTAAAGCAATAGGCATGTTAACGACCCTGTGACAGAAACTTACCTCATTCTAACATTAAAGTGATCTACTGATGTTTGTAGCTAGTTCAAAGAGTGAATAAACTGATTCCTGAAAGAGTTATACTTGGATGTCTTTGTAACTCACTCTCTTCCCCCCTCCCCTCTCTCTCTACATCCCTTTCTCTCTCTCTCCCTATGTCTTTCTAACTCCCTCCATCTCCCTTTCTCTTCTTTGTCCGCCACTCTCTCTCCATCTACCTCTCTCTCCATATCTTTCCTTATCTATCCCCCCTCCCTCTGTCCCTATACCTCTATCTCTCCCTATTTCCCTCTCTCTCCCTCTAATGATGGTACAATATTATAACGATCGGATTCAGGTCTACAAAATTGGACAAAATAAAATAAGTCTAAACCTAGCATGGAACAAGTAAAAGTTGAGCTCTCATGCTAGAAAAACATGTAGTCAAAGTTCGGAGGTAATGATAAATGTTTCAGTAGGTCACATGCTATAAATTATCAATCAAAAAATTTTATGTCCGTACGAGAAAAAAACCAGCAAGCATAAAACAAAAAATCATTCTCGAGAATAATACTTGCAAATCTAGTAAAACTATAAATGTCAATCACACAAATCAGAATTTAATCCAAACATAAAACAAATCACTAGTAAATCACTAAGAAATAAAGATATAAATTTAATAGATCGAATCCAGAGTCATTACTAACAAATGTGCATCCCTTTAAAAATCAGGTGCTACAGCTCTTTAAAACCTAGTTGAAGTTCCATTGAAGACAAATTTCACTCGTTATAACCAAACCTACTTAAAGCAGAGGATGGGGATAAAAAAAATCATCTACAAAATCAAAAAATAATATTACAACTAAATCCATTTCAAGCAAAGGTTGGAGCTAATTGTCCATGAATAACCCTTATGGGGAAGGAATAACTTTCACGGACAATAACTCTTTTCGGATCATATACATCTAGTAAAAATTTGAGGGCTAAGTAAACACAACATAATTTCCACAGGTAAGAAAAACATATCCATTAGACAGATAAGTAAATGTAATTGCCCCTCATCTTTCTATTGGTGCTTGCATTGGCCCTGTGCACCCAAGACACAAAGTATCATCACCGTCTCCCAACAAGTTGCGATGGACAAAAAAAAAAAAAAAGTATACATGAACAGAGCATTGAGAGGGAAGGAGCAAGGTGCCGCGTACCTGTATAAGCTGAAATCGTTGGAGGCTGGTAGTGGCTGATGACGGTGATGTCCTAGATGAGGCAAACGCTGGTTTCTCGCGGTGCGATTCCTAATCCCCATCGACCAATCGGATTTTCCCAAAGAATTGGTTAGACTCCGCTTCTCCGCACAACCCGACCTCCGACTCCAACAAATCCACCAACAAAAAATCCGGCCGCCGGCGATGTTCTGCCCAAATCGAGACCAAATCCATCTATGAATCAAAAAATCCTACATATACATAACACTATGGGGGCGAATCCGCTCAAAACGAAATCCGCCTCTGCAAATCGTAATGAAATCGGAAACAGAGATAGGAATAGGCGCCCCACCTTTGTACGAAGCGACAATGGGGAAGACCCGACGCGGCGAGGCGAAGGGTTCCTCGTCGGAATGGACACCGCCACCGACCTAAAACCCTAAATCCTTGCGCGGCGAGGAACTCGGCGTCAACACCGCGGCGTGGAGCGGTCAGCTGGCGCGACCGCTGCACCGTGGAAGACGACGCTACGGGCGTGGGGCCGAGATGGAGCGAAGGCGCCCGACCGCGGCGGCTTGCGCAAATGAGCCGCTGGTCGGCCGGAGGGGAAGGTCCACCGTCCACCAAAAACGCAAAAAATCCGGCGATGGCTTTGCAAAAATGAACGGCGCTCCGACGGGGCGGAGATGGAGCACGAGGCGCGCGGCGGCCGCCGCTTGCACAAAAGTAAGGCGCCGCCGGAAGGATAGTCCGCCCGGCGCCGACTAAAAACCCCGGCGAGGGCTTTGTCGCGCGCGAAAGCGAGGCAAATGGGGAAAGGAGGAGGGAGAAATGGAAAAGGAGGAGGGGGAAATAGAAATGGAAACGGTGGGAGGCGGTCACGGGCGGCATTTCACTGTTCAAAAAATAAATTAAAAAATTCACGCTAGAGGGCCCAATGATTGCTTGGCTCGGCTCGCCTCGAGAAGAGACGGAGAGAAGACTAAGCGCCGTAGAGGAGCGCTCGCGCTGATTTTCTGAAGTAAGCGCTACAAGCGTCGCCAAATAAGAATCCCTTATACGGCACCTTGCTACTGATTCAATTCATATAATATAAGCTATAATATCGGGTCATGCGGTAAAGACATGGTGAGAAGGGGAAAATATGATATTTATAGAGGCATCTAGGTGATACCTTTTCTCGAGATTTCTCGCAAGGGACCATAAATGCCTGCTCCCAAATTTTTTTCGCCATGTCTACGGATTCTCTTCTAGAATTCATGGAAACACTCTTCGTAATTAAGTCTACAAATCTTGACTAGATTCTACCGTCCTACTTTTTTTTTTTTTAAGACCACGCCGTTGCGCTTTTTTCATTAAGTAGAATAAAGTTCAAACAACAAGATGCAACGGTAACCAAACGGTTACCGAGGCGAAACCTAACAACTACTGGATACATTAGCAGGGATTACATCTTCACAGCTTTGCGACAAATCCACCCGCCCGATTACCCGCAATTTGGGTTAGGCGACCTCCTCGGCCAGGCCCTCGGTGTTGAGGTCTAAGGAGGAGAGGTCCAAAGCTCCATCAAGAAGCATTTCGAAACGGCGCCATTTAGACTGCGACGTGGCACCCCTGAAGGCGGCCTTGACCTCTCCTCTCGGCGGGGGAGCCTCTCCTCCACTTCGATGCCCAACTTCCGAAGCAAAAGCGATGCAGGCCTGCAAAGTCGCATTAGCCGCCCTTGGGCGCGCGCCCGCGCGATGCAGCGGGTGAAGGCATGCTATGGCTGCCGGGTGCGGATGCACCACCCGTTTTTTTTTAACCTCATAGTAATCAAGTTTCGCCCCTTTATGCACCCCCAAAGCCCATTAAGCTGCACCACCCACAGCCCATCAAGACCATTGACGTCTCTAATTTTCGTCACCAGTGATATTCGGCGGCCAACATTCACGCACGAAGTCGTCCCGCGCCGTATCGTCGGCCACCGGGCTGCTCGCTTCCCTCATCCCTCTCCGGCGCTCCCCGCTCCTCCAGACTGCTCCTTCGTGCATCACGGCACCAAGCGCACCAAGGCAAGATCAAGGCACCAAGCAGATCAAGGCACCACAAGCAGATCACGCCGGCACCAAGCAGAAAGCAGACCACGCCGCCAAGAACAATATTTTAAGGTAAGATTAGATTAGATGCCGTTTCTTTTTCTCTTTCTCAAATTAACCTAAAATAGCGCAGTACATATTTATGCTCCTTTTATATGTGTTAATGGTAGGCTAATTGATGGAACGATTTTACAAAAGAAAAAGCACGAGCACAGTAGTTCCAAAGTAATCTCCTAATCCTTGTTTGGATGATATCAATTGGGAGGAGGAGATTAAATATGATCCAGGATTAAGGAAGCAAATTGATGACTATCATCCTAATCTCAGAGAGACTGAGAGAAGGAAATACTTGGAGAATAGGCCTTGCCAACCTCGTACACTTGATTTTCCCCGTGACATATATTGGGCGAGCTCCGAAAGGTTCATTCCTAATGGTTCGATGAGTTCGATTGGCTTGAATACAAAGTGAGTCCAAAGATAAAGCATATTGTTTTTGTTGTTTTTTATTTAGAGATAAGAAGGATGCTGGTTATGATGCATTTGTTAAAAATGGTTGGAACACTTTTCATAAAAAAGACACGCTAAGAGCTCATGTAGGAGATGTCGGTGGAGCACACTATGTCGCAATGAAGAAGTGTGATGATCTGCTACAAACAAATCAGCATATTGATGTTGCTTATCATAAAGTCAATGAATCTAGTAAGAAGAATTATTTTACTAGGCTGAATGGGTCTATTGACGTTGCTAGAATATTATTGCAGCAAGGATTATCTTTTCAGGGCCACGATGAGTCAAAGGATTCCTTAAATAAAGGGAACTTCGAGAGAATTTCGTAATTTCGCGCTAGCAGCAAAAAATCCAGCCTTAAGAAAGGCAATAGGCACAAGTAAATGTGACAATAGTCTTTTGATTGCTCCTGAAATACAAAGGGATATTGTGCATTGTTTTGCAAAGGAAGTGCTACATGCTATTCTAGCAAAAATTGGAGATGGTGTCTTTTCCTTACTAGTTGATGAGTCAAGAGATGTTTCTTGGAAAGAACAAATGGCGAGTTGTCTTGAGATATGTAGATAAATGTGGAGTTGTCAAAGAGAGATTTGTTGGTCTTGTTCATGTGATTTGAAAACAACATCCGCCCATCTCAAGTCTCGCTATTGATGAATTATTGGCTAATCTTAAGTTAAGCTTAAAGCAAGTCCGTGGCCAAGGATATGACGGTGCTAGCAATATGAGAGGTGAGTTCAATGGCTTGCAATCTTTGATAATGAGAGAAAATAGTTCAGCTTATTACGTGCATTGTTTTGCTCATCAGCTCCGTTAGTACTTGTGGCTATTGTTAGGAAACATAAAGGGGTTAGTGAATTTTTTAATAGGATCTCTATGTTACTAAATGTGGTGGGTGGATCATCTAAGAGAAGGGACCTGATTAGAGATATTAATCTTACAGAAATTAGTAAGGCACTAGGGTGTGGGCAACTTGAAACCGGTACAGGGTTGAATCAAGAGCAAAGTCTTCAAAGACCTGGGGATACTCGTTGGAGTTCCCATTATAAGTCTCTCAAAAGTTTGATTGGCATGTTTTCTACAATAGTCAAGGTGCTAGAAATTGTGGAAAAGGATAAAAAGGATTGGAAAATTAGAGACCAAGCATCAAATCTTCTAGAATACTTCCAGTCTTTTGACTTATTTCCTATGTGGAGAAAGAGGAGATGATGAAAGTCACAAATAACGCCATGGTTCATCGCTTCATGAAAATGCAAGGACGTAGATTTTGTAATACCCGGTTTTAAGAACAAAACCAAGTATACACCATATGTGAGCCCCGGAAGTCAAATCTCACATATAGCCACAAGTAAAGGGTAGTATCAAGTCAACAATGCTTAAATATAACGAACATAATACAAAAGAATATAACCTCAGCTAGCAGACAGCGGAAAAACACTCCGATTCTCTGTGTAGACTCCACGAGGACCGACCGACCGGGTTGATCACAAGCCTAAACTTCACCGAGGTGTGGGGAATAGCAAGAGTGAGTCCATGTCGAACTCAACAAGAATGGCAAGGCAATATCTTACCCAAATACCATGATCACTATAACATAATAATGTAGAGCATAAACGATAAATTATGAACTGTTAAACAAACATAGGTCATCATCTTTAATGCAAAGGTTCCAGGGCCGCTCATGACCGTGAGCACGGCCGATATACCGTTTTACTGCTGCAGAGGTGTACACTTTCACTGTGAGTCATGATTTACCCGTTCGCCCGAGGTGATCGGCCTCTTAACCCACTTCCAAGGAAGGTCGACAAGGTTCACTATGAAGTCTTTCAAAAGTCCTTAACTAGCCGGTTAGCGTCCCGCAGGGGAGCGTCTAGGCGAATGAAACCCTCCATGATCCCATTCTGCAACCTAGGCTACCGCAAGATCAGCAACAACTAACAAACTAGAAAAATTCCTCATACTTGACTAAAGCCACAAATGCGGCACTCTCGGTTATACTCAGAAATCCCGAGACTAATACGCACAAGTCCACATGTTGCTAATAGTCATGTTTAACGCTCATTGCATAAACATCATTCAAGTCATATGATCACGGTTTAAAAGCTAACATATCCCAAAACAATACTTGCCTTAATATCGATCCTTCTTCAAATCCAAAGCTCCAAGATAAATCCTTCTTGATTACCAGATCACCACGCTAAGCTCACCGTCTACTTGATTCCAATCAACAACACACAAATATATAGAGCCATTCATGCATAGCAAACAAAGCTATAATTAGAACAGTACACCAACACGGGAAAATTGAGTTGAAAAGGTTATAAAACTAATCTACACATCACTACGATCACACAGACGCCGAAAACACACTAATCGGAGCTACGGTGCGGAAGAATCGTCTACTGAAAGATTATTACAAGCTTGGTTCATTTTAATAATTATAAAGTATGAATAGAATATATAGAGGAATATCATATTAAGTCAAATTCGCATTTGTGTTGGAAGAACAATTCAATTTTATCTAAAACTGATGCACGTATAAAACATTTACTTTCTTGAAAAGAATTAAACAAATTAATATTTTATTTTATTGAAAAGTTTATAATCTGATAGCTATAGCACAATTGATGAACAAAACATATAGATAGTTAATGAAAACGGTGAAGTTTGCTACACATCACGACTTGGTGTGAATCACAGAGCAGGGATAGACAGTTCAGGCTTTGGCCACGTATGGAGACGCTCAGCTCAATGGACTGCATGGCCGTGTTTTTCTATTGTATTTCCGGATTTGTTTTTCTCAAGGAAAACGGCAAGAAAACACATTGATGTCATTGTGATGTAATCAAGCTAGCTAGCAAGAGGCATGCATGGCCGAACTACTCTACTAGTTCATGCTTGCGCGGTGACAGCGCGTGCGTGTGCTGGGAGGCGGGATGCAGGGCTGGTGTGCCCGTTCAGCAGATTTGACCTAGCAGGCCGGTGCCATGGATGGGAGCTCGGATGCATCGTCGAAAGCATAAGTGTGACAAGGAAACACAAAGATCTCACCGGGTTGATCTCGTCAAAGGATGGCTTGGTGAAAGCACGAGGCCAAACGGCGCCGGCGGCAATGGAGCTCCTGTGAAGATGACGACGCGAGATGATCAAACCAAAGTGAAAATAAGATTAAAACGAACTCATCGTCTTCACGGGTACGATGCCGATCTCGTCAACTTGCTTACGTGTAAGATGGAGCAGCGAGATGAAATCGAACTCGACGGTGGCAGCTAGGGTTTCGCGGCGGCTATGAGCTCGGACGGAAACAGAGTTTGCGTGAGGGTTGGAAACAGGGCGACGTGGTTTAGCTGCTCGGTATTTATGAGCAGAGAAAGAGCCTGGGGTGCATCGAGTGTTAGTCTGTGCCGTGGCCATATGGCCCAATGGATTGGACCAGCACGTCAAGAGATCAGGCTACTCGGGCCAAAGAAGAAACGAGGGAGAAAGAGAGGCAGCAGGCTGAACTTAGCTGCACGGCCAGAACCAGAGAGAGAAAAATAAATCCTTTTACTTTTATTTGAACCAAATTTTAAATGCTTTTCAAAGAGAATTTAATTTCCTTTTCGATTTCAAAATCAAAACCAGTCATCACAAAGAAAAATGATGCACCAACATGAATGCTCAAACATGTTCCTAAGCCCTATGATGAATTTTAATTTAACGAAAAATTGTGTTTTCCTATGTTTCATGAGCTCAAAAAATTCAAAATTAAATCAATTTTACTTTATTCTCAAAAATGAAAAATTTAGGGTGTTACAGATTTCAAGATAAAGATTAAAGGTAATTTATTATATTTATTTTCATTTGTTCATTATTTGGTTGAAAACATGAAATTTGAACCACAAGTCATTCGTTTTCTTTTTTCGTGGCAATCAAACGTCGAAGATGTTTAGGACTTGAAGTTAAATGATGTTTTTTGGTGTTTTTGACCATCGTAATGGAGTAATGGTACTTATTTTTGGTACGCTTCTTAATCACTTAAATATAGTTGCACCACCCTCTATTTTGCTCTAGCTTCGCCACTGGCGATACGGCCGCAGCGACGCAAGGCGTGGGTGGAGGAGGCGGAGTACGCGACCGACGCAGGCGCGGCCCCGACTTGATAAGTGGCGTGCCAACGGCATGCACACCAAATCTTTAATGTCTTGCTGCGGGGCGTGCGGCTCTGCGAGGTGGTGTCCACCTCATCTGCGGAAGACACTGGAGGCGGCTCCGAGTGAGCAGCAGGCCCATCCTGCATAGAAGGTCCTAGTGTCGATGCAGCAACCTCCATCAACATTGGATCTTCCACCAAAACTCGACCAACATGCTCCGCATCCAAGCTTCCAGGGACATCACCGTCCATAAGGGCAGCAAGGATGGGGGCCGGTTCCCGCTATCTGAATGACAAAGAGCGAGGCAATGAGTTCCACCAAAGATCGGATCATCCGCCATACCCCCGACCAGCATGCCCGGCATCCCGACGCAGCGATAGCGCCAATGGATCCAACTCGAGGAAGGCAGGAAACGCAGTGGTAGTGGCAGTGGTGGTCGGGTCGCAGCACGCTTCGGCTTCGCTTCGCTTCGCCGCCGCCCGACGTCCGCGAGGATGATCATGGATCGAAGTGTCCAACAGGACACCATCAGCACCATCAGCATCATCCAGAACAACACTATCCACCACAGTGGCAGAGGATGGAGTACGGGTGTGGCACCATCAAGCCGGCGTTGAGGTTGCCCACGGGCCACCCCTAGTTTGCGCCAGCACCAACGGGCATGGTGACCCTCGTCTCCACATCGGAGGCACTGGACCGAACACGGCAGCGGCGGCAACCTGGTCGGGCCAAAGCGGTTGAAGAACCGCCCCACCAGTTCCAGTGGAACCGACGAAGCGTGAGGCCTTGTGCCGGGCGAGGCGAGCCAGCCCGCATCGACGACGCACGTGACAACACCTTCCTCCAACCCTCAACGTCAGGAGCTAAGATACGACGCCAAGGGCCAAGGCGCCGGAACACCGGTACTGTGAGACGACCAAACACGCACCCAGCGCACGCGCTGGAGCCCGGCCACGCAGGGTAGCCAATGGACGAGCATAGGACAGCCCCGCCATCTCCTATGACGTTGTTTCGACCCTCGCCGCTAGCACGCGATGGGGGCGCCATGACGGAACGCATGCCGGGGGTGGCAGAGCCGCAAGCCGTGGGCGACATCCTCAAAGGCCGTGGACGCCCGGAGGACCGCGCCGAGGTAGGGGTGGCCCCTCTCGTGGCTCCTCAAAGATCGCAGCCATCGAGGTCACGTCCCGCTGGCGACAAGCCTTGAGCGGCCAGCCGAACGGCCTCTGGATGGAACGGAGCAGCGTGAGAGGAGAGGGATTTTGGTGACCCGGGGAGATGGGTCGCGTGTCGACCGCGGCGACGGCAGGGACGCAGCCGACGGTGGCGGCCGCGCCGACGGCGCCCAAAGCTGGATCCGACGTCTACGAATCGGACGCCCGCGCAGCTTCACCGGCTTCATCGCCGCCGCCCTCATTCTCTTCCTCCTCGTCCTCGTCTTCCGAGATGTCCTCGAAGAGGAGTAGCGAATCAGCCTTCAGCTGCGACTCCATCTCGGCGTGGCCTCCTCACAAGGTCGGCGTGCGCCGAGGCGAGCCCGGCGGAGTCGGTGGTGGGTCGGGGTGGCCGACAGTTGCAGCGTCCCGCGATGCAGTGCCGCCGAGCTGAGCCGGCTGATGCGGATCCCCAAGAGGTACCGCAACGTCCACGAACCGCCCGCCAAGGATGCGCCCGCCGCCCGGCATCCTCGTGGCAGCGGCGGCCGTCGCGTCGGCGATGACGCCATCGGCCCTAGCAGGTGGAGGAGCAGCAGGATGCGAGGTTACGACGGGCGACTTCGGCCAGCTGAGCAGCAACATGTGACGGCGACACAGGCCGCCGGCTGCCCACCGAAGGAGCAGCTCCACCCGAGAGGCCCACATCACCGGGGAAAAAGACCCATCAAGCTGCAAATCTTGATGAGGTAGGAGTGGATCTGTAGCTGGGAGAAGGATTTGGGTTGGATTTGTGGAGGATTTTGCTGGATTTTGGTGGTTTCCGTCGGGGGCGGACGAGCGCCGGAGGGGAGCGGGCGGAGTGCTAATGGCTCCATACCCACCTTGACCCGCACGAACCTTCTACCGTCCTACTGTTGTACAATCTTTCTTTGACTTCGGTTGTAATCAGGTAAGCAAAAGTGGCATGTGTATGTGACCCGAAGCAATCCAAAATAAGTACTTCCTTCTGCACAACTAACTTCCTTACATTCATTTAAGTTATAATCAGTACCTGCTGATCTCATTACAAACTGAATTCAACAGAAAGAAAGTTTACAAAAACAAACTTTTTAATTCAATCTTGTACATTTTGCGTGTGCCAGAAGGATATATTTATTGTCTCGTTGACTTACGAGTTTCTAAATATTCTAAATAAAAACCGTACACATGGATACTATGTTGGAGTGTAAGCATGTTCCATTGCGAAAATGTGAGCAAAAGTATCATCATTTTGTGTCCATCACCAGATACTATTTGATCTCGTTGATCAGAGAGATTCATTTTGGAAATCACAGAATGGACACAGATTAATTCCATTAACGAATCAACACAGTGCATGGTAGCTATAACACATCATCTTGCGATGACCAAACTTAGTTCATCGTTACACAGCCAACAGAAAGAGAAACACGCATAGATTAACAGAACAAATTATTGAGAACTCTCATGGGAGGGAAAGGATAGATGTAAGTCGAAAGAGTAGTGCTAGTATAGTACCTAGTGCGCCCATAGTGTTCAGTAGAAGTGTGAGTTCTGCTGAAAGACGACCCCACTAAGTTCCCACTGTTCTTGGCAGTAGTAGTTGCTGCCGCCGCGGCCGTTTACTCCGTTGCCAAAACCTAGGACCACGTCGCTTGCCCCTGTGATCTTTGCATCCTTCCTCGATTGTTGAGAGCTGTTGAACACCTATGCCGCTCCTCCAATTCAGCAGCCACAGCACGCGCCATGTTCATGGACGACAACAAGTGGTGGTTCAAATGGTTCGAGCTTGACCTGTTGTTCGCCCCAAAGGCAGCAACCGCCTCGATGTCAATTGCTGATATAAGGTTTAAGATCCTCCCCGCCGCCCTCGTATCCTTGTCGCGGACTGAGTGCACATTATTCCCGATTGTTTGGGCAGCTTCGGGGTGGTCGTCGCCGCCTTCCTTGACTTGGCTGGCTTCTTCCCCTCACTGTGGCCTTTACCCTTGGGCTTCTGATCTCCTCCTCCCATCTGCTCCACCGGGTTGTGCTTGCTGTCGATGGAGACCATGCTGGAGCTGTCCTCCACGTAGTGGAGGATCCAACTTTACTGTCTTGCTGGCCTGCTTGAAGCCAAGCATGTCCTGGAGCATGAAGAACTTGCGGGCAACCTCAACCTAGGGAGAAATTTTATTATATTTCTTTTCGAAAGGTCAAGATTTTATTACATTTCTGATAGATTTTATTATGTTTTCAAGCGCATTAAAATAAAGCACCAATGATCAGTGTTGGTGATGTTCTGTGCTTTAGGGTTTGGAGACAGTAGACAAGTGAGCCACAGACGACCTCTCCATGGAGGTGGCTTCTGATGGTTTCCACTTTGCAGAGAGACCAAAGAGGGCAGAAATCATAGGTGTGGGTCCTCACATCGCGCCAATCATAAAATGTGTTTGTCCTGAGAATTTGGACCTGTAGACTAACGTGTTGGAATTGCCTGCTTTGTGAATAGTGTGGCTAACCATTACTGACTTTGTTCTAAATAATAAGACATTTTGACTTTTCTAGATATATTAATTTAACTATGTAAGTAGACTTAGTGTATATCGAAGTGTATAACAAAAACTATGTATCTAGAAAACTCAAAACGTCATATAATTTGGAATGCAATGGAGTACTAGTTTTGTTAATTCCAAATTTCTAGTAATTCCACCATATGCAAAGAAAAACAATATTAGCCTGAGGCATACTACGTAACAAACCGACACATAACTTCTACTATAATGAAGAAACAAGATTAGCAAGACCAAGGCACCAAGCATATGGAGTACCTTCAATGCAAAAACATGGCCACCTTCGCTGATGTGTTCCTCTGCAGAGAGATGCAAAGTAGACTCCCCCTCAGACCAATTAAATTCTGCTAACCCTGTTGCAAAAACAACAGACGGAGTTGGAGTTATGCAAACTAATGTAGAGCTATGGAAGAGCTCATCATGCAGCAATACTCCATAAGTGAAACGGGAATGTTTGAACATGGATATAGACGCCACTGAATATATAATTGAACAAAGATCATTACATTTTTATTAACAATAACCCGTGCATACTATTTCCACGGAAGAAAAGTTCATCAGTTAGATTTCACAGGTTTTAGGACAAAAGATAACAGAAGATGCCATCTTACTTGATGAGGAAGCATATGGCACTGCGTTTCCTGTTGCTACCATTGTTGTATTGCTGTTAACTCCAGGCCTGTGTCATTGCAATTCACAGAGGTAAATGTCATTGTTATATTTTTTTTTCGAATCGCAAAAGATTTGTGTATCTTTGTAATTAGGTAGAAGAGTTTAACCACAATGTCATTGTTATATTGCTGAGCCTGATTCATTAGCTTCTGCATCAACTCATCACTAGATAAAATATGCGTATTTTTTCTATTTTGGGCAAACGAAAATGTGCATTGCTTATCTCATCAAGTCACTTATGCAAATAAACACGAGTAATGTATGATGCTAATGCAACAGGTCAATGAACAGAAAATAATCTCAACTAGGTCTGACTGAAGATATTGTCCAGTGGGAACATCATTCTAGGTAAATGTCTAAAGTTGTTGGGAACTGCAAAAGTTAATTTCAATTTGAAGGAGAGATTGCTCGATGTCTGACCTCATTTCATTGGCACTCAAATTACTGTCATATGAGTTCACCTCTCCTGCAACCTGAAATAACAAATTATTAAAGCAAGGTACTCTAATGATGAAAAGTTTACTATTCTGAGTAATACCTTGTGCTGCACAGAACAAAACTAGCAAAATTTAGGAAACTGATGACAAGTTTTCTGAATGAAGGTAAATCATCCTGATCTATCTTGTAGTTTGCTCCTATATGTTGGCAAAAACTGCCAACTGAATTTTTGGGAAGATGTTTTCCTGATGTATATATCTGAGGATCAATGCCAACATATTCAAAATTTTGTAGGGGTCTACTACTTACTGGTCATCAAACTGATTTAATAACTTGGAGGTCGATTCAATCTGGTAAATTTCAGTGAAATCTCTATATGGACATTTGACAAACTCTAATTCAGGGCCTAAATCTTCTATGTGGTTAATGGATAATGACACGATTTTCACAAAGAAAAAATCTGATTCAGAAGTGACTAGGAAGCCCCACTTGATATTTCTGTGCTCAAAATGAAAGTGTAAATATTTCGCCTTATTTTCTACTACTCTGTAATAAGCAGAGTGGTTAGGAATGTGATTGCATCGGTGTAACTTGTAGACCTATCAATGTTCAACAATATAGGATATGGGGTGTATGTAAAGCATCCTTGTGACATTCTTGGCCAAGCTTTGCTCATATATGATGTACCAAGCAGGCTTTTCACATGATTGGATTCAAACAGAAATGAGGTGATTGAGGTGACCGAAATCATTCATCGTGCAGCTTTATTTTTTGTGAGATGTGAGCACAGGCACCGAATGTTTCACAAGAGCTATATATCTGTCTTCAGTGTAATTTCTGCATACTTCATCCAACAAAACTGCATGCGCAGTGGTATCTACACCTGGCATTGTTAGTATGCTTTTTTACAGCTTGTTGGGACCACGCTTCTCCCCACAACACCCATTTTTACCATACGTTTACTTCATTTGTATAGCTTCTCAAAGATGCGTTTTTTTTTCACCGCTCGACCAAACAGAGCCATTCTTATTTAAAAAAAATGGTGTATGCCCAGTTTCAGGTAGATATAGCTTGTCCCATCTCTCTATCATTCAGTATGTAGGGTCACTATTTTTGTTTACCTATCACCTTACTTAACAAGAATGAAACACTGGATTGGAACTAGCGCAGTGTGTAGCAATAAGGTGATGTGAGGAAATTACATATACCTGCGGCAGTAGGAGTGGAGGACGAGCACCGACGTAATGAAGAGTGTTTGTCACAGAAATGCTGATCTCGACCTGGAGGATACAGGTGGCGAAATTCGCCGGCGCCAGTTTGTGCAGTATATCTTCGTGCACCCGACGCAACTGCTTGGCCATGTCCCCAGCCCACAAGAGATGGCGCCAGGCGCTCCTCTGCTGGCAATCTGTGATGAGCTCCAGCGCCTTCTCCATGCTGTCCGCTAGATCATCCAGTGGCGCGCTAAATGCTGGGTGCATCACTGCGCCCATCGTCAACTCTTTTTAGCCAGGACAAAAAGAGCAGTGATCCTGGTCGCGCACCTCTGGATGTCTCTACACTCCTTCTTGTTCTTCTGGATCGTCTCTACTGCTTTCTTGATCGCCAGGCAAGCTTTGACGATCCTCTCCAGGCCACCGAGTGCAAGATCGGCCATCTTGCGTTGAACTGTTGAGCTTGAGGGCGTCAAAGACCATTCAGATCAGATCTTGGTTCCAGCAACAATTAACTGAAGGAATTATGGAATAAGAAAGCAAGTGCACACCGACCTGAGCAGTGCAATGAATGAATCGATATTGGGTCTTCTCTTCTCCTCCTTCTCGATCGCCTCTGCTTCACAGTTCACACCCTGCAGTCCGTCAATCAAGGAATACAAACTTACAGTGTCTCCTCTCCGATGTGATGGAGAGGAACATACTAGCCTGCTTTATAAAAGACCAATGGACTGGCTGATACGGAGGCCGCCGAAGGAGACTTCCGGTCAGTCGTGGTCTTTGTTTCGTTGGGGCCCTCGTTCTTCTCGGCCATCTTTTTTTTTTTTGGGGCACCTTTTTTTTTTTGGTTGACCAAAGTCCTTCTCGTCCTTCTAAGGTCCTGTTTGGCGAGCGATAGCTTCTCCGTGAACATCTTCTCAAAAAGCTTTTTAGCAAAACTCTGAAAACTGCTCTAAGAGAGCATCACAGCTTTTAGTCTAAACTAGGGGCAGGACATGGGGACAGTAGGGCTAGTCAGGGTTGTATACCCGATATTTGATATTTGTGAACAATTTGATATATATTTCTTTGATAACTGCAATCCATATAAATAATATGTATTTTTTTAAATAATGTGGCATATATGTTTGTGAGATCTGCAATTCATATAAATACCTAAATTACATCACTCTGTCTAATAAATTACACTGAACAAACTATTGTAAATATAGTACTAAAGCGGTATAAATATAGATATAAGACAGTGTAAGTACCTGGGCAAAATCTGGTTATTGGGAGGGGCTAAAACAACTGGTTATTGGTAAACAACCTTTGAGGTGATCGGTAGTATCTGTTAGATGTTTTATTATAATCAATAGCGCAGTAAATATTTCCCCTACACAGGCAATATTTTTTGGCAACGATATTTTAGGCTAACCATCAACCGTGAGGACTAATATTCTATTAATATATAATCAACCTTTAAAGTTATACAAGTAGTACCTATATAGGATATTTTATATTTTATCCCGTGGTACCACAATTATTTTCAGCAACGATCGTGTCATGAGTTTTGATATTTTTTTAGGACCGGGCGATAGCCAGGTGGTTAGTTTCCCCGGTGTGGAGGCAACAGCTCTTGGGTTCGATCCTCATCGGGGGATGAACTTACGCGTCTCATTTTCTTCTTAATGAAAAACCACCTAGTTCCTCCTAGGTTTGGTTGAATTTTTTCATGTCCAAGACCGCCTCGGGGCCTGACTTTATTCTGCTCGAAGCTGCCGCAGCACCTCGCGTGCCTCGGGCCTGACCCACGGCGCCGGGTCGATGCGCGCAACGCGAGGTTGAGTGTGTCCATGAGCTCGCCCTCGACGGTGGGCGGCGGGCGGCGGCGTAGTGTGTGCTCCGTGTCGAACACCTCCGGGTCCACTCCTCCTGACGATGGACGCAACCCACCGCGGCGAGGTCCATACCGCCGGGGGAGGTGCCCGCCCGCCAGCTCCGGGGATGTAAACGTCCCGTCTTGGCGCTGGCTTTCTTCAGCAGCGCCCGGCCGCCCGCCGGCATTACCCAGCCAGCGCCCGGCCGCCACCAGCACGCCAAGTTCGCCGTTCGTGCGTACCGCGATACCAAGTCGAGATCTTGGGGCCGCGTTGCTTGTCGAGGAGCACGTGCTGGCCGTCGGATGCGGTGCGATGCTCATGTAGAGCCATGGGAAACTGTTGGGTCCACCAAGTTTAGATTTCCAAATCAAATATGCAAAACTGTTGGAGATGGTCTACTTCTTCACTTGGTAAATATTTTAGCAAGTTGGCAAAAACCAAGAATTGTCAAGTTTATTTTGTCAAACACACGGAGATGCTCTTAGGTTATTTTTTTTTTTGTAACGATGGAGGTGAGTAACTTCTTTTAAAACAATATAATAGATCTAAAAATAAAATAAATCTAACAGTTATGGATAGTTAGTCTTTCAAATTAATTCCTTTTTTGAGATTACACAGACAACGTAGACGCTCATTACTGCACGCACACTCACTCCTATGAACACACATATGCAAACCCTACCCCTATGAGCACCTTCGAAGGACTGAGCCGACAAATCTTGAAGTTCACGAAGTCACCACAAGCACCTCGCAGTCGGCGGGGGACGTCGCCTACCACTTAATGCATAGTGTCGGAAAATCCTGGAATAAATCCTGGATTGATGTTTTACGATTAATGTGAGAATTTTAAGTATTTACCTTTTTTTTTCTAACGCGTCTGGGGTGAGAATTAATGTGGAGCCTCTATTGAGGCCTCTAATTAGTAATAGTAAGATTTTCGAGCTTTCTAGAAAGCAAAAACTAGTAGAAGCTCTGCAAACAGGTCCAAACACCATCAGTACCACCAATGAATGAACTGCTGAAGATATCTATGTACCTATAACATGTTCAAGCATAAAATTTGACTCGCCTAATTTTTAGTCTCTCAATCCATTCCACCACACTTCAGTCACTCTATCTGTGTCCTAGTTTTGTCGTCCACACGTTTCCAATCCCAATGTCACACAAGATGACATTTCTAATTTAAAGCCTACACAATCCAAGTTCAAACCGAGACTATTCAAGGCACGTCCAGTCACCAGGTAGAGTTCAATTTCACTAGTAATATAGGAAATAAATATAACATTTGAATATATAATAACCTCCTAATTATAAACTACTAAATCCATTTTAAATTATAATTCATTTGACTTTTTAATATCAACTTTGACCACTTGTCTTATTTAAAAATTTGTGCTAAATATCACATCTTCTGTTGTGGCTAGCTTTATTAACAAAAGTTCTTCAAAAATAATTTAAATTTGACTATGTTTGTATAAATATTTTTGAATAAGAGAGGCGGTCAAACTTGGGTCAAAAAGTTAAACGAATTTTAATTTGAAATGGAGTGAGGGACAAGGACACCTCCACCACGTGCAGTCAGGCAAAATCTTATTATCAATAGATCATTGTTGGTCATGACCCACAGGTCCCACACTCAGCGTCTCCTCACTCCTTCGGGTCTTTTTTACTAGCAAATATGCCCGTGCGTTTGCAACGGGAAGAAAAAAAAAAACTATACTATTATTATGCCCGCACTTAGATTTATAACTTGAAAATAATATTATCAGATGATCGATCTGTTTTGTATCATTTATATTTATATATATTCAATAATATTTGTAAGAGACGTCATCGAGAAAATGTATAATAAATGCGTTAGAGCTAAGAGAAGAGAATGATGGTGGCAATAATTATTATCTGAGAAATTTTTCTTCTGTCGATATAGTAATGCAAGAAATTTTAAACCTTTGACAATAGAGCATCCACTATGGTGAGGTCCTTGAAGATGGGAAGGAGACTGGGACGACACGTACATGTGGATATCCGCTTTTGCTGAGGAGACTGGGGCGACACGTACGCGAGAATCGCCGTCTACAACAACAGAAAGAACGTGTCGGGTATATGGCGGACATCTGCGCTCCGCTTTCTGCTCGGTAATAAAAAGTTTTGCCCTTTAGAAAATATAAACGCATCCATTGCGCTTCCACAACAAAGCTCGAGTGGACTTTACTTGCCAATACAAACAATTTTGCTCAAAGAAGTACTTCAAGAAAACTTTTCCATTACACAGGAAATTATTTGAATATTTATTTGAAGGGCTTTTTCTCTCGGTGGGCGAATTGACGTGCCTCAATATAACCTCAAAAGCTGCATCATCATTGGCCCAATTGGCCCAAACGCAAAGATGGTTGAAGCTGGTAGCCCATCCCCGCAACTTGTACTCGCCTCCACCTGCCTCTCTACTTTGCTTTTTCAAGGTGGGACTCAACAGCTCCGTCGTCTCAAAAAAACCCTTAACAGCTCCGATCTCCCGCACCGCCTGATCCGCGATGACTTGTTGTAACTTGTGCTGGGCTCGTCTCGCTATATCCTTCATGGGCCATGACCCTGAGGTGAAAAGCCCGGTGAAAAAGGAGGTGAAAAAGAGGTGGGACTGAAATTTTCTCTCTTTATTAGTAGGTATAGAATCGGATGTCTCACTCCTTCAATCTTGTGTTGTTTCTCCGAAACAACGTCGCAGCGCCCCTTGGAAGCTGGTGGTCAGCGCCTCAGCGGGCACGACGTCAGTCTCCGCGTTGTTTGCTGGCGGTGGCAGTACCAGTACGTCTCTACATCCTTTGTCCTATAAATAAACGCAATTCTTTGACTGCCACAATCCATCTTTGACCATTCGTCTTATTTAAATTTTTTATGTAAATAATAAAATAAATAAATTATTATCAAAATATATTTAACGAAAAAATAACTCATAACAAAACAAATAACATTTATTAAAATTTTTTGAATAAGACAAACAGTTAAACATGAATTGTAAAAGTCAAAGAATTACGTTTATTTGTGGGACGGAGAGGAGAGCGGCTTCCCTCCCGATTATGTATCCCTCTGCGCATTTTTTTTTTTTTTTTTTTTTTGGAAGGGAAGATATATTAAGCAAGAGAGCACACTACATCCTCCCAATTATAAACTAGACCTCAAAGAAAAAGAAAATTACAACCAAGTCCCCGGGGACGGGGTATCATCTTCGTCCTCCTCGATGTCCAGCTTCGCCGCCGCCACCATGTCGGACCATGTCCACCTCCCCGTCGGCCAAAGGACACCAAATCTTGATATGCCGCAACAGCCATCACCCGGACCTCCGCCGCACGAATCGATTCTCGTTGAAAGAGCATCGGCCAACCCATTGACAAAAGGGGAGAGGAAGAAGAGATCCATCGCCGCCCGGTCGGAAGACCGGGCGACCGAAAAAGAAATCCACCGCCCACGGAGAACCTAGCAATGAGGATACACCACATACCCACAAGGATGTCCGAAGCATCCACCCTTTCGTAGGCAAAAGAGAGGCCCGCGATACCTAACGACGACAAAAAAGAACAGAACAAGGCCCGCACATGAAGGAGCACATTATTTGCCGGCGTGGAAGCTCCGAAAGCAAATCAACATCACACGCCTGATGGCGAGGTAGCCGTAACTCCGCCAAAGACGAAGGGTCATCGCCACCATCGACAACGACGCGAGGCCGACGAACCCTAACCCTAACCTCACGAAGCCGCCATCGATGACCGCATCACAGCCACCGGAGATGGCATGGAGGATACTCACCTCCACACTGCCTCTTGGAGCTCACCATCGCCGACGAGGATAGTAGAGAAGACGAGGAGGCAACAAAAGCCGCACTCGACGCCATGACAGTTTGTAAGCACCTAACCCGAGCTCCAAGACCTAAATCCTACGCCTATACAAGGGGCCGGATGTCGTTGCTATCAGAGTAACCTGCAAAAACACGGCCGATCCCATCCGTGGCCCGATGCTTGCTCCAAAAGTTTTTTTGACAACAGATGTGTAACACCCCGCCCTCCAAAGCCGCACCGCACGGCTCTTCCGAGGGGCGTGCACGCGTACACATAGCACCCTGCTTACACTTTCGTCCTCGCTTCATGTAAGAGGATTAACCCGAAGGTGCTATGGCTGGAAGGCAAAGGCTTATAAGTTGGCTCCACCCTTCTCAACTAGCAAGGTGGTACTAAACATGTGCACTCAGCACTCATGGGCCATTATTGGGCCACATCCAAATTGGCCGGGTGTCACATACAGCCCCCCTCAAAGGACTCGGCGTCCCCCGCCGAGCACCACCAACTTAACCAGACCTCCCCTCTTGGCACACGCAACCGTGCGCCCGGTCGGCACATGTGCCATGCCGCGCACTCCGAGAGCCTACACGCGTGCAATGAAGCCCATGTCCGCACATCTGGCCCGCACGCCGTGTGGCCGCGAAGGTCGGCTTTGATACCACCTGTAACACCCCGCCCTCCAAAGCCGCACCGCACAGCCCTTTCGAGGGGCGTGTACGCATACACATAGCACCCTGCTTACACTTTCTTCCTCGCTTCATGTAAAAGGGTTAACCTAAAGGTGCTATGGCAGGAAGGCAAAGGCTTATAATTTAGCTCCACCCTTGCTCAACTAGCAAGGTGGTACTAAACATGTGCACTCAGCACTCATGGGCCATTATTGGGCCACATCCAAATTGGCAAGGTGTCACAAGATGCTTGTTCCAAAAGTTATTATATACGTTTTGCTCACAATTATAGCATTCTTACGTGCGGTTCATTAGTACATCATGTCAACCCTTATTTTTACTTGTATGTGTAAATATATCCATGCATCACAATTGATATATAATTTATTTATTGTATGGTGTTCATGCTATTGATAAACTACTGTTTTTTGTTGAATTTAATTGGACGTCGCCTAAGCACATCTTTGGCATAGTTCATAACAGCTTCATCAGCTGTTGTGAGATGTTTTTTTTTTTTTTTTTAACCAAACGCTCATTTCCAAAAACAACTTCATGGTTGAAGCTGTTTTTCTCATCCTCTTATTGGAGTGAGAAAGAGCTGAAAAAAGTAGCTTATCTTAGCTTCATCTCCCAGATGTAGATCCCACCGCACCGTGCACAAAGACAGTTTTTGCCCAGGCCAAGAGAGAGAACGCTCGCGAGGGAGGGAGGCAACGGGGTGTGGCCGGCTGGGGCGCGGCCACCGGAGCACAGCTTGCCGGAGCACGACCACTGGGGCTCCACCCGACGGGCACCGCTCGCTGGGGGGCGCAGCAGCCGGAGTGCAGCTCACCCTGAAAATGGCATGCACCGTCCATCCCAACAATCCCACACTAGACATCACTACATATTAAGGCACAATGACTATTTTGTAGTCACAATAAAGTTAATATTTCTCTATACTTATTTCTGTATTGTTACAATTATGTTTCCTTTTAGTTATGTAAATACACCACTTGCTTCTCTCTGCTCGATTAATTATTAGTTTAACTAGAGCACGGACCATAATCCTGAAAGGCATAAGCAGTAGTCATTGTTTAATACCTCTAACTGATTAGCAATATTAAATTGCAAAATTTTTCACTTTGTTTTTTTTTTCTAAGAGAGTAGGTTGTATATTGACTTTATCCAGCCGAGAGATAAACATATCAATTATTACTAATCTATAATCTTTTGCATCCATATCCATAGCTTTTCCTTCACATATATTACACATTTGTGTATCTTTTATATGCATTTGGCAAAAACATTGATTAAACTATAGTTTCTCTTGTTGTGGTTCATATGTTACGGTGCCATAAATTAAAGAAAACTTTGATTTTTCAAGTTTAATCTTATTGATTGCTACAGGTTTTTCAATGTCAAGTTAATTTAAAACTTTATTGTATTTTTTTATTGGTAACTCTCTTTTTTAATACTTCTTATCAAATAAGGAATCTAGCTTGTAAACTACAAAATAAAACACTACAATGAATTGTATAGTAATTTTGATTATGTTAAAGTGAAATCTAGAATGGTGTAGCTAAACATAAAGGGGTATTAACTTTTTTATTGACTATTCAGTCAAGTAATCTTAAAGACTAGAAACATATAACTGCATGTGGTCTGCATTGACTAGCAAATTATTTTGGAGTAATGGTTATATTATCAATATAGATAATGCTTGAGTTACTAGAAAAAATATATCTAAATTGAAAGTTTATATAAAATATATATGTTATTGTTTTAATATAGTTTCAAAAAAACTATGGTACCAGTAGTATATGAGTTGTTAATAAATATTTGGCATGCATGTTGATTTATCATGGCTCAATATGTCTATTTACTATAAATTAAATTTTTAATATATAAATATCAATATAATTGGATAGTATAGAAACGTCTTTTTACTAATAGAAGTAATTTGATTTAGTTTTAAATGCTTATGATAGATTATGTATTATGTATGGTAACAGTAGATTATATATTTGCAATGCAAAGGAGTTACTTTGCAATATGTTTTATAAAGTAGACATGGATAATTTATAAAAAGTTTTGGAAGGTTACTCCAAATTACCTTTAAGTAGTCGTGATAAATTTGGAGGGATTATTTTAAATTATCTTTCATAAATGACATGTGAATGCCTTGGACGTGAATCTAATAATTATTTAAAATTATCATTCAGCCAATGAATAATAATGAAAACAGTTAGACGCACCGGAGAAGATGGATTTAGTGTTTTTCTAGACTATCGGTACTCTGTTTCTCGGTACTCTGTTTTCAAGTTTCTTGTTATATGTATATGTATACTGTGCTGGGTCGACAGTTCCTCACTTCCTCGGTTTGATCTGTGTTGTTCTTCACTAGGAAAATATTTAATGATCAGATAATTCATGTTTATAAAATTAGTATTAAATTATTGATGAACTTACTGCCTCTCGCAGATTGGCTTTGCTGCGTTAATTCCAAATAACTACGAGCCGCTTCATTGGTTTCTATCGGACGGTCACGTTGAGGTAAGAGATGATTTATTAGTTTTTATTTTATAAAATATGATAAATAAGGGAACCTCTAGATTAAAAATCATGTGCGATCTCCTACTGATATGGTAAATATTTTTTATTTTATAAGTTTGGACATTTAAGGTGTGTACGCATTTTTAGGTGGGAGTGGATACATGACATGCACACATATTATTAGCCCCTGTGTATGTGTGTTAGGTGAGTGGGTAACGTGTTAGTGCTTGTTACGTAATTTCATTTGTAATTTTAGAATTTGTAAAAATATATGTTTGTAACTTTGAGATTTAATAAAAAGTTTCTATGTCATATATGAATTTAGTGAAAATTTTGTTTAATTGTGTGACACATTAAAGTTTCTACGTTAATCTCTATTGATATTTTGATGAAAACATCGCATTATTATATTTGTATATCAATTGAATAGTTCAAACTTATATTTATATTTAGATATCAACTTGCTTTTAAGATAACAAATATTCACTTTATCTATTATTTTATTAGAATAAATAATTGGGCATGTTTATACATGTCTCCACGTAAAGAAGTGGCTTGCATGTGGGGAATTGGTGCATGTCTTTTCGAAATTTACTTCCCGTCATCAAGGGATGTGGCGAAAATGTGAATAATCAATGGCTCGGATTGATTTGAAATATTATCTCCTTAGAGGTAAAGTTTGTACCTTAGCATTGCTCCTCGCGGATTAGTGTTTCTGATCCAGTTTTTTTGCTAGAACGGTGGCAAAATTCCAATAGTGGTCGCTTCTTTGGTCGCGTGATTACATCAGGTCATCCAGCTTTGTAACTCAAGCCAGTCGGTGTTGGCTCCGCTTATATTCACCCAAGATACTCTATTTGAATATGTTGTATATTGCAGTACCGCTTAGAACATGCAACATTTTTAAACTTTTTTGTTGCTGAACTGTTGGCTTGTTATTGGTTCCTTCACTTTCCCATGGTCCCAACATAGAATGTTGGTGCGAAGTTTGTGAAGGCCTATTTGTTGCTTGCATTAACCTTATGGTGAATTTTCTTATGCTGGTGTATGTAAGGAGGTTGTGTCGTTCTGAACTCACACATTCAGCTGGTTGATAGTTTGTTTGGAACATTGATTATATGCAGTTCTATTTTGTTACCTCGAATATTTGAAGTGCCATTTTTGAAGTACCATGAGTGGAAATTTAAAGTACAAGTGCAGTGCACATGTCAACACTGGTGCTGTCGTGCGTGGATGATATGTAGCGCGCATGGCCATGGGGAACACACGGGGGTGGCGAATGGTTGCGGAGGTATTTTAGCAATGGTGAAACAACCGAACGTATTTTTAGCATTTCTGGCCACTCTGCTTCCGAGTGGCTGCACCCACTCTGTATCTGGCCACCAGTCGATACTCTGTTTTCCACTCTGTTTCTGCCTGGTATCCACAAGACGCATTTGCCGGCTGGGATGCTGGATGCAGGCATGGAACAAGAGAATGCAGCGCCATGGAGCCAGATCACTAGATATGCTGGGCTGCTGTCATCCAGTCCAAAATCGAGAAGGGTACTTGGGCCAGGCAAGAAGCCACTGCTGTCAGGTGACTATCTTGTGTACTGGATTACTGGATGCGCCCGATGAATCAATAATTTGATTTCACGCGTCTATGACGTACTAGGGAAACAAAAATACAATTCAATCGCAATGAAGGGAATTCTTGATTTCCAATGACATATAAGAAATGGCTATAAGTTTCAATGACATCCAACAATATTTTTCTTTACCTGATTACATTCAATTACTTGCCGCTGTTAACTTCACACTAATACCGTTTTACATTTTTTTTCTTTAGCTGATAACGAATATTTACATTCTGTCGCCTTTCATCGCTTAATCCTCTGAACCTGTTCATTAGGTTCTGAATAGTTGTCTGTGTGATCGATCTGGCTTTGCATTTGATCCGCCGAACATATTTAGTGTAACTGAAAAATTGTTTTTATTAGAACCAGGACCGCGTTGTTATTTAATCTCTTTGGTGGAGCTAGAGATGCAAACGGCGTTTGTAGATGTAGCGCGCATGATCTGGTATCGTTTGTGCTGTCAGAGGTCGTAAACATATATCACGGTTGAATAATTCATGTATTTGGGGTCTATTTACCTATATCAGGAATATACCCAACTCCAGAGATTGGTGCCATATTAGTTCATTTACCTATATCAGGAATATACCCATCGTGGGAATAAATAAATAATGATGTGTTCATTGGTAGAAGAATTAGCGTTTGCCAGATCGACCTATTAGCTCGTCTTTGAGGAAAGCAGCACAAGTGTTTTAAAACGAGCAACTGGATGTAAAAGTGAACAACACTTTTTGCGTTTGATGGAGACTTGCGGGGCGGTCGGCCGTCCTCGACGAAAGCTAGGCCTTACCTAACCCCGTTAAGGGGAGACTTGTGTTGTGTGGGGCCTGTCATCCGTCAAACAAAACAACACAAGGATTTTTGAAAGGCAGCAGTGGCCGGCTGCGGTGGCCACCCCTGGCCGCGTCAAGTCTTGGCCGCGTAGTCTTTTTACCTACGGTCTACTACTGCCTCCCAATCCCATGGACGCCTTGCCACCACCGCAGTACTACCATTAATCCACCCCAGTTGCTGGACTCAGATCTGAACCAAGAGAGGGAAGAAGGAAGCATGAGTGTGTTGACGGGGGCACTGGGAAGCCGTAAAACCCCAAAAATCACAGACACCCTGGGGTGTTACTAAAGACCAACAACAACAGCTGCACATAACCAATAAAGATTTTGGCAGCACTTCCTCTCTATTTTAAGGAACAACAGGTAGCAAGACATACATAAAACCAACAGAAGCAAACTAGCATTGACGAACGACCGAACATAAATATGTGATACTCCAACGAGAAAGTTCAATAATCACTCTTTAAACAATTTCTTTCGAGTCTAGTGAACATAACAAAATTATTTTGTTTAATGAAGACTCCAAAAAGGAGTGTGTGACGTGCAGCTACTCCCCTTCCCTCCAAGCAACCATCAAGTACCTGGATTGAGTAAAGCAAGGGTGAGATGAAACATCTCAGCAAGCAAACTTGTTTTGACTAGCCATTTAAATCACAAGTTGAATTAATCATCAATTTAATGTAGAGTTTGACATGATATCAAAACAACATGAGAGACTTCCAATTTGGAACATTGCCAAATAATATAAAGCTTCATAAGAGCATGAACAAATCACTTCATAATATATTTCGTGAATGCATATGAATGCAATGCAAATGTCTCCTGCCTGCACACCCAACAAGGTGTGGAGCTGCATCCCATGATGCTTTGTACCGGCACGATCGTAACCATAGGTCCACGACATAACTTCCAATGCAAATGAATGATGCAATGCACTTGGCATGCTGTAATGAAATTAATATATACCACCAATGATACTTCAGCTTCTTCATGGTTGTGGGTTAACCACAACAATAATAAGGAATAACAACATCACCATGAGTAAATGAATAAGACCACAAGTAAATAAGGTTGAATAAAATAAGATCACAAGTTTCAGATTTAGTTGTATGGCATGCTTATAAACAATAATCTGTAGGTGATAAAAACAACAAGCCAAAACGGTAGCAAACCACCGCTACATTTACTTGCCTCTTCACCGAAGGAGATCAAAAGCACTAGCGACGTTCAGTGCTACCACCGATCACAAGCAATACTCAAGACAAGCACAAATATAAAAGCACAAATAACAACAATTCCACGCACTAGAGCGCCCCCAAACCTGTCATTCAAGCGCCTACCGTTTACTCTACCGATCAAGACAAAGAAAGACTAACTCTTCTCTTTTTTGTAGACTTTTAGACCACTTGTTGACGGTAGTTATTGTCAACTTTTACTATGAAATAATAGAACATATGAGGACAAGAACAAATAAAAAAGATAGGGTTTACACTAATGATTTCCACAAGTTTTGTATACACTCAATTTTACAGGTGAACTCTAGAAAACCCCGAAAAATCGAGAGAGAAAAGAGGAGAAATCAAGACAATCGAAGAAAAGGACCAAATCGGGCGATTGGAGTAAATTCCGAGGGGTCAAAATGTGAAGATAAGACACCTCGCCAAGGCCGGGGCCCACAACCTTCTAGGTGGGGCGGGGCGGCACCGGGGGTGCAGCGGCACCCCCCCGGTGAAGCCACGTGTCCATCTTCCGGAAGCTTCCTACAACCGACCTATGGAGTTGATCTAGTCTGTCCAATCAAGTCGGTTTGATCCAAGGGCCGAGATTCATTCTATGGGGATATAAAAGAAGGGGCAAGGCTACCCCCGAAACCCTTATTCAAGATCAAGATCGAAACCCGAGTTCCGGAGATCAAGTCCAGAGCCATAAACCCTAGTTCCTCGGAATAGTTCTAGATCTAGAGAGATTAGCTACATAGCAATAGATTAGAAGGAGTTCCAAGCATAGGAAGGCTTGAGCTTCGGTCTGTCAAGGTGTTCATAGGTACATTGTTATACTCTTTGATATATTTATATCTTTGGTATATTCATTACTCATTGATCATCTATGATATTGTTCTTTATCTTTATTATATTATCATTTGCTTTGTTTATTGTTTGCTTTAATATGTCTAGTAGAGTTATTTATTTATTATGGATTGCATGCTTAGGATTGTATAGCCCTCATCTTGTAACATGCAAGATAGGTGTTGTAACTTATGTAAGCGTGGGGCTTATATATGTTATATCTGCCAATGCCCACTATATGCCGAGGTTTGGGGTAGTTCGTAGAGGTTACAGCTCTATTGAGTCTTTTATAATCCTCCCTCTGCATGTAGTTAACGGTAGATCGTGTTATGCATGACGAAGGTGAAGATCTCATTATTGAATCCTTCTTAGTAGATGATCCTTAAGTTTGTTATGAAGTAATAAGTAGTAGCTTTGATAACTAGATGTTTACACTAATTAGAGTTTAGCAATAACATGTGATGATAGTTACACATAAGTTTTCCTTATATTGCCCCATGTGAGTCCTTAGACTAGAATATTACATTGAATCTTTATCATTTCATGATGGCTTGATCCCCTGTATTTATCATTTATCTTATTGAGTATTTATCATACATATCTTTATCTTATTTATTATTATTTCATGTGACATTAACCCCTGTTGTTGAGTAGAAGCATTATCATTATTGGTTATAGACATTCCATATATAAGGACTTTATTAGTATTACGCATTAAGTAGTTAATCTGTTTTTCCCTATAGATACGAACTTATTTAAAATGCTTTGCAATGGTATAGATTATTACGTAAAACTGCGAGTCTTGTTCTATATTCTTTATCCTATTCTATTCCTGCCTAGTCACATCATTTTATGCCATGTTATGCTTTCTAGTTGCATAAGATAGGAATGAGCAAGCTTCTTTACTAGAGGCATAGGTTATCCTTTGACTAGTGTATAGTGGTTTATGATTGTTATAATACCAAAGCCTTTGTTTGGGGTCATTGCTTTTATAGAATGTTGTTGACCTAGAAATAGGGGCGCCGTGTGACAGAGCCGACCAATTTATAAGAAATCAAGTATAATTAAGCAATCACCGGAAGCAATCGCAGTCTACTTTGAGTCCATATAAACCCGGTATTCGAAATCTCCGAAAGTGATTTCAAACTCATCAACAATAACAACCAAGATCGTTGAGCTCGGTAGTACAAATCCGCGGTATTTCAAACCAAATTCGAACATATATTAATATCAGAGTGTGATGTACCATTTCTTACAAACTCAGGTTCATAGTACGGAAGCGGTAGTTTTAAAAACCAAATAGTGTTCGTGGAAATAAAGATAAGGTAGTGCCAAGTAATAGTCAACCCCACTGCAACAAATGAGACGAGGGGATATGGAATGCCTTGCCCTGGCCTTTACTCCTCATCGGCAGGATACAAACAAGTCTTACAGGTACCCATGGTACAATTCCTCACCGCAACAATGGGAATAAAACCCTGAGTACACAAATACTCAGCTAGACTTACGACAAATAAAATAAAAGACTCCAAGGATTATGCTAGGTTTTATCCGGGGTTTGGTGACTCACATTAATTTCGAAAATAAAGTTGATTAGTGAGCCTACACATACTACTTGTATTTTTCCACGTTAAAAGGTTATTTATTACGTACATAACCATAGGTCCTGTATAGCCAAGATTAAAGCATTTGCTCGGTAATATAAATAACAAAGATAAGTAACTTGATCAATATTTTAACAAAGCCCGGCAGCATGATAAATATAACAAATATTGTGATATTAAACTACGATGTCGCTGAAACAACTTCGGGTTCTCGGTGTCGGGAGATGGCGATTCAATCGATTGCAAACCGGTGGCGAATGCCCCTCCTCATAAACCAGGTCTACTTTGCAAAGGCGGGGCCAATCACATCCAGGGCGTTAGGGGACGTATGTCTCCGGTCCTACCGGCTACCCCCCCTTCCGGGCCACCAAGTGCGCGACCAAGACGGCGCTTCGTCCGCATCCGCTTGCGCCCAATCAATCCCAACCTACCAAATGGGCAAAGCCGGCCCCTAACATTACCACAAGCCGTGGCTCACGACCCGGCGGAGCCTACTATATGAACAGGTACGTTCAACTTCCGACCGCCTTCCGACAAAGGGTAAGTCCTTAATCGATCAGATGGAAAGACCACAATATCCAACTAATCTCACATGTTTTATTAATCAGGTTTTCAACAGCAGCTGGACAATCACCCATGTGATTGTTCACAACATTCTCTCAAGTGACCGGAATCACTGTCTACTGCAATCATGATACTGAGCATTTAACCTAGACTCCTAAATAGGATAGGGCAACTTCAGCAAGGATCTCTCAGGCAACAACGGTTTCAACCATTTTTCTAAACTTAATGCATGAAACATATAAAAGACTCAAGTCAAATTCATTGAGAAGAATAGGAAAGGCGAGAATGCTCACGGGGCTTGCCTCGCAGAACGTAGCGTGCACGTGCTCCGGGCACTCAGGAAGCTTCGATGATCGACTCTCCTCCTCCGATGACCTCTTCTGGCTGCACTCCGAGGTGGTGAAGCTCCCCGGTCTGCTCCTCGATCAGCTCCTCGATCACCTCTCCCGATCCTGAGATGATGCATATGATAGAGAAAAGATTACTACAAGTGCATAAACATATACTTGCATGTAATTAAGATTTGAATGATGAATGAATGCTTCATGATGTACGATACTAGTAAGTGCATATCTCTTCACGTAGAACACCAACATATCTACACAAGACACCCTAGTAATCTACATCAAGCAAAACACTCTAACTTACCATTTACAAGGAAAAAGACAGCTAGACCTACTGTCAGTAAATCAGTCCTACAGAGAGTTCTACAACTCTGAATTCAGCAAACAAATACTCATTGGAAAGCTAACAAAATTTCCTACAAATCATTCAATACATGCTCAACCTGATTCTGCCATCTACAGCCTCAAAAACAGGAAAAACAGAGGCTACATTTTCCGACAAACTATAACTTAGGACACTTCAAATGAATCACTCAAGCATGTACTTCATCTAGAACTTTTCCACCAAGCAAGACAGGTTATAATCTACCAAATAAACCTACTGGTCAAGCCAAAAGATGAAATAAAGCACATAAAATGACATGACCTAAATATCCACTACACATGCTCATGATAAACATATAAAAGCTAGAATTAATAAATTGACCAAAAGCACAAGGCTATCAAACCAAGCACATCAACAGGTCCTAATCATGCTAGGAGCAAATAGTAAGCCAACCAAAACATATTACCCTAACATAAACATGCATTTCTAGGATATTTCCTATGCAACATAATTATGGTAAATACATAAACACATGAGATAATTCTACAAAATTACCAGAGCATCCTGCTGATCTACAAAGGCTGCCATAAAAATTTCATGGCAAGATCATGCATACACAGCCCTACACAAAAATCACTAGGAAGCATTGAAACAAGGTGTGAAAATCCTTTGTACTATGAAAAGTGTCGGACAACAGATTTACTGAGCATGACAAGCTACTATAACCTATCAAAACCAGCCACACAAAGTTTCACATCCAAAACCCTAGTAATTATTTTCCTATGATTTTCCAAAGATCACAATCTTGAAAATGGCACATAAATAGAAAATCACATTTCCTCCACAGAACATACTATGCATGATAATTTTCCTGCACCCTACATGCAAAAACATGAACATTTTGTACAGGGAACACTATTTTATCATGCACCAAAAATTAGATATGCATTTATCTAGAAACATGGCAATTAAAGCAATAAATCTAGATAAATATAAAAATACCAGAAAACCACATTTCATATTTTTATATCCTAGAGCAGAGCATAACAAGCATGGCAAAATTTGTCTCACCCAAAACCGAGCTAAAATGAGCATTCTATGAATTTTCTAAGACATGCATAGAAATGCGGAAAAAGGAAAAACATAAAGAAAAACTATCGACAGGTGGGGCACGCTTTCGGCGACTTCGAGCGGGAGCGGGCGCTGCTCCGGGCGGATCTCGCCCGGCGGCGGGTTTCCGGCGAACTACGGACACCTACGGCATCCCCTTGACAAGATCTATCGATCCATGCAACAACCCCCGACTAACATTGGCTCTAGCGCGGCGGCGGCGGCGGCGGCGGCGGCGTGGACGGCCCGGTCCGCCATTTCCGGTGAAAAATGGCAACCCGTTGTCCGTTCTCGACTTCTCGCGACACTTTACATGCAAGGCGATTTCGAAGCGTTAGGAAGGCCGCTCGAGCACCCATCGCGGCACATGCGCGGGCGGCGGCGGCGACGACGCCGATCATCGGCGACGAGCCGTTCGAGGGCTAAACCAAGCAAGCTACACCTCGTTCCCGACTCGGCTGGACTCATGGGTGACATGCATGGCGGTTTCAAGCTTGAAGAAGCTCATCCGAAGCGCCGAACCGTGAGCATGCACGGCGGCGGCGACGAGCACAAAGGATGACGGCGGCGACACATCCCAACTCAACGACGGCGAGATCCACTCAACCATCTAAAGCACAAGCTCCGGCACCTCGAGGCGATGCTAGAACGCGAAGAAGAAGACCCTAAGACCGATCTAAAGCAGCTCGGCGAGCTTGAGCACGGCGGCGGTCATGGCGGACCGGTCGCCGGCGACGCTGAAAGGCGAAAAGGACGGCTTTACCTCGGTCTTTACCTCGTTTCGTTGGCGGTACTAAGTAGAGCGAATCATAGCGATGCTAGGGATCTAATTTGAGGCGATTTGGTTGGGTGGCGGCGGTGGAACGCGGCGGTGGAAATGGCGGACGGCCGGCGTTCTTTGCTTGGGCGGGCGGTTTCCAGCGCGAAACGGCCGGCGGCGGTGTGGAAATGTAGCTAGGGTTAAGCGCAACCCGTTGCTCACCCTATTTATGCGGCGCCGCGCCCCGGACTCGCGAGATTCGAGCCGTACATCGGCGTTCGCGCACGTGGCCACGCGTCGGCGCGGGCGATGTCGGCGTCCCGGCGGCCGGCAGGTCCTCCCTCTCGACCTTGCCTCGGTTTTTGCTCATGCGTTGAGATTCGTCGCGAATTTGGAAAACTCAAAACACCAATTTTGTAGAGAATTTCATAAGATACAAAAGTCTCAATATGAACTTCTCCTGGTTCGGCCTAGATTTGGAACTAAAGATTAAAAACAGCAAGGTAAGCATCACTAGTATAAAAACAGAGTTTGAATTTCAAATTCAAATCTGACCCAAACTGTTGGGCCCTATTTGAACATCTTGCAAGCATTTTCACAAGGAGCTCATAAAAGACTTTTTGATCTATATAAAAAAAGTACTACATTTCATATATGGAGCACTTTGGCTAGAAACCACTCTAACATGCACTTTTGAAAAGGATTTCAAAATGACTCACAAAGGGTATGAAGCTCTAGGCAAATTTATAAAAAATTTCCAAAATGAAACACAAGCTCAAACATGGTCCTAATTTATGTCAAAAATATAACTAGGCACAAATTAGGTCCAAAACCATATTATAGCTAACATCCTATAGTAGCTAGATCAAACAAGTATGAATTTGAAGTCAAATCAAAGTGAATGTCACTACTAACATGGTTATGCATGAAATGATGATTATGCTATGCAAATGCTCATGCAAAAGAGATGCTTAACACCAAGGGTGTTACACGGCTATAGAGTAGCTATATTAGTGATGTGGTTAAGCGTGTGTCAACAAGCATTTTTCGCCGCGTTGCGGGGGAAGACATCAAACTACTTAGTGCATAACTTCTTGATGCATTGAAGACATTCAACTTGCTTGATGCATATTTTCTAAATCTTTTTTGGAAGATATTATTTTGAAGACTTTCAGCTTAATTGATGCATACCTTCTAGATGCATGGAGGACATTCAACTTGCTTACTACATATCTTTCCCAAATTCTAAGGAGGCATTCAAGTAGATTCCCTCATAGATTACTTAGAAGTACTAGTACAGCCTTACACGCATGGAATTAGATAAACCAATAATCTTCTACTCACAACAGCTTCACTCTTTTGTTTTGTTTTATTTTGATCATTTTATTTCAGGTTAATGTTTGTAAAGTGCTACGCTTCGGATAATTTTCTCGGTTGATCGAGAAAAAGTTAATTAGACAAAGAAAAGAAAAAGCTCCGGAAAGCACAAAAAGAAGTTTCGAAGACCAACATTCGAAGAGAAGTTTAGCATCGACTTTGAAGCTATGGGTAACAAAAGTCTCCGCGAATTCTCTGCTCCGATCACCACCAACATCCGCACTGGACCTACAGGTTGATGTTGGAGAGAATGGTTGAGCTTAAGCCTGCACTCATCACTATGGTGCAAGCTAGTCAATTCGTGGGAAGGCACATGAAGATGCAAGTGCCCATTTGCAACACTTTCTAGAGATCTGCGGCACTGCACTATCAAGGGAGTGACACGTGATGCCACTCTGTTTTACTTTATTCCCATTCTCGCTGCTTGGAAAGGACAAACAATGGTTCTATGCTAACAAGGAGAAGAACAATACTTGGGACTGCTGCTCGACCAACTTCCTCGCCAAGTTCTTTCCTACCGGTAAGACAAATGCCTTGCGTGGGAAGATTTCAAGCTTTCAGCAACAACATGGTGAGTCCTTTCCTGAAGCTTGGGAACGTTTTCAAGACTTGATTTCAGAGTGTCCTCATCATGGGATGGAGGACTGGCTGTTGATGCAGACATTCTACCACGGGCTCATTACTAACACCCGTGAGACAATGGACGCTGCTGCTGGAGGAGCATTCTTAGCTCTTACGCTCTCTAATGCTACTACACTTGCTGAGAAGATGGCTTCCAACCAGAGTTGGAATGAAGAGCGCACTGCTACTCGGAAGAGAGGTGGACTCCATCAGCTTAAGGAGGTGGACATGCTATCAACAAAGCTAGATTTGCTAATGAAGAAGCTGGAGAACCAAGATCATGAGAAGAGAGAGGTCATGCATATTAATGACGCTCTCATGACTTGTGAAGAATGCGGAAGCTTTGAGCATTCTGGAAAGAATTGTCCAGAACTTATGGAGGATGTACACTACATCAATAACAACAATTATCGTCCTCAACAACCTCAAGGGTGGAACCAACAACAGAGGCCAAACTACTCAGGTAACTACCAAGGTAATAACTTTAATCAACCTCCTTTGAGAGAGCTACTTGCTGGTCAGTCTAGACTTATTGAGCAGATCAATAAGAAGGTCATAGCCAATGACAAAACCTTAGATACTATCAGTACCAGGCTAGATGATGAGGACACGCGTCGCTATTCGTAATTAGCCCCAATCTTTCACAGTACAGACAAATTAAAATATAGCTCTCTCTGAATTTATCAACTTTGTATAGCAGAAATAAATAATATGAGATTCTTAATAAGACACCAATATCCAAGTGCTGATATATTCTCAGTAATCTAGTTTTTCGAACACAAATAATGGTGAGCTGATAAATATTGCTTGATTACTCAACAACCATAAATATGCTCTCAACAATGTGTGGGATATGGCATACTAGCCGATCGGCACTTGTTCAGAAAGTAGCAAGACTAGCCGATCAGAACCACGGCAATAGCAAAGAAACTATTATTTAATTCCGGCGATCAAACAATAGTAGAGATACAGCCAAAACTGATTACTAATATGATCCGACACACAAGAATTACAGCAGACCAGTGACGAACCAAACTCACAAAAGAGTATTGTGATATATGATAATTCGGCTTACAAATACTTGTTGTAGATGCAATCCGAAGAGCAGTTCTCCAACTCGCGCACCAATTTGGACACGATCCGAAGAAGGGATTCCAACAGGAACCGATCGCGAGCCGAGAAGATGAATTCCCGATCACACACCAACACAAATCCACCAAGATTCGGAAATCACCCGCTAGGGTTTCATGAGTGGCGGCGGCTCGACGAGGAATAAACTCCACAAAATAAATCCAATCTCCCCTAGGGTCAGCCGATCCACTAGGATTAAAAGGCACGCAGGCCTCGGCAGGACTCGACCAAGCTGAAGGTGATCGACGCAGCCAAAAATAGACTCAAGGAAATAAACTACATTACCAACTCAAAACTAACCACGTGTAGATGGCATGCAAGCCAAAAATAGAATTATAAAATAATACGGCAGCTTGACTAATATGTTATTTAGCTTTCCAAATCAAGCAGTAATCGACCCATCACGTTAGCCCAGGCTGGCTAGGAGCTGAACTGAATGGTGAGTTGTTTCTTTTCAGCTTGCTTCTCTCATCTATTGTCTTGGCCATATTTATTCCTTTGAAAATTAGCTTGGCAGACTTAGTAGCGGTACAATGTATAAACCCATCCTCCATAATGTTTTGCTTCATATCAACATGAAATAAGCCAAACTTCATAATAGAAATATCTTTCATCTTATTAGCTGATAAATCACTCGAAACATTAACTTGTGGAGCCAAGGGCTCATCATTCTCCCTTTCTTGAAACAAAGCCGTCCTCGGCTTTGACATAGCATTAGGATCAATTATTGTATCATGCTGATCAGCACCAACTTCCACTATTCCAACATTATAGCATCCAACAATAGTTTTAAAGAATGCCCGATAGAAATATCTGGAGTATTAGCATCACAATATGGTACTGCAACAGATGTACCATTCTTCTCGATATTGTTCTTCTCGCTATTGTTAGAGGTAGAACCAAATTGAATTGTTGGTTTAACTTCCTCCTTGCAGCTAACTACAGTAGGAACATTCATATCATTCTCTCCCTCTTGAAACAAAGCCGTCCTCGGCTTTGGTGTAACTAGAGGAGGCTTTTTCTTCAATTTCACTGTAGCAAATACTTCAGCCTTAATAGCAGTATCAGGCATTGGTTTGAGCACATGATTAACTCCCTTGTGCACAAATGAATAATTATTAGAGCGACCACCATGTGTAGCATCAAGATCAAATTGCCATGGTCGACCCAACAATAAATGACACGCACTCAATGGTGCAATATCACAATCCACAGTATCCACATAATTTCCAATTGAAAATTTAACTCTAGCCTTATGAGTAATTTTTAGTGTACCACTTTGATTCATCCATTGCATATAACGCGGCGATGGAAGTCTCCAGCTTCTTGGAGCTTGGAAACGTCCAAGGATGGTTTCCTAAAAGGATAAGACCACCCTCCTCTATATAATAAGAGGTTCATGGCCGATTTGATCCCATCTACATCCAATCGACAAATCAATCTACTACCGTCTTGCTTGTAGGTCAACTTCCCCTCTACCCTGCTATTCGTCGACGTTCCTCACGAACTTCGCCGGCGTTCTAGGCGGCCTTGCCGGTCCTAGGGCAACCCTCGTGTGCGTCCTCCCGACGGGTCTTCCCGAGGTGCGTTGAGGTCTTCCAGCCGTCATCGAGCTCTACATCGGCCCTAGCGATCTCCCGGTCGTTCACCGTTGATCACGCTGCGGTGCTTGCTACATCAAGGTTGATTGCAACCTTAGTGGGCGTCCAAGGCCCTCCCGGTGTGCTTGGCGTGGAACCCTAGTTTCGCGTCAACAAATGGACAACACAAAACCATTTTATGAATTATGTCGGTTTAAAAAAAAAGGAAAAGAAACAAACCAAAATAAGAATGTTGAATCTGAACTCACATAAGTACAAATACGTACGTTCCCTGGCTGTGCAATTCTTTTGATTTACAATCTATGATGGTGTATTAATAATAAATAACTAATCTAATGTCCAGCCTTTTCCAACTTTGATTCTTAGTTAGTGTAAGATACGACCGTGGTTACCTTTTTGTTGGGGTAGCCTGGCAACAGGATGAACCATCGAATAGGTTTACTAGAATTGTTGCTGGTGAAAGGTAGATTGATAGGAAGGGTTTCGTCGGCAGGAAGAACCATGGAAGAGTGGAGCACCACGAGGACTGCATGGAATTAGTTCAGCAGAATTGTCGCCGTTGAAATTGAGATACTCGGCGACATGAATTAAGGAAGAGCACGTACCTGTGTTGGTGTCGCCTAGAGGCAGGATTGTCCAGTTAGTTCTTCACCTGAGCTTACTCAAAGGGAAGAGGATCGAACGATGACACTTCAGAGGAAGAAAACAACGTCTGGAGATGTCGTCGTTATTGGCCCAAGAGGATGAAGCTTTCGTTATGGCACCTCAGTCCCGTGTATAGCATTGCTCATGATTTGTCCTCTGCGGCAGCCACCGCCCTATCCGGCCGGAGCCACCTATCATCGCCGATGCCGACAACCACCGTCTTCAAAAGTGAGCAGCTTCGACCACCGCCGGGGCAAAGGCACCAGCTGCCACCGTTGTTGGATCGACGCTACTGGCGGCCATGCAACGCATGCTCCACCGGGTAATGTCCTGCTCGAAAGCTATAGGGAAGTCGCTGCGGCGGCAAAGCTCAACCACGACGGTCGGAGGCGTGGTCGGGGAGGGGGTGCTTGTCGATCGGGAGGATGGGCCTATGCCCGTGCCCATGGGATCCGGAGCTGGGTCGAACCCATGCCCACCGTGCCTGAACTCGAGAAGGGTGGAGGTGCTCGTTGGGCGTCGTGGCAAAGGATGGAGGTGGCGTGAGGCCGATGAGGACGGAGGAGGTGGTGTCGTTCGTGCTCCCGCCAGAGCCCGTGAGGACGGACGCGGCATGAGGTGGCCGAGCTCGTTCGGGTGGGGAAGGTGCGGCGCGAAAAGAAAAATAACGATTTGTTTCATAACTAGTCGCAGGTGGGTAATTTTTTTACCCCAAAAGCAGCTAAGAGCATGGGTGGAGATACTTTACTGCAGTGAAAGCTACTTTTGGTCAAAAGTGGGTATGTATTTTTGGCCATTTGGTTGGTTTTAAGCTTTTGGAAAAGTAAAAGTAGATTAAAAATTCAATGCCTTAATATTGTCTGCTAGTACCGACGATAGTCAAACTTCTGGGTTGATCAGCAACTAAGTCAAAAATACCTAGAGCTCTTCTCTTTTTGCTACAAAACCTAAATGCTCTATTAGTTTTTTTGAATAATGAAATGGAAAGGATGTGTCATAGCTCGTCTGACTGGTCAACGAGAGGATGACGAGGGGCGTGGCGTGGAGAGAGAGAGAAGAAGGAAGGCGGCGCTTGCGCCGCGGCTGGGCGGTCGGGCGGCCGCGTGGGTGGCGCAGGGGCGACGGCGGCTAAGAGTGGAGAGCGAGGGAATTAACCCTCAATTGTTCTTTTGGACTCCCACAAACGGTTACGCCCCCATATTTATATAAAGGGGATTACAATTGCTAACGGGCCAGACCCATTAGTCTTGAATACTCAATTCTAATTTTAAATAATAAAAATACCTAATAAGGCTATTTAATAATTAAATATTCAGCCACGTTAAATTCGGTTTAGGAATCCTTTTTTCTTTGAGTGTGACATCTCTCCCCGCTGGAGATTCAGCTCGTCCTCGAGCTGGAATTCGATAGATCTGATGAAAAAGCTCTGCGTCTTCCCACAAAGCATCACCGCCGTCAGGTTCCTCGATTTGAATAATACTTGCAAAAGCGCCCTCGACGGATTCTCGATTTCAACATGAGTTCCAGTTCGGGTACTTGTGTACCTCATGCAAGTGAGGTCGCTCAGTGGTTCTAATGGAATCCCCCCCCTCGGCGAGGTTTCAACATTCTAACATGCAAAGCGTTGTGTATCACGAAGTGCCCAATGGAAGGTCCAATTCATATGTAACGGGGGCGATGACTTTCTTGATCTTGAAAGGTCCAAAGTATTTAGGGATAACTTGCCTTTATACGATGATGAGATAGCGGCAAGAATCGATCTGGCGGATAATAACTTGAGCCAAGCATAGTCTCCAACTTTGAATTCACGTTTCATATGTTTAGCATCCAAATGTTTACAATAATAATCTTGAGCAAAACGATAGATGAACCTTTGTTTGCTCAAGGAAGGCATCACGCTGAGATAACATAGCATCAACTACGGGAAGAGTAGTTTCACCCGGATTGTAGCCTCTAATACATGGAGGGTCTCATCCATAGACCAACTTAAATGGTGTTGTTTTAGTTGAGGCATGATATGATGAATTATAACAAAATTTAGCCCAAGGTAGCCATCTTACCCAATCTTTGGGTTTGTCTCCTATCAAGCAATGGAGGTACAGTGATGATTTTGTTAACCACTTACGCTTGACCGTGCGCTTGAGGATGATAAGCTGAAGTAGGCATTAACATTACGTTTGATAATCTCAAAAAGCTCATGCGGAACGGCTTGTGAATACCACATCTCTGTCACTTACAATGGATCTAGGGCGGACCATGTAATATCGCAATTTCTGAGAAGAAACTTAGAGCTACGGAAGTTGCGGTGTAGGGTCGCGAGAGAGGAATGAAGTGAGCATACTTGGATAGTCGATCAACCACTATGAGTACAACCGACTTTGTTCCAACTTTTGGTAAAGCTTCAATGAAATCCATATATATGTCCTCCCAAATCTGTTACGGTATTGGCAAGGGTTGGAGAAGGCTGCTTTGGATGTAAGTGTTACTGTTTTTGTTACGTTGGCATGCTAAACATTCATTAACAAATTCTGTATAATATGTTTATCATTCTTAACAAAGAAGGTCTGGCGAAATCTGTGTAGTGTTTTCTCTGAGCCCTCATGAGCTGAGTCATGAATTGCATGTAGAATCTGTTGAAGGTATTTTGATGATGGGGAGAGCCATACCTTTTTGTTGAACAAGATTAAACCATTACGTACCTCCCATAAGGGGTTTTTCCGTTGATTATTGAGTCAATGAGGCTGATTGCTTCATCACTGAAGGCTATTTCCTCTCGAGTTGATCGAATAACGAGGTGAATTTTACGAGACAGCCATTAGTGAAGGTTCCATATTATGTTGACGAGATAGTGCATCGGCAGCTACATTGCTCTTCCCATGTTTATACTCAATAGTGAAGTCATATCCCAACAGTTTACTGACCCACTGGTGCTATGTGATTGTAGATAAACGTTGGTCCAAAATATACTTTAAGCTGTAGTGATCTGACCTGATAAGAAAGGGGTGCCATCATAAGTAGGGTCTCCAATGCTTAACTGCGGTAACTAAGCCAATAAGTTCCCTTTCTTAAGCTGCCTATTTAATATGTTTTGGAGGCATCTTTTTACTGAAAAAGGCTACCGGGCCATTCCCGATGTAAAACAACTCCCATGCACATTCTGATGCATCGCATTCTATCACAAATGGTGTATCGAAAATCAGTAAATCGAAGTACGGTGCCGAAGACAATGTCATCTTAAGATGTTCAAACACAGTTGTTGCCAGGGGGTCCAATGGAAGGAGTCCTTTTTAATAAGATTAGTAAGTGGTCTAGCGATTGTACCGTAATTTGCAATGAATTTCCTGTAGTATCCAGCAAGTCCCAAAACTCCTCTTAGTTCTCGAAAAGTTGTAGGTTGTGGCCATGATGTCATTGATTGGAATTTTTCTAGATCGATAGCAACTCCTGCATCAGATATGATATGTCCCGGATAACCCCATTGAGATTGTCCAAAGTTGCACTTAGACTTTTTGAGAAATATGTTGTGATATCATAGCACTTTAAAGATTTCCTCAATATGATTCAAATGCTCATACCAAGTCTTACTTGTAAATCAAGATATCATCAAAGAAAACCAAAACAAATTTGTGTAGGTATGGTCCCGAATATCATTCATTAGGGCTTGAAAGGTAGAGGGTGCATTGCATAAACCAAATGGCATCACCCAAAATTGAAGTGTCCATGGTGTGTCTTGAAAGTTTGTTTTTCGATGTCGGATGGGTGCATGCGTACACGGTGGTAGCTTTGACCGAAGGTCTAATTTGGTGAAGAATTTTTCTCCTTGTAGCTCATCCAATAATTCCGCGATAACAGGTATAGGAAACTTATCTTTGAGAGTATTATCATTAAGAGCTTTATAGTTGACACAAAACCAAATTGTGCTATCTTGCTTTTTAACAAATATAACAGGAGATGAGAAGGGCGAAGTGTTGTATCTTATTATACCATCTTGCTGCATAGTGTGACACTGTCGTTCCAACTCATTCTTCTGCATCTGTGGATAACGATAAGGACGAACAACTGTAGGCCTAGTTAGGTCCTTCAGATGGATGTGGTGGTGGTAGCACCTCTGGGTTGGAAGACAGGAAGGTTCACGGAAGAGATCCTGGAATTTCTATAGTAATGGTTCCAATGGAGGATCAGAATATAAAATCACGAATACACGGTGGAAGCTCGTCTCCTTTGGACGAAGCTGTGCCAAATAATCGGTGTCCTTCCGCCATATTTGCAAAGTCAATTTATTAAAATTCCAAATGATAGTATCAAGTGAGCTCAGCCAATCAACTCCAAGAACAACATCATAACCTCCCAATTTAATACCGTATTTGCTATGAAGTTCTCATTTGCAATAGTAAAAGCAACATCATCATACCTTCCAACATTAGTAATATGATCCCGTTGGCAAAAATTTGCTACTCGGAGAGACGAGTGTACGGGAGGGCCTTTAAATTGAGGCGTTGTGCTATTTCATAATCCACAAAAATATGTGTTGATCCGGAATCCACTACGCCAACAAATTTGTGCCATTAATTGATATCATCAATTGCATTGTAGGGCTAGTAGTAATTCTGTGAGTCCATGAACTGATATCTAAATTTTAGAGTTTTGGGCGGAGATGTACCTTAGAAGATCGTTGTGTCGTCTCATCGACAAGTGCAGGCGTCTAGCGAGAGCCATCACAGTTTCCAAATCTGGAGGATTTTGCAATTGAACTTCAGTTTGTATTAAAGGAGCTAACCCAGCAAAGTATAAAGCATTACTGTTGTTGTGGTGAAAGATGTTGCACCATATTGAGTGTGGACATGAATTTATTTGTCACAGGCATTCAAATCTCCCAATTGGTGTGTCACAATTAGGTCACCTAGATGGTTAGAGAACGTATCATGTGCACACCATGCTTGTATGCAAATCGTGCACACTAGCGTCTGAACGCCCATCTCCCATCCGGGGGGCCGGTGTGAAATGTAGGGAGATTTTTCATTTTAACGCCCGTCGGACCCTTGGCAGGCTCATTCATTTTTGTAGAACCCCCACTTTTAAGCCTTGGCCGCATGGTGCCAAGAGACGAGACCGATTCATTCGTCTTGTTTGTCCGACACTCCTCGGCGCCGCCCCGGCTGGGGCACGACGACCTCTCCACTCGTGCCGCGGGTTCCGCCACATCCGCCTCCCCTCGGCCGCCTCGGATTTCCCCAAGCAGAGAACGCCGCTACCACGACAGAGAACGCCGCCACCGCCTTCTCACACGGCGGCGTGAGCAAGAACTGCGGGCCGGGCGTGCCGGCGACCGGGCGGGGCGGCGGCGGCGCGCTGCATTCCGTGACTACATCGTATCGAGTGAAGGGTGGGGCGCAGGTGGATGAGGCCTTAGGCCGCATTGGGGGTGCAAAAATGCCAAGGGCTTATAGCGGTAAATTGCAAAATATCAGCCCCGCTTTCTTTGCCACCGATGGAAAATCGAAGGCCCAGATCGCTAGTGTGCACGTTGCATATAAGGCCGGTGTGCACAGGATAATGCTCGAGATGGTTATGCTATAATGGAGAAACAAACCGTCCGTAATTGCTTATGAAAATTGAGGCCAAGTTGGTGATCCTAGTTGTTTCTCCCAATCGAATAAACCAAGTCAATGCGTTTCCTTGGAGGTGAAACGAGGCCAATTGCATCGTTTTCCTTGATTTCTTGAGCTAGAAAAAAATTATTGCATTTATACAGCCAACGAGTCGGATCACCCTTACCCTCATATTACGGAAAAATCATCTTAGGTGTGTTGTACTTTGTCGTTTTTGGGGGATCGGGGGGTTGATCTTTTGTTGTCCGTAGTCCGAGGAATTGATGAGTCGGAGGCACGGCGGATAAAACAAATCATCCTAATCCGGAAAGAATTGGGGAGCATCGAGAGGGAGGTACATGCTTGGCAGCAGAGGGTGTTGATCCGGCCTCCACTGCAGCGATGAATCCATTGATGGCATTGTGAACCTCCTCCAGGACTTGCTTGCTCCAATGCGAGGCCATAGGAATACGATCTCCGGATACCAATGCATCCGCGACTCATCGACCGGTCAACGTGAGAGGATGACGAGGGGTGTGATGTAGTGAGAGAGAAGAAGGAAGGCGGGCGGCGGCCGATTCTGTGCGGCGCGGCACGGATGGCGCTAGAGGGCGGCGGCGGCTAAGAGCTGGAGAGGCGAGGGAATTAACCCTAAATTGTTCTTTTTTTTGACTCCCACAAACGGTCTGCCCCATATTTATATGAGAGGATTACAATTGCTAACGGGCCAAGCCCATTAGTCTTGAATACTCAATTCTGATTTTAATTAATAAAAATACCTAATAAAGCTATTTAATAATTAAATATTCAGCCAATTCTTGCCGGGTTTAGGAATCCTTTTGCCGAAAGTGTGGCGGGATGTTTAGCCCCATGCCCTTACCTCTAGGCTGCCTCTTTGGACCACAACTCAAAAGACTCTTGGAGTTATACATGGGGATCAGGAACATATAACAACAAAAGGTGTGTTCCATTCTTTTAGGAGATCTACCATCCTCTCCACTTTTCCAATGGCCGTGGGGATCTAGCAATCCTGGCAACCATAAGTTCTTTTTGTTGCTCCTATTGAGGGATAGGCTGAATACCAGAAATCTGTTGAGAAGGAAAAACAAAGTTTTGAGTGACTACACTTGTGTTTTATGCAATTAGGGAATTGAGGAATCCAGCTTTTACCTATTTTTTCAATGCCCTTTTAGTAGTGCTTGCTGGAATGCTCTCTCTATCCAGTGGAATCTTAACTTGCCCCCTCTGGACATGATCATAAAAGGAAGAAATAGCTTCAACAGCAGTATTTTCAGAGAAATCTTAATCACAGCTTGTTGGACTATTTGGAAAATCAGAAACTATTATCACTTTTTTTATAATTTGTCGATTGGAAAAGAACTTTTAGAAGTGAGCTTGTATTGGTGTGCATCAAAGCCAAGCCTTCAAAGAGCAATGCCCTTAGTGTTTGGAGAAAGTCGACTTTGTAATTGTCTTCCTTTTTTTTTTTTTTTTTTTTTGAGCCTGGAGGTTGTATATTCTTTCAATTAATTGAAAAGCCAAAAAAAAGAGGTAGGGGACTCCCCTGCTGATCCTTTCAAAACAAATAGTCAAACTTCTGGTGTGATGAGCTTTCACGGGATTAAATTTATTCATCAGTTTCGTGGTCAGGCCTCGTCCTAAAACAGTGTTTCTATCTGACTTAATTGACATGCGTGTGATAGGATAGGATTCTGGTTCAGTGAACGAGAAGCACTGGTTGGTTCTGTGAATGAGAAAACTCACATACTAGTTTTTCAAGGCCGATGGCCCCGCATGAGAATTATGTGCAGAGTTTGACAGCAGGTGCCACTCGTTGCTGGATACGTGGTGGCATTGTATCCACGACAGTACGACTAACTACATACTATGGATAATCTCGACTGCACTCAGATCTGAACCACGCGAGGGAAGCATGAGTGTGGTGACAGGGGCGCTGGGAAGCCTCTCCCCAAGCTTCTTCAACTGCTCCGTGGCGAGTACAAGCTCCGGAAGGGCGTTAGGAAGCAGGTGGAGTCGCTCTCCCGGGAGCTGGACAGCATCAAGCCATTCCTCCACAAGGTCTCAGATGTGCCATGGAACCAGCTCGACGAGCAGGTCAAGGTGTGGGCACGAGAGGTGAGGAGGCCTCCTATGACATGGAGGATATCCTCGACACCTTCCTCATTCGTGTCGATAGCAGCAAGGATGCAGACTCCAGCAGCCTTATGGACAAGGTGGGTGATCTGTTCAGGAAGGTAAAGGCTCGCCGTGATATTGCAGGAAAGATCAAAGACATGATGAAGCGTCTCAAGGAGGTAGACGGAAGGCGTCAGAGGTACAAACTTGATGAGATTATGTGCAAGCAGGGTACATCCACCTCAAGTATTGACCCTCGCTACAAAAGCTATGCACAAAAGAAGTGACCCAACTTCTTGGTGTCGACAAGTCAAAGGACGAGCTCATATCCATGCTGAATCCATCCAAGTGGATCTCACTGTGTCCGATAAGAAGATGAAGAAGGTTTCAATTGTGGGAGTTGGAGGATTGGGTAAAACCACTCTTGCCAAAGTGGTGTATGACAAGCTGAAGTCACAATATGACTGTGGGGCATTTCTTTTTTTAGTTGGCCGCGATTATAACCACGAAAAAGTTTTCAAGGACATCCTCTTTGATCTTGACAAGGAAAAGTATAAGGATATTCATGATACTAGAAGAGGCCTGGAGCTCCTAATTATTGAAGTCCGAGAATTCCTCGAGAACAAGAGGTACACATCAGCCGCACAATAGTAAATTGTAATTAAAGAGTGCCTTTTAATATGCTCTTGCTCCATTGTTACTTAGTTTTCACTGTGCTGTAGGTTATACTAAATATATGGTCTCCACATCATCTTTGACAGACTCAAACAATTCTAATTCATAATTGAGCTTACATCTTTTTTACTTCTAAAACTTTAAACTTCAAAGTTATAGTATAAGATAAGAATACGACAACTTCTTAATTATTGTGTATACATAAAAGGTCATGTATATATCAAAGGGTATATTTAGGAAAACGTACAGTTTCATGGTCACCTAGATTTTCCGCTAGCCATTAGATGTGCAAGTTATGTAAAACACGGCCTCGGATGTGTATTTTTTTCCCAAATATGCCCTTTTTTGTGGCAATTTCCATTTATATCCTAAAAGTTGTAGGTTACTTTTTTTAGTTTATTTCCTCTTCAGTACTTTTTTATGCCAATTGGTAGTAGAAGGATTCTGAAACATGAGCACAAAATTTATTTTTACTTGAGTGAACTTGTGTTTTTATGGGTAATGCCAACTACTTTTAATGTTAGAAAATTTGTTTGCTTTTGTAGAAGCTTTAAACATCATTACTCACTAAGGGTCATTGCACTTTCATGTGTATAGGTATTTTGTTGTTATTGGCGATGTATGGAAGGTAGAGACATGGGAAACAATCAAAATGGCACTTCCTGATAATAACTGTGTGGAAGTAAGGTAATCACCACTACTCGCAACTCTGAAGTTGCCAAAGAAGCTGGTGAGGTTTTTGCACTAAAACCACTTTCAATGATGACTCCCTGAAATTATTCTATACAAGGATATTTGGTGCAAGTGGGAAGTGCCTTCATAGCCAACCGGATGACGCTTCGATAAAATGATCAAAAAATGTCTTTGGTATACCATTAGCAATCATCACAATGGCTAGCATGTTTGCTTGTAAACCAGAGTACACATGGTCTGAGGTCTACAACTCTATTGGTTTTGATAGTAAAGATAATAGGGAATCTGAAGATACAATGACAATACTTTCATTTAGCTACTATGATCTTCCTCCACATTTGAGGACATGCTTACTATATCTATGTACATATCCTAAAAGATTATTGGATCGAAAAAGGAACCTCTGATATGGGAAGTGGATAGCTGAAGGATTTATTGAGCAAGAACAAGGGACAAGATTATTCGATATTGGTGAGAGATACTTCAACAATCTTATTGATAGAAGCTTGATCCAGGTAGAGAAGTCATGGGATGGCGAGTATACGGCTGTCGTGTTCATGATATGATTCTTGATCTGATCGTAAGCTTTCATGTGAAGAAAACTTTATTGCTATATTAGATGACAATATCCAAGGAACATTTGCACCTAGCAGTGTTATTCGCGGTTAGCCAACCAAAATAGAATGGCTGAGCACATTAGTTCTGAAACCATGGTTACTTGGTATACCAAAAGTAAGATCGTATACTGCGTTACGGTGTTGTATTGATAACAGGGACCAATTCTTCAGGTTCAATTTATTGCGCGTGCTAGACCTAATAAATTGTAGGCTTAAGGAAGGTTGCCATCTTGAGCATCTTGGTGATTTACTGCACTTGAGATATCTTCGGACGTATGGTTTAGATGGTGACTGTGAGCTCCCAAGAGAAATAGGGAATCTAAGGTTACTGCAGGCACTTGAAGTTTATGGAAAGTTGCCAGCAAGTATTGTCCAGCTAACACAGTTGGTTCGGCTAGATGCTGAACAAGCGGAAGCCCCATGGGATTGGAAAAATGACATCCCTAGAGGAGCTAATAATAAATGTATATGGCAATGTAGAGGGTGAAAGTTTTGTGAAGGAGCTGAGCAGCCTGCAAGAACTGAGGGTACTCAAACTTGGTACTCGTGGGATGGACGGGATGGACAAGAGCACCCAAAGGCATTTTGTGGAGTCCCTATGTAGTCTCAAAAAGATCCAGCATCTAGATGTGTACGATTGGGGTTTCGAAGTGGATACAACCATGTGGGAGGCAGCAGGCTTTGTACTCCCGAGGTCTCTCTGTTTTTTGGGTTTTCCAATTTGCTTCTCTAAGCTGCCCTCATGCATTGCTCCCTCGAGTCTTCCCAACCTTTCCCACTTGGAACTGACGGTGAAGACAGTGGACGAGCAGGACATGGAAAACCTTGCTAGGTTGCCCATACTCTGCTATCTAGTGTTGATCCTGCTTGATAAGACTATGGATGCTTACTATATTAAAATAAATATCCGAGGCAACAACTTCCAGAAGTTGAGGTACTTCATGATCAATAAAATGATCCAGTTTGAGCAGTCCAATGAGAAGGACGCTATGGTTTCATTGCATAGATGGAATGGAGAAGCCGTTGTGCCATTTGGCTTCAGAAAAAGCAATGATGACGACTCCAGAAAACTTGTACCCTCTGTGGTGATGCCAAATCTTGAAGTCCTTTGCTTTGCGTTCCAAGTCCCTTTGCGAGCTATGATCAATAACAATGGAGATTGTGGTAATATTGGCTTGGAATACCTGCCTTCACTTCGGGAACTAAGATTGTGGATCGACTGTGGTGGCGTGTCTGCTGAGGAGGTGGATGCTGCGTTGGCCGCCCTGAGAAACACTTGGAAGGTCCATCCCAATAATCCGACGCTTCACATTGTTAGAAGTAATAGGTACAACACATATTTTTTAGTACCGATCAGGATGATGTCCCTGTATTTATCTCTTTCCTTTTTGTCATACATACATGATTAAAATTGTCTTACTCAGTTAATGATTTTGTTTAATCTGGATTTCCATGCAAAAGCAAAAGATGGTGTCCACACCGACAACGAAGATGAGAAGCCGGAGGAGGAGGTGGCCTCACAGACTGCTGATATTGATTTGGGCAAACTAAGCCTAGCAAGTTCTTAAACAGATCCAAATTTGTAACCAAAGCATAGTGTACGTACTCTCTCCATGTGCTCTCTATCTTATCCAAGGTTGCAGCTCTGGCAATTCAGCCATTCAAGTAGAGAAATTTCAATATCAAAGATCCAGTTCATCCGCCTCAATTCGTCTGCCTTTTGAAATTGAAACTGAGATTGTGAATTGTTTTGATTAAAGGGATTTCTTGCAGTTTCCCTCATTTTTCCTTTCCCTTAATGTCCACCTCTCGCAGCCACCTGAATGTCAAATTTGCATGATCTATTCAATTCAATTCCCATCTCCCACCCTATGAAGTTGAGATGAACTTATTTTATTAACTTTGGAAGTCTCAAATTTGAAACCCAATAGCCTAATTTCTTAAATGGATTATAATTCCTCCAAAATGAAGGCATCGAACGAAAACATAATTTCCATCAAACAACTAATATTCTGATTCCTAGCAATACAAAATAGTCTTAGATATATTGCTGCTACTGCATGGTCAGTTTCCCAATATGCAAATACATGCATTCGGACATCTATGCTGATGTATGAAGTACATTTTGCTTTGCAAGACAAGTAGTATTTTAGCAATAATGAAACTATCAAGCATATTTTATGCTGATGTATGAAGTACATTTTTGCTTAGCAAGACAAGTAGTATTTTAGCAATAATGAAACTATCAAGCATATTTTAGCAGATGCTGATTTTCCAGTGGATCCAATATTACATCAGACGTAGGTGTCAGCCCACCCACTCTGTTTCTGGCCACCAGTGGATGCTCTGTTTCCCACTATCCTATCTTGGTATAATATGTCCCGTGTTGCCTCCATGGTTAGTTCTGTCGTTTCATTTGTAAACAAGTTACTTGTTTATTAATCTGTCACCTGTTAGTCTGTGAGACACCAGTCGAGACTCTGTTTGTGGCCAACTCATGAAACCACTTCTAGTGTAGGCACCAACTCTGTACATACGTCACTTGTTTAATCTGTCACCTGAGAGTTTGTGACACATCCTTCTATGATTCTTCACATGGAAATAAGCACTTTGGTCATTGTATAATTTATGGTTAAGCATAATATCTGAAGAAGATTCAGTAAAATTATAGATGGACATGCTTCCGCTCGCAGATTTATCATTTCTGATCCAAGTTCCTGCTTGAACCGCGGTGCAGGTCAAATGTTGTTGGCATCAAAGACTGCAAAACTGCATCAGCTCATCACCATAAGTTCACTCGGCTGCGAGATGGTTTCACCCGTTATGTTCACCTCAGCTATTTTATATTCGAATAAATATGCTATATCAAAGTTTCAGTGTACTCTGCAGCTGCTATTAGAACCTACCTGCAACATTTTTTCTTCACGCTGAACTCCTAGCTTGTATTATTAGTCTCTCGACCTCTCTGCGTGGTTGGTACATGCTAATAAGCTTAGAACGTACTATATTTATGTTGTGCGAAAGTTTGAGGATGCTTTATGTGTTGCTTGTACTGCCTCATGGAGCCTTTTTTGTCTGGGTCATATCTGGGAGCCTGGCCTGTGTTGGGACATGCTCAAAGAATGCAAACACGTTCTGTCTAGTTCCTTGTCGCACACTTGTCTCGCACTAGGCTATGTTTGGAGCACACATCACGCGAGATTCTGAGCAAACTTTGACGAAATGAATAAATTCTGCCTTTTTTCTTTCTTCTGGAGGGAACGAAAAAAAAAATACTACCTCCCCGGCAAGCCAAGCTAACAGGACAACCAAGCCTGTCTGATAATTCAGCTAACCAATCGACAGCCTTGGACCTGGTCAGAGATGTGAGCTCCATTGCTACAATTAATTGATGAAACTATTTTCTCCCGTCGAAGTTTATAGCGACGTGAATGCCCACGAAGAGGACGACCATACTATGGATAACCACAGCCATGGACCCTAGCAAGAAGGTTTTCTCGTGACAGAGCAATATTGCTACAAGAAGGACCGCGGCCAGTGGTCTGTAGTCGAGAGGACGACGCGGCCACTGCATCAAGTCGTCGGCCCTCCACTACCCACCGGCGGATGCTACATCTGCAGTCACTGAGAAGGCACGGGTGCTGACTTGTCTGAATAGGCGCCTATCTTCACTGTATCAAATGCTGTCATAACCAGTTCCTTTTCCCAAAATGAAGCCGATTAAACTGTAATTGAATTGGATTTTTTTTTTCCTTGTCAAAGTGGTGTCAGAGACCAGTTCCGTGCAACAAAATACTACTAAATCTATCAGGACAGAAATTATTACCTGGTCAAAATGCTATAAATCACTCAGAGGGCAGATCAGTGCTGATGCGGAGGTCAGTGCTGGGTTGTCTGCATTCCTCAGGCCTAGTTCAGTTAACCATTCCAATTTTTTTTTAAGAAATATGAGTGACCTGTTTACTTTCTGCTATATCTCCGATGTATAGTGTGTGCTTTTCTACTGTTTTGGCATAGTGGGATTCATATAAAATCCAGGGCTAACAAGGGAATTTAGTCTTGAATTACCTATTGTTTTTCTTGATTCTCCTTACATATGGGACATGGACACTGAGTCACAGAGATGGCGAATAAATATTCTGCGTGTGCGGACATGTGCATGGCTCACCGTTGCCTTTTTGTTCTACTTCACCTCTAGTGTCAATCTCTTTTCCTTTGCGTCTCTACCCTTTGTGGAAACATGCAGCCACAAATTTCCTTAGCATCACCTGTCGGCAGCTCTGCTGAATTTCACTCGATCCCCTCTTGTGCCAGATGCGCCTCTGTCTGCTGCTGGGACTTTTGAACAAGGGATGTTGTTACACATTTCATATTTGCACGGGGCTCTTTCGAACAACTGCAAAAGCTACAAAAGCATGCTATTATAAATTAAAGTAGCCACCTAGGTTGCAGATCTGGCCTGGTGGTTAGCAGCTAAGGCATCTTTAACAGTAAGAGCATCTCCAACAGTACCCTAAAATAGATCCCAATCCTGGTTTTTTGGGAAAAAGGAGGAAAAGTGCTCTCCAACAGTATCCAATATCAGGTCCCAATCATTGGGCAACTCCAAAACACCGGCTGGGAGCTCGTATATCTCCGCACTTGATACTGGCTCGTATCCCCGTCCCAAAGAAGGTTTCGCGCGGGAGGAAGTTTCCGCGGAATTTCTTTGGCGCGCCGGAGCTAGGTTTCTGCTCGCGCCGCCGGACACCGTTCGCCGTCGCCCGTCGAGGTACCCTCTCCTTCCCCTTGCTGTTGCCGTTGATCCTCTCCGCTCCGTGAAGTTGTGTCGGTGGGCGGTATAGTTTCTGGCCGCCGACAGCAGTTGTTCGATCTCAGCAAGTAGTCCTCGATTGGAGACCTGTGCGCCCCGGTCATGGTATCGCGCCGCCAAAAAGCACAGCGCGCAGGTGCGCCAGCGACCTCTTCTTGTCGATCGGAGGACCAGATCGTGTGTGTAGGTCATCGGCAAGTTGCTGTCCCCATCAGTTGCGCCGCCGCCGCCACAGTTCTTCTTGATCGAAACAGCCCATACGCGACTCGTCGACAAGGTCGTCGACGGCCCACGGTGCCTTGTACTGTACGGCGCAACCTTTTCAAGCACAGTGTGTGTGTGTGTGTGTATGCTACTGAATCGTGGGCGTAAATAAACTAATCAAGGGGTTGCTGCAAGTAGGATCATATCATACTAGTTGATACCCGTGCAATTATTATTTTATTTGATCATTCAATTTTGTCATTCTTTTTATTTAATTTTTGTAGACTGATCCCAATGGACGGAGGTAATAATTATTGGACAGACATGATGACGAGTGCTGATGCTGAAGCTCCAGGATTGAATGATTTCACCATCCCGATGTCAAATGAGTTGCATCAAACAAATGAGATGTTCTCCGAAGTCCAAGAAATTGATTCACTGACGCAAAATGTAGTTGCATCAGCTACTGAAGTCCAAGAAGTGCCTCGTCCGTCTCGCCCTATTAGGCCTAACCAGGGGAGGACTAAAAACTTTGATGTGGACGAGGATGTAGCTCTATGCAAGGCTTGGTTGAAGGTGGGCAAAGATCCCATTCAAGGGGCGAATCAACCGCGTTGCACGTTCTGGGCTAAAGTGCGTGCTCTCTTTGACCAATACAAAAAAAACTTCAATTGTTAGATCGGAGAGCTCGCTTCAGCATAGGTGGATGACCATTCAGACGGATGTGAACAAGTTCTGTTCTTTCCTCGATCAAATTATTGGAAGGAATGAAAGTGGCAAAGCTATCCAAGACATGGTATTGTTTAATTTCATATTTGTTTATTCATTTGTTTGTTCATATGTGTAGATACAACATTTTAAAAGTATGAATACTTGCAGACCAATGAAGCATATGAGATGTATAAGAATATAGATCGACAGGAGAAGTCATTCACTCTAACACACTGTTATACAAGACTGAAGGACGAGGACAAGTGGCACGCAAAGAAAGCGTGAGTTGCAAGAGCAGCAGAGGGGCAAAAAAAAACAGAAGACTGGCAAGAACTCATCTACAAACAATGATGAAGTTAACCCAACTGGAGAAGACGCTGAACCTGAAGCCCCTAGTTCAGAAGAACGAAAGAGGCCAATAGGTAACAAGAAAGCAAAAGAAGCTCTTTGGCAAAACCGATCTGGAGAAGCTTCCGTAGCGGCTTTCGACAAAATGTGGGAAAAGAAAGCAGCTTTAGACATTGAGAAGGAGAAGAAGAGAGATGAAAGGTTCAGCGTTTCAGCTCAGTTAGAGAAGGAGCGTCTATCAAATGAGAAAATAGTAGCCGAAGCAAAGTTGCTGAAAGAAGAAAACACCATAATGCTAGTGGACAAGTCCAAGCTCGATCCGATTCAGCTGCAATATATTGAGATCAAGCAGGAGAAGATCCTTGAGCGAATGGCCAATGAAAATTAGATTTAGTTCATCTTATTTTGCTTCTACAAAACAATTATATATTTTAGTATTCGGTAAACCTTTGTTTTTCTATTATCATTGTGAGAACTTTTTCCATTACCAAGATATGTAATTTCAGTTTGTCAACAACTATATATTACATTTGCTATTCGTGCATGCCCTCTGGTTCTTGTGTACGTAGTCATGTCAGCTGCACTGCCGGCACAGATTGGTGCTGCACTGCGCCGTGGAATCAGCTAGTCATTGGTCAGGAGCTCACGTCAGTTCTGAGCATGGCAATCAATAGCTTCATTGGTTGTACAGAAAATAAGAATGCTGATCCTCTGTTCTGCACTCCATATACACACGCAAACAAATATAAATGCAAAGCCGGTACTAGTGCTGCCAATCATTAGCTCACTGATTATCAAAAGCAGAGAGCATCAGGCATGCACAGCTGATGCTCAAGTTGATTGTTTGAGTACACACGCAAACATATAAATACAATGCTTGAACAGGAAACTAAAAAGTGCTTGAACAGTAAACTTAAAAAGTGACGAATACATTAAATATGAATTGGAAAAGGCTTGATCCTAATGAGAATATAAATCAGGATAATGGTTCCATAAGTGCTCTATGAGGTCTTCTTTCAACTGGGAGTGTGTTTCATTGTCTCGGATTTTTTTTATGCGCTTCAATAAATTCATGAAGAGTTCGAGTCGGCTTCCCATGAGAAGGTTGCACATCTGTACCACCATCATCGAACCGCTCATCTGGGTCGACTGTTCCTTCATCTTCAATAATCATGTTGTGCATGATCACACAAGCCTTCATGATCAATTCGAGTGTCTCTTTGTCCCAAAACCGAGCTGGCTGTCGAATAATAGCAAACCTAGCCTGCAAAACCCCAAAGGCTCTTTCCACATCCTTCCTTGCTGCTTCTTGTGCTTTGGCGAAATATTTCTCCTTGTTCCCCTCAGGATGTTTGATTGTCTTCACTAAAGTAGCCCAAGGTGGATATATACCATCAGCTAGATAATAACCCATCGTGTAATCATGGCCATTAATGGTATAATTCACATCTGGAGCTCTACCCTCTGCCAGGTTTGCAAACACAGGAGACCGATGGAGCACATTGATGTCATTATGAGACCCAGGCATTCCAAAAAATGCATGCCATATGTGTAGGTTGTGCGAAGCAACAGCTTCTAAAATGATAGTGGCCATGTTGACATGTCCCTTGTACATTCCCTGTTTCTCATATGGACAATTCTTCCACACCCAATGCATACAATCGATGGATCCTAACATTCTAGGAAAACCTCTTTTCTCACCGAAGCGTCATTAAAGCGTGCTATGTCAGCCTCATTGGGTTGTCTAAGGTACTTTCGTCTTTGAATATGGCGACAACTGCGGCAACGAACCTTTTTAAGCTGTCAATTGCAGTGCTTTCCCCAATGCGAACATACTCATCGGTAGCATCAGCCGGAGTCCCATATGTGAGCATACGAAGAGCTGCAGTACATTTTTGGAAGCAACTTAACCCAAGAACACCGGCTGCATTTCTTCTTCGCACAAAAAGTACGATCGTGATGTTCAACCGCATTCATTATGCGTAGGAAAAAGCCCTTTACTCATCCTAAACCTGGACAAAGAGAGGGAAAAATTATTTACTCATACTATTTAATTGACAAATACTATTTATTGACACAAACCTCCGACGGAATATTTCTGGACCATACGTCGGATTGTCCGCCAAATAGTCTTGAACCAACCTGTCATGACCGCTTTCTCTATCTCGATCAATAACAGCGTGTCCAGGGACAGAACCACCAGGCTTTCTTTTAACAATTGAGGACGAGTTCAAGAGAAGAGCAGAGGACATTATGAGATAATCTTCCTCATCTGACGAAGACTCATCATCTAATTGTCTTTGGAAAAAAGTTTTGCGAGAACTCATGACCTCTTGACACCTACAAATCCAACAGTACATTCAAATTATTGGGGCTAGCTGATGATATACACGTCCTGAGATAGTACATTCATTTATTATCATGCATATATGCACTATGTTATATGGATTCAATCTTCGGCATTGACAATGCAGATTTAAACCAGAGTAGATCCTATCTGATGCTAACTAGTAGGTGCAATCTGATCACTGTGGAGGCGGTGTACATGCAGATTTAAACCATGATCGAGTACGACGGTTTCACCTGATGCAGGTCGGACGACAATCTCACCTACTGATCAAACAAATTGAACCTAATCCCAGCAGGTTGGGGAGATCAAATTGCCCTACACATCCTGAACTAGGGAGGAGATGGTACCTGCGATGCACCGCGCTAGGGCCGGCGAGGACGATGATCGCGCTGGGCGACGGCGGCGAGGACAATGGAGCCGCGATGGAACACTACGACGGGATGCAGGAGTACGATCGTGCGCGGCCTCCATGCCCCCAACGACCGGGCCAACTAATCTCTCCTAGTGGGTCCAAATTTGGTTATTGGGAGACAATTATAGGGTACTGTTAGAGATTGGTAATTTTTTCCTACCCTATTTCTTTTTTTGGGAGGTCCTAAACTCATGGTTATTGGGAGAAAAATTTAGGGTACTGTTGGAGATGCTCTAAGAAGCTTTTTGAGGCTTATCGCCAAAAAAAAGCTTGGCGACACAACCGGATTCCCCTTCTTTGGTGGCGTCGAAAACACTCACCAAAGGGCAAAAAACACTCACCAAAGGCTTTTGGCGAGTGGACACTCGCCAAAGGCCACTCAGCAAAGCAGGTCACGGCAAAGAGGTCTTTGGCGAGTGCCATTTTATCGGCTCGCCAAAGGTTATTGCCGAGTGCCATTCTTTGGTGAGTGTCGACGGAGGGCACTCACCATTGTCGAGTTCTTTGGTGAGTGCCAGGCGGAGGGCACTCACCAAAGTCGAGTTCTTTGGTGAGTGGCGAACGGTGTGGCACTCACCAAAGGCAGCATCTTCGCCGAGTGCCAAAGTGTTTGGCACTCACCAAAGTGCCGTATATTTGCCAAAAAAACTCTTTCACATATAATTATTTGGAAATAGTGGCAATAGCATATTAAAATATATATTGTCCACACAGTAATTTCATGACACATCACAACATACTGTAGTGACATTAGAACACATCAAATCTCATAACATTATATTTTGCATACATGAATGTTTGCCTAGTTTAAATATTCACATGATGACTATCTAATTGAACAGCAACAAATACTAAAGGACTATAAGTAATGGTATCTCCTGAAGCTACATCATCTATCACCGTTGACCTAGTGCCAATCGATAAGAAAGGCAAGGTGCTTCGCTGCTGCCACCACTGACATGTGCGCCCACGTTAAGATGTGCTTCCGAGATAGCACCAACCTCCATGCTTGTTTCTTGCTGTAACAGATTATAAGCTGCAAATTATTTTTCTAGAGAGGCATCTGACATATAATGGACGAAAGGGCAGGTACCTCTTATTAGACCTTAGCGTTTATCTCAAACCCGAGCGCAACATCCTGCTCCCATCCCTCGTTGAGGCAGCAAGCCATGTAACTTTGCATAGTAAAAACACAAGTTGAAAGATCATGTCTAATTTGTTCATTTTCAGTGCACTGCAATTTCATCAGCATAAATGAAATAAAATAAAGCAAGACAACATGTAATGTTCTACCTGATAATTAAACTGAATCCGAAGGATGATATCATCACCTTATAACCTGCAAAACATCATACCCACACACAATCTTTTAACAAGAAATAGTGCTAACTGAAGTTCGGTAGAAATAAAGCAAGAAGCATATATGGCTTGAAAGTTAAAGCACATTCAATTTGTGAATCGAGGAGCAAAACTGCAGCACAACTATATGCAGTTTGCACAGAGAAAAATGGTTGATACTTTCATATATGCATACACATAACATATCACAGCCTATCACTATATTTGCCTAGCAGATTACACAGAGAAAAATTGAACCTTTGACCCTTACATATATTATCCACACAAGAACAGATCCACCAAAACTTAACAATCTGCATTACAGCTAGCAGGGGGAGCATCTGAATCTATGGAGAAGAGGATACAAAAAGATGCCTGTTCGGTACTCTGTCGAGACATGGCCACTGCTAAAGTGTTGTTTGTCGCTGGCTGCTTCTTCCTGGGATGAGCAGATTCACCACGCTACACAATAGAGGCAAACCTAGGAAAATTAGATTCACTTAAATCCCACAAAAAATCAGAGAAAAAAATGAACAGGTACTACTACAACCAGCACACAAGTTCAGGCTACAAGCAAGAAATAAATCCATGACTATCTGTACACAATCGAGAGAGAAACATTTTGGATTCGAGTGATGGCATTGAAGGCTACTGCTAGTACTACAGGGAAGCAGACATTATGGGATAAACACAACACCTGACAACTCGATTCAGATTTGGAGGAGACAACACCGGTGGCCAGCTCAATTCAGATTTGGAGGAGACAGCACTGATGGCCAGATCTACAGGAAACAGACTTTAAATGAAAATAGGAGTATAGATTAAGAACCAAATCAGAGAGACAAAGAGCACCTTGGTCGGAGGACTGTTGGATGTGGAGAGAACGGCAATGTCCCATCGCTGCTCGTGGAGTTGGGCCGGAGGGACACCCACGGAGCTGAGGGCGCGCGGTGGAGGGGCAACGGCCGCCGACGGGTTGGTGAAGGACAGCGACGCCGAACCGGCGGCGAAGATCCTTCGTCTCGGCGGCAGGAGGTGGATCTAGGGAAGGCAGGCAGCGGTGGACCTGGGGCGGTGTGCCATGTCCGTGGAGCTGGGGTGGCTGGCGGCAGCGGGGACGGGCAGCGAGCGGCGAGCAATGGATGCGGACCTGGGTCGTGCCGGAGATGGGGCGGCGGACGGGAGATGGGGTGGCGGCGGACCTGGGGCGACGGGAGATGGGGTGGCGGCGGGATTTGGGATGGGTGCGGGAGTAGTGGGGGCAGCCGCTGGTTAGGGAAGTTTCTCTTTTTTTTTTTAATAAATAATGTATTTCTTTACGGTAGTGAGCGCCAACCGCCAAAACCGAGAGCGCCAACTGCCAAAACTGAGAGCCGAATCCAAAAATTAAACACGATCGTAACTAATCGATTTTCTCGGAGTGTTTGCCGAGTGCCGTATATTAGACACTCAGCAAAGAGTACTTAAAAAAAAAATACCCCGAAACCCTAGATTGAGTTCTTTGCCGAGTGTTTTCCAAAATACACTCACCAAAGAGGCTCTTTTGCCGAGTGTATTTTGGAAAAACACTCACCAAAGAGTATTTTCATAAATTTTTATTTTTTTGTTTGATGTTATGTCTTTTCAAAAAGTGTTGCAATACACGTAGAGTACGTACTACCTTGTTTCCTTCACTTTACAATGCATATTTGATGCTTTAGCGGAAATTTGACCATTATTTCATGGATTTTTAGGTCATATGTTCAATTTAAACAAGTGCTAAATAAATAAATAAATACTAAACGGATCCAAAAATTTACTAAAATTTTCTACGGTAGTAACATTATTGTCTATTGTCTATGAAAAAAAAGTTTCGAGCCAAACCACAAATTGAACGTCGCCTTCACTCAAAAATCCTACCGGATCACTCTCAACGATTATGAAACTTCTCGAGAGAAGTTCGGGTTGTGAGCAACGTATGTGACAACTAGTTGAAACCTTCTCAAATTTTTATCACAGCTTCCACATAAGGTATCGTGACATCTTGTCAAATTTCATAATTTTCGGGCATCGTTTTCTTTTTTATAGAATTTTAAAACCGCTACGGCACGCGGTGCAGGTCGAGTTTCCGGAAGAATATGTCCACACTTTTGGTTGGTTTCATGTTTATGACCATAATATGAGTTGAGAATCATGAATATCAATTTTTGAATACATTATTTCAAATATTCAAATGACTTGCAGTTCAAATTTGACTCGATTTAAAAAATTGCCAAAAATTAAATTAATTGTCCAAATATAGTACAAAAAATCAAAAAACTTGAAACTTCAACATTATGTACCAAATCTTGTATGTAACAACAAAAAAAAAAAGAGATTGAAAAGAGCAAAAAAAAAAATTGTTTTGCCGAGTGTCAAAGAAAACACTCACCAAAGGCAACCTTTGGTGAGTGCATTTGATGAAAGCACTCACCAAAGACCTTCTCTTTGCCGAGTATTTTTTTTTTTTTAGCGAGTGTGGAGGATGCGACACTTTCGGCAAAGATTACTTCTTTGGCGAGTGCAAAACATTGACACTCAGCAAAAGAGTAACGGCGCCTTGGGATGGCTGACGGCGTGAAATTCTTTGGTTAGTGTCTATTTTTGACGAGTTTATTGCACTCACCAAAGAAGTCTTTGGCGAGTGCCGTGTTTTGCTGAGTGTATTGCACTTTCGGCAAAGACCTCTTTGGTGAGTGTGAACAATAAAACACTCAGCAAAGAGGCCCTTTGGCGAGTGCCGATGAATTGCACTCACCAAAGCCGCAGGCACTCGGCATAGGCCGGTTTTCCGGTAGTGAGAGGTGGAGAATCTTGATTGCAAAGCTAAAAACTAACATATCTGGCATCCAGCTTTTTCATGGCACTTATTCTTTGTGTTCGGCAGAGGTGATAATCAGCGAGAGTGATTAGGGACATCTCTCGTGTGAAATAGAAAAAATGGTAAAGCATGTCATGACGCCGCATGATTAAAGGTAAAGTACCGATGTGAGTGTCTAGTGCGTCGAGCACTACCGGCTAATGGGCGTGCAGAGTGCGACAGCCATTACCTTCATTAGCAAGTGAGGCTACGCATTGCATCCGCAACCAATCTTCTCCCACTGGATACCATGCAGCCAACACAGTAGCAACTACCAAGCAAGCCAAGCATGAGTGTGGTGACGACGGGCGCTGGGAAGCCTCGCCCCCAAGCTTCTGCAGCTGATCCATGGTGAGTACAAGCTCCAGAAGGGCGTGAGAAAGCAAGTTCAGTGGCTCCACAGCGAGCTGGAGAGCATCAGCCCTTTCCTCCACAAGGTCTCCGATGTGCCATGGAACCAGCTCAACGAGCAGATCAAGGTGTGGGCGCGCGAGGTCAGAGAGGCGTCCTATGACATGGAGGACGTCCTCGATACCTTCCTCGTGCACGTCGACTGCGGCGACCCTACCGACCCGAACAAGCTCAAGCGTGCCATGAAGAAGATGGGCAAGGTTTTCAGCAAGGCTAAGGCTCGGCACGATATTGCTGTTGCCATCACAGACATCAAGAAGAATCTTGAGGAGGTAGCCAAAAGGCGCCAGGATTACAAACTTGATGACATGATAGTGTCCAAGCAAATTACATCAGCGTCCACTATTGGTCCTCACCTTACTGCTATGTACAGAGAGGTAACCCAACTTATTGGCATTGACAAGTCACGGGAAGAGCTCATATCTATGTTGGAGATGTGTGATGGTGATGCTCCTGACAAGAAGATTATGAAGAAGGTTTCTATTGTTGGAGTTGGGGGTTAGGCAAAACCACTCTTGCCAAAACGGTGTATGAAAAGCTTAAGTCGCAATATGACTGTGCGGCTTTTGTTTCAATTGGCCGGGATCATGATTTGGTAAAAGTTTTCAAGGACATTCTCTTTGAACTTGATAAAAATAGGTAAGAGAACATTCATAACACTGGAAGAGGTGTTCACTTCCTCATTCGCGAAGTCCGGGAGTTCTTAGAGAACAAAAGGTACAAATCAGCCATCCAATTGTAAATATTAATTAGCATCATCATTTACTTTTTGCTCCACAATTACTTGATATGACTAAATTGCGCTATGTTGTAGGTTCTGCTAAAAATATTATCTCTGCATCATCTCTGCTTCCCGAGATTGATTTTTTTGCACTCCACATATATATAAGAAAAATGCACAATTCAGTGGTATCTGACCTAAAAGCTTTTAGGTCATTTTGAAAAATGAATAAGTGACGGGTGCGACATAAAAGGGCATGCATATAGCATCGTAATTTAATTAACTTTTAAACATTTCCAATTGATAATTGAACCTAGGTTTTTCTATATTTTCTTATGAAACTATAAACTTGCAACGTATAGAGTAAAGAAAAAGGACCCTAAAAATATGGTATAACAATAAGACTAGAACCTATTATTGCATAAAACTTCAGGTCACACCTTGTTGCAAGATGCACTTAAATATGTAACTTCTGTGTACAACTTAGCCTTAAGTATGTAGTTTTTTTTTTAAAAAAAAATGGACCTTCTATGTGTAATTTTCAATTTTCCATACATATTCCCAAAGTTGTAGGTTATTTATTGAATTTAATCTTCTGTAATTTACATCCATGTTTCCTAGTCAGAAAGATCTTGAAACATCAAGGCATAGTATATTTTTACCGACATGACAATAGTCTGAGTTTGATATGTAATGGTGACCACTTTCAATCTTAGATTTTTATTCTAATTTTGCAGAAGCTCCAAATATTATTTATTTATTACTAACTGATGGTTCTTGCACATTCATGTGGATATAGGTATTTCCTTGTTGTCGATGATGTTTGGGAGGTACAAACATGGAATAGAATCAAACTTGTACTTGTCGAGAATACTTGTGGAAGTAAAGTAATCACAACTACTCGTAAGTTTGATGTTGCTGAAGAAGCTGGTGAGGTTTACAAGCTAAAGTCACTTTCCAATAATGACTCAATGAAATTATTCTATATAAGGATATTTGGTGCAGACCTAAAGTACCTTGATAACCAGCCAGAGGATATTTGCAATAAAATTCTAATGAAATGTGGTGGTATACCATTAGCAATCATCACAATGACCAGTTTATTGGTCGGAAAACCAAAGAATGAATGGTCTGAGATCTACAACTCTATTGGTTTTGGATCTAAAGGCAATATAGAAGTTGAAGACACTATGACAATAATTTCATTTAGCTACTATGATCTGCCTCCACATTTGAGGACATGCTTACTATATCTAAGTACATATCCAGAAGACTATGAGATCGAACAGGATTCTTTGATATGGAAGTGGATAGCTGAAGGATTTATCAATGGAGATCAAGGAGAAAGATTATTTGAGCTTGGAGAAAGATACTTCAGTGATCTCATTAACAGAAGCATGATTCAGGTAGTGGAGAAAGGGTTAGATGGCAGTGTGTTAGCTTGTCAAGTTCATGACATTGTTCACGACCTCCTGCATAAGATTTCATTTGAAGAAAAGTTTGTTGCTGTACTTGATGGTAATTCTGAAGAAATATCCCAACCAAGCAATGTTCGTCGGTTTGCCATCCATAATAGAACCGCTGAGCATGTTAGTTCAGAAGCTAAAATCATTAAGATGCCAAAAGTGAGGTCATATACTGCATTCGGGTGTGATATTAATAATAAATGGGTGTATTTTCCCCGCTTTAGGATTTTTTTTTGCGCGTGCTTGATTTAATAGATTGCAGATTCAAGGATGGTTGCCATCTTGAGCATCTTGGTGATTTAATTCACTTGAGGTTTCTTGGGATTAATTGTGGAGGAAGTATTCCTAAGCTCTCAAAACAAATAATGAATCTAAAGTTATTCCAGACACTTGTTTTGCATAGATCCTTGTCGGTAAGCATCATCCTACCAACACAGCTGTTGTGCCTACTTGCTTCAACATTGGTATACGACGGTATTGAAAAGCTTACATCCTTGGAGCAGCTAAGAATAGCCTGTCACCCCAAGATGTTCGTAAAGGACCTGGGCAGCCTGCAACAACTGAGGGTGCTCAGTATTTTTTTCGTAAAGGAGTGGGACAATATCATGGAGAGAGAGTTTGTGGTCTCTCTAAGCAGTCTGCAAAAGATCCAGAAGGTAGATATGGACACTGGGTTATATAAATGCCAACACAGCCATGTGGGAAGAAGCTGGCTTTGTGCTTTCACGATCCCTCCGTCATTTGAATTTTGGTGTTTGCTTCTCTAAGATGCCGTCATGCATCAATCCCTCGTGTCTGCCCAACCTGTCCTACTTGAAACTGCGGGTGGACACTATGGATGAGCAGGACATGAAACATATTGCTAGGTTGCCCGCTCTAAGTCGTCTCGATCTGAGAATAAAGTCCACAGTAACAACAAGTATTATTAGTGCCGGCAGCCATGGTTGCTTCCAGAAGCTGAGGTACTTCTACATCACTGCAATGGTCCAGATTCAGCAGCACAACAAAGAGGACTCTTGCATTTCGTTGCATATATGGAACAGAGAAGGTGCTCTGTCCTTTGTCTCTGGGAAAAGCAACTGCAGCAAAAATGTATCTTCTGCCATGATGCCAAATCTTGAAGTGCTTCATTTCGCTGTCCTTTGTGGGCCCTAAAGGATAACTACAATTACTGTGGCAATATTGGCATAGAATACCTGCCATCTTTTCGTGAACTAGAAGTGGATATCGACTGTGATGGTGTGTCTTCTGAGGAGGTGGATGCTGCACTGGCTGCACTAAGAAACACATGCAAGGTCCATCCCAACCACCCGACGTTTGAGTATATATCTAATAAGGTATGACAAGTATTTTGCACTAGTTCCAATTAAGTTTATATCTCTTTATTTATTTCTGTCTTACTACAATTCCTTCTTCTAATTAATTATTGGTTTAATTCGAAATTTTGACCGACAACATAAGATGCTGTTCACACAAGACAAGGAAGATGAGAAACAGCAGCAGGAGGCCGAGATGGCCTCACAGGCGGTTAATAATATTGATTTGGGCAACCTAAGCCCTCCTGCATGCCCTTAAAAGGGATCAGGATTGGAATGCGAACCATACCACGTACGTCCTCTCTCCACACAATCTGGTCTGTCATATATAACTGATGGTGTCGTTGTTCGTGCATGTCAGGAAACCACTCTAGTACTTTCAAATTTTGCCGACTTTAGAGATTTTTAAAACCTTTTAACTGACTGAATTCAAAGCAAACGTATAACTTCTGAGAAACATGGCTTCATCTACAGTGGCATCTCCTTAGCTTTCCATGTAGTGGATACAAAGGATGTAAGAATTGTGGTATTTTTTGCTTTGCGAGCTCACGAGTAAATGTCCTCCTTTTTCTTTAGCAATTATCAACCTACCCTACATATTTTCATAGACGATATTGTGTTTCTTCAGTCGAATCCGTTATACAACGTGTGTGCTGCGTCAACTCTGTTTCTGGCCACAAATCGATACTCTGTTTTCTAGTTTATTGGTATACATATACACTGTTTTCTAGTTTATATATATACTCTGCATCAACTCTGTTTGTTCTGTGAAAGGGCCTCTAGCCTAGTGGTTAGAGCACCTGAGTAGCAACCACCAGACCTGGGTTGGACTCCCCCCTGTGGGAGCAAATTTAAACAAGTCAGCATTACTTAATTTTTTTAAAAAAAAACAGGCTGGGGTTTCCCTTGCTAGCTTCGGTCAAAAAACCTTGTTTGTTCTATGTATAGATGAGTCACTTGTTCCATGTGTCATCTACTACAACATAATATTTTGTGATTTTTTTTCATTATGAAATAATTAACCTTACAAAGATTAAACAAATTATTAATGAACTTTCTATCTCTCGCAGATTACTGTTTCTGATCAAAGTTTTGGCTTCAAGGGTGGCACAACTCAATGGCGTTCGCTTCTTTGATCGTGTGATTACATCAGATCATCCAGCCCTGTAGTCCAGTCGGTGTTGGATTTTGTTAGCCCAAGCTACTGTATTTGAATATGCTGTATCAAAATTTCATCATTGCAATACCTCTTAGAACATGCAGCGTTTTTAATTTTTTTTTTCTTGTTGAACTGTTGGCTTGTTATTAGTTCCTTCACTTTGCTATGGTACGAACATAAAACTATCGTGCTTAGTTTGTGGAGGCCTATTTGTTGCTTGCATTGTGCGGTATACAAGCTAAGAATAGCGAACAAGTCGCGGCTCCCGACCGTTGCGACTGGGCGGAACCACCGCCGTCACCGCCGCCCGCCGCCGGGCGACGCCCGCCCCGGCGCCCACCACCTCCCCCACCACCTCCTCCCCCTCCTTCCTCACCCCCTGCTTCCCACCCGGCACCCTCCTTCGTCGCCGCCCGGCCCAGCGTTGGGCTCGGCCCGCTTGTTGCCGGCCCGGTCGCGCCGGCCGCCAGCGCCCCTCGCCGCTACCTCCGGATCGGGTGGTGCTGCGGCGGATCCGGCGGCGAGCACCCGCCGGCCATGGATTTGGCGCCCGCTGCTCCTGCTCCCGCCGCCCGGGTGCCGCCGCGCGGGAGCCTGCGCCCCGCTCCATCCGCCGGGGCGCCGCGCCGCCTCTCCGGCCGTAAGGTGCCAGGGTACAATTCATTGCTCCTTGGAATGTTCCAGGTGCACCAGTTAGGCCAAATGCCATGACCTTGAACTCATACTGAACCAAATGAGTTTGAAAGGCTGTTTTGAACTCCTCACCAGGTTCCATAAGGATTTGATGGAATCCAGCTCTGAGATCTAGTGTTGAAAACCACTGTGCCCCATACAATTCATCCATCAATTGATCAAATACAGGTACTGGGAACTTAGACTTCTGGGTGATAGCATTTAACTGTCTATAATCCACACACATTCGATAACCACCATCTTTCTTAGGTACTAGTAGAACAGGTGAGGAGAATAAACTGGCACTGGGTTGTATGATACCTTGGCTGAGCATGTCCTGTACCTGTTTTTCCAGTTCATCCTTCAACTTGGGTGAATATCTGTACTGCCTTATATGCACTGGATTAGCACCAGAAATCAATGGTACAAAATGATTGCAAGCTCTGGATGGGGGTAACCCAGAAGGTGCCTCAAACAGATGTTCATATGCTTTCAGTAAATTCTGCAATTCAGTAGGCAACTCAGCCAGTGCCTGAATATTAGATTGTGTAGATACAGTACAAATCTGAAGCAAGATAGGTTCTGGCAACTTATCTATCACTCCTTGTAACTGAATTGTGGAATCTTCATATGGTATCTCTAACCACTTTGATTTCCAATGAATCTGCATTGGGCTATGACACTCCAACCAGTCCATGCCAACAATCATATCAAATTTGGTCAGAGGTAGAATCTTGAAGCTGGAGGTAAATTTGTATGTATCAATGGACCAAGTTACATCAAACAAAATGCCCTTGAACTGAAGTATACCACCACCAGCAACATGTACAGTGGTACTTTCAGGTATAAGAGTCTGTGAGCTAAACTGCTGTGCAAGACTAGAACTGATGACGGATGAAGTGCTGCCAGAATCAAGTAAGATGGAGATAGGCAAACCTTCAACAGATCCCATGAAGTGGATAGTTTTTGTAGCAGGAGCACCACTGGTTGCAGTCTTAGAGAGGGCTAGGAACACTTGTTCATTCTCCTCAGGAGTTTCTTCAGTAGGACTGCAATCATCAACAGACTGTGATTCCCATACATCTTGGATAGCATGTAATACCTCAGGTGCACATTTGTGTTCTCGTGTCCACTTCAGGCCACACTTGAAACACAACCCCATTGCTTGACGATAAGCCTTGATTGCACGAAGTTTGGAGTTAGCTTGAATTGGAGGAACAACATCAGCTGGTGCTTTGGGCCTGTCATGTCTTGGGGGCAGTGCTAGAGGTAAGGCTGGTCTTGGAAACTTGTTAAAGTAAGTTGGCTTGATGGTTTCAGCATGACTCCCAGCTTCTTCCTGCAAGAGGGCCAATTTGCAAGCAGTATCCAGAGTTTGGGGGCTTTGAATGAGTAATTTAGAACATAGTTCTGGTTTGAGGCCATCAATGAATCTAGTTATGATGAAAACAGGATCAACACTCTTGTTGTAGGCAAAGAGTTGATCAGTGAGGGATGTGAAGGAAGAAACATAATCAGCTGCTGTTGAGGTTTGTGTGATGTGTAAGATCTTTCTGGCTATAAGTTCGTGGTGGTCACGATCAAACCTATCACGTACCAGGTGACAGAATTGCTCCCAAGAAGCTGAAGGAAGCTGAGACTCTACAGATTGCAACCAAAGTTTGGCAGCATCAGTCATTTGAGTAGTGGCTGCTCTAACCCACAATTGTGGTTCCACTGAGTACATTTGGAAGTAGTTCTCACAGAGGGTACGCCATAGACGTGGATTTGTACCATCAAACTTGGGGAAATCAAGTTTGGGCAGTCTATTGGTTGGGTCATGATTGTGGTGTGTTTGTTGGTTGTACTGGTATGGTGGGTGATGATTAGGATGGAATGGTGCTGTAGGAGTGGGATAATACTGGTATTGCTGATTGTTAGGGATTGATACTATTGGTGGAGGTGTAGCATAAGATGGGTTATAGGGTAGAGGGTGTGGAGAACTAGTATAAGCACTGTGAATTGGAGGATATGGAAGTGCAGGTGGGGGAATTGATAAGGATGATGGAATCGGTGGGTATTGAGGAATCTGTTGAGGAACATAGTATGGTGTGTATGGAGCAGAATAGGTGGGATTCAGGGATTGGGACATGTGTGTTGAGGGATTCATCACAGACATGGGTGGACGAACAGGCTGACTGAATGTATGAACAGGCTGTGAATAACTAGGTAGGGATTGGGTGTAGATCATACCATTGGCGGGCCATGAGATTTGGGTGTTGATGCCCCAAACTCAGGAACCCGTGAAGCAAACTCGTCGCGGTGCCCGCTGGGCAGTTTAGCGTCGCCTGCAGATGACTGTACGGCCGCCCGGTGGTGGTCGGCTCGACGATGTGTCGAACACGACGCGTCGCGTGATGCGTGGTGTGGTTCTCGATCTGCCGACGAAGATCCTCGGTCAGCGACTCCAGCCTGGTGACACGCGTCCGGAGATCCCAGTGGTGGCGCTGTCCCGCTTTGCTTCCAACGCCGAGGGCGTTTGGTGACGGCTGCTTCCCCTCGTCGCAGATTGACTCCAGCGTCTTCAGGCGCTTCTCCAGCTCGGGGCGAAAAGGATCTGTACCGCGCGACTCCAGCGTGTCGAAGCGGCGGTTGACGATGTCGTCGCGGGCCGTGAGCTTCCTCTCGAGCCCGGTGAAGCGGCGTTCCCAGGCAGCTTCACGTTCATCGAACCGCATTGTGAAGCCGTCAAGCTTGTCGAGGACGATCTTGAGGTTGGGATCCATGACTCCTCTCGCGCTCTGTCGACGGGTGAAGTGTGGATGCTCGCCGACGGCGGCGCGATCCAGATCGATCGGCTGAGTCTGATACCAGGTTGTTAGCAGCTACTTGCGAAGTAAGAAGAAGGTAGAAGCTAACGACGAATTCACGCTATAAGATTGAATTGTAAATGAATTCAAAATGGCAATTACACATGGGTCATGCCCGTCATGCCCATCCCTATTTGGCTTAAGTACTCTCCCCAATATTCAGAGTAGATTACAGCTGCCATTCTGGGCCTGAAATGAGTGAGCTGGGCTTCCTCTTGCGGACGGGCCTTGGGCTGCTTCCTGGCTGGGCCCCTGCTGCAGTGGTTGGGCTAACACATCCTACCAACACAGCTGCTATGCCTAGATGCTAGAAATGGTGTACCAGACGGTATTGGAAAGCTCACATCCCTGGAGCAGCTAATTATATCTGGTGACCCCAAGATGTTCGTAACGGAGCTGAGCAGCCTGCGGCAACTGAGAGTGCTCGGAATTCTTAATAGAGGTAGCATGGACAATAGCATGCAGAGAGATTTTGTGCTCTCTCTAAGCAAGCTGCAAAAAATCCAGAAGTTAAATATGTACACTATGGTGGGTTCATTAAATGCTGACATGGCCATGTGGGAAGAAGCAGGCTTTGTGCTTCCACGATCTCTCCGTCATTTGAATTTGGAAGATTGCTTCTGCTTCTCTAAGATGCCGTCATGCATCAATCCTTCGTGTCTGCCCAACCTGTCCTACTTGGAACTGCGGGTGGACACTATGGATGGGCTGGACATGAAACACCTTGCTAGGTTGCCCGCGCTCAGTCATCTCTTTCTGGCAATAGAGTCCACAGTAATAGCAATTATTATTAGTGCCGACAGCGCTGGCTGCTTCCTGAAGCTGAGGTACTTCCAAATCAATGCAATGGTCCAGTTTCAATAGCACAACAAAGAGGACTCTTGCATTTCGTTGCATATATGGAACAGAGAAGGTCCTCTGCCCTTTGCCTCCGAGAAAAGCAAATGCAGCAAAAATGTACCCTCTACATTTTTTACCCAAAGGATAAGATGGTGTCCACAAAAGACAAGGAAGACGGGAAACAGAAGGAGATATGGGCAAATTAAGCCCTTCAGGCTCAATGCAAACTATGACACGAACGTACTCTCTCCACACCATCTGTACTCTCTTCACACCATCTGATCTGTCATATATAAGTGGTGGTGTCGCTTCTCGTGCAAGTCATCAGTCAACCATCCTAGTACTTTTGAATTTTGCCGACTTTAGAGATTTTCATAACCTTTTTTTAGCTTTTTTTCTGGCCGCTCGGTCACTGGACCGCTCCTAGTGCCTGCATCCGCCTCCTCATAGTATGCACAGAAGATTAAGTAGAATTATTGACCAACTTGCTTCCTCTCGCAGATTAGATTAGCCTCGCGTAGCGTCGATTGTTTTGTTAGGCCCGCCCGTATCTGTTGACAGCCAAGCAGCACTACGGCCATATTGCCCATATATAACTTCAATTCCACTCCAACACCAGCGTTAACTGTTCCGTTGCCCGTCCACTAGATGATGTGCCAATTTTTAGAAAAGTATAATGAAGGGTGAAAACCAAATTGATGGAACACATTTCTGATTACTACAAGAAATTAACAAAACTTGTATGTTCATGATCAGTCATGCAGGGTCCTGCACGTCACCTCATACAGCATGGAGGTTGCAAAAAGATGTCACATGCCAGGAGATTGGGCCCAGAACGCAGGCCCACGGGGCCCGCGCTTTGGGCAGCAGCGCCGCCCTCGGCCTCCCCGCCCCGCGACTTCTTCGGAAATTAATGCGGGAATAAAGTAAGAGTTTGGTTAGGATTATCTTTAGGACTTTTGGTGTGCAAGAGATATTCCACTCTATAAGAAAATCTCTTATTAGGAAATAAATAAGGTTGCTTGTTGTAACACCCCGATTTTTTTGACCTTTTTGAAAATTCGTTAAAATTTTAAACTTTTCAAAAACCGGGTTTTTCTTCGATCCACGGGTGGTGACTACAGCGGGACTACGTACTACGCCGGTGCGAGTGCTTATCACAGCAGGCACAGGCGTGACCACGACTTGCCAGGCGGCTACATTCAAGGTTCCACTCTGCATCGACTCCGCCACCTTCGACATCGACGCCTACGTCTTGCACATCGGCAACGACGTCGACGTCATCCTCGGCATGCCTTGGCTAACAAGCCTGGGCAGGGTGACATGGGACTTCTCCTCCAACGAGCTGCAGTACTACCGTGATGGCGGGCGGGGGACGTTCACACGCGCTCCCCGCGTGGTGACACAGGGGCGCCCAGGCCAGGCCACCTCCGGCATGGCCTCTTCGCCGGTGTTCGGGACTTCGCTCCAAGGGTGGGCAAACGCCCATGACACGCCAGCGCGCTTGACTTCTACGACATGTCGACCGGCGTCCTTCGCCCAGGCACGACCGAGGCTACACTAGAGGAGCAGCACTGCGGCGGATCGCCCTCGACATCACCACACAGCGCCGCTGCATTCTTCGATGGTCGTTTCTACCTCCCAGCCTCCTCACCACTCCTGCGACTCTGCTAGATGCTCGCGGGGAGGAGTTCGTCGGACGAACTACCTTGCACTGGGCGCCTTCGCGACACAGCCGGCAACTTCGACTCCGACAGCGATACTCCTAGGCGCCCCGTGGCCTCGGCGCCACCACGTGGGACCTGCTCGCGTTGTCTTCCTCGATGGTATGGATCACCTGTTCCTCACCATCGACTACGACGCAGAGAAAGGATCACATCAGCTTTCTCCATCCATGTTCGACATCGGCTCCTTCATGTACGGTACGATGCTGAACCTGGCTGCTTCACCTCTGACTTGCCGAGACGCCACCATATGGAGCCTCATGCCGCTCTTCGTCACTCCTCCTACCCTCGACCGCTTCTGTTCCTAGAGAGCCCCCCTCGTGACATGGTGCATCGGCACCTTGAGGCGGGAGTACCGAGGGAACTCTTGTTTGGCGGCAGACGCCAAGCAAACAACGACAATCGCAGTGGAAGCGCCATCCACCAGTACATCTACCACGGCTACATCGGCAACCTCCACTACCTCCCTGGAGTTCACGCCTATTCGCACAAGGGAGAACACATCGAAGCCGTGCATGGACGTTTGGTTCTCACAGTGGAGCTCATCGCACAGTACCCCCGATCTTCTTCCGGAGTCACGAGTGGACTTTCATCCAGCGCGAGGACGCTCTAACGGAGAGGGGGGGGGAGATGTCACATGCTAGGAGATTAGGCCCGAACGTCGGGCCAGGCCCGCGTCTCGGGCAGCACAAGACAAACTCCGCCGCCGATCCGCGACTTCTTCAAGAATTAATGCGGGAATAAAGTAAGAGTTTGGTTAGGATTATCTTTAGGACTTTTGGTGTGCAAGGGATATTCCACTCTATAAGGAAATTTCTTATTAGGAAATAAATAAGGTTGCTTATTGTAACACCCTCGATTTTTTGACCTTTTGAAAATTGCTAAAATTTTAAACTTTTCAAAAACCGGGTTTTTCTTCGACACTTTGACAATTTTCCAAATTGACACCTTGGTATTTTTCATAAACTTTGGCAGGACCGAGAAATTGGAGTTACTAAATAATAAAAAGAATAAAAGAGTAAAACAACAAGAGGGAAGAAGGGAAAAAGAAAAGAAAAGAGAAAGGAAGAGAGAATTAGAAATCGGCCTAGTCCACCTTTCCCTCTCTCCACCTCGCCGAGCGCCAAGCGACGCGGGCACAGCTCCACCGGGCCCCTCGCTGCCGCCCCGCCCGTACCAACACCGCCGGCCAGAGGAAGACTATGGAATGGGGGACGCTGGACCGCCTCGCTCACCGGCCGTCGCATCAAGAACCGGCCAGCTCACCCCCCTGCCCGGGCCGTGAGTCCATGGCTTGTGGGTGTGGTAGCTAGGACCACTAGACGCTGTAGCTTACTCTGATAAATAAATCGCCACAGTGCCACATATGTTTACCTGATGTTGTGCAATAAGACTGTGACCTTCAGGCCACCTATGTAAGACCTATTTTATCCTATCAATAAAGCTTTGGCACTTTTCTAAATAAATCTGTGTCCACTCTTGTCTTTGTTAACGTATTAGCACGTGATCCTGGCACTAATACGTGAGGTTAAGGACTCATTAAAGTGGGGGCCTGACAGAGTGGTATCAGGGCCGAGCTTGACCGTAGGATTAAACCCTAGGTCCAGACACACGACAAAAGGATAAACCCACACCCGATTGTTCTCATACTTTCATGTGCAAAAATAATTCTAACTTGTGGAAGTGTTTTTGGCTGCCATGGAAGGTCCCATCAATGGAAACTGGGAACAATCAGACTGCATTACTGAGGAGGGATTTCCCCGTCTCCTATGGGAGACACTCCAGCGACTGGGCTACACCGAGCCTCCCAAGTACTACATCATACAGTACGAAGATGCGGGAGTACGAAGGTGTGAAGTGCGATTGCACATTAAGGAGCATCCTGACTTTACTGCAGTACAGGCACGATGGTATACCATGATCGGTCGGAGGCCTTGGGACACCACACAAAAAGTGGCATGCACGGCACTATCAGAATACTGTGGCATTTTCAAGGAAGACATAGAGTACACCCCAGCAAAGTACCTCCTTGTACCAGACCAGACCACCCCCACCTGGCGCAACAAGGTACGCGAGTTACAAAAGATCGACCCAGGAGTATTGGAGTACAGCAAGGTGTTCACCGTCCGGTATCTACACAACTTGGACACCTTGTGTGAAGATCAGCAACGAGAAATCCAAGCCTGGTTGGGTCGATATCGAGAGAGACAGGCCGAAGTAGACAAGAAGACCATGGAGGTGCACAAGATGGCAAGGGAACTGGAGCGGTGCAAAAGCGGGAGCTTAGGAAGACCCAAAGAGCAACTACGACAAGAAGCAAAACCAAGAAGACACCACGAGGAGGAAGGACAAGCACTAGAAGACGGATTGCAGCAAATGCCACCAGTGAAGTGCCAGCCTATGATCCCCAGCAGCCTCACTACGACCTAAATGGATAGTTGCCGAGGGAGTCTATGACAGATTCCGAGTCAGATGAGACCAAGGAGTCCGTCGCAGACAACTTCCAGCGGGAAGCAGGACCATCCAAGTGCCCATGACAACGGCACTTTGTGCTAGCACAACAAATACCAGAGATGTGGAACCTCCAAAAGCTACAGTTTGTAAAATAAATAATTGTAACTGTAGCAAGCAGTCATCTTTATGGCAGACTATGTGTAGTGTAGTATCAATGTCAGTAGTATTTGAGTGTTTTCTATGGCATCTGAATGGTTGTTATGTGTGATGCACCTGTATCACGTATAAGAACTATGAAGATGTATCGAATGTTTCCATGTTTTATCATTTGCATTGAGTTTTGCCTCTTGATCCGCAAACACCGTCTTACCCATATTGCTATCACAGTAATCTGATGGAAAGAAGGTCTAGCAGGATCCGCGAACGCTGTGAAAGGGCCGAAGCTATGGACCGCCATGCGGGAGGCGACGAACCTCCGAGAAACAAGCGAAACCGGGGCAGGCAACCTAGAAACAACAGAGGCAATGAAGATAGACCAGTGGAAGAAGAAGTTAACCAGGAAGGCGAGAATGAGCACATACCACCACCCCCACCCAATCTGGCGGAGGTGATGGACAGACAGACACAGTTACTGGAAAGACTTGTCGGAAGGAGAGATAATGAGAATGGACAAGGGAAGATAGCAGCATTCATGAGGCTACGTCCACCTACCTTCGAGGATACCAGGGATGACCCCTTGGTCGCAGACGACTGGATACGCCTCATCACTAAGAAGCTGGATGCAATTAGGGGCAATGTCACGCCCCCACTTTCAATGGGTCGTTAATCACACGTGTTTGCGCCAGATCACGCCACAAACACGCCTGTTAGTAAATAATAATGGTAAACAGAATCAATAGCAAAACCGAGCTATAGAAATATAGGATAGAAAGGGCTTACAAATGGCGACGAAGGGTCACCATGTCGGGTTGCAATATCGAGTTGGCCAACCGAGAAGCGGTGGATTAACTATGACACTGCCCGTACTCCACAAGCAGACTTGTGCATGGATGAAATCTGGGCTTCAACGTCCTTCTCCTAAACACCTCTCGAACTCCTACGATACGCTATCCTCTACCTCGTCATCGATCTTACCTTCACATGTGCCGATATCTGTAAAAATAGAGGGGTGAGTACAAACGTACTCAGCAAGTCCCAACCAGGGGTTGTAATTATTAAGGGTTTGGGCCCTAGCAGAGTCTCTAAAACTGCTCTCGCTAGTTCCCGGTTTATCTCATGTCATCACCGCTGTCATGACACCACATGTTAGTCATCATCAAAATGTATATCTAATCATAGATGTTCGTCCTAGCACTTGCCCATTCTAAGGACGTGGCTATTCGAATAGATTCAATTAACTCTGCAGAGGTTGTACACTTTTCCCCACACGAGGGGCCATCTTCTCCCACGTACGACTGGTCAAAGGTGGTCCCACGAGATTCCGTACCCGCTTGGATGCCTCCTAGGTATATCGGTATAATCTTTACCACGACTTCTCAGGGGTTGGAAGGATAACACGCCACCCTAAGATGACGCATCACCCTAGACAATACGGTGATACCAAATCACCATGCTTTACGTAATACCTTATTACCCAACCTATCTTGTCAACACCACTCTCAATCATCAATATGTGCCTCTAGCACCGCGCCATCAGCGCCCAAACACTTACGTGGAAGACCACTCAAAGATCCACGCCAACCGGACCATGGGGCCACTCTCCCCATGTCCGCTCCCAATAGGTCGCTTGCCTACTCCGGCCACCTTGGCTCCAATTATACCTCAACCCAACGGGGTGTGGAATCAAGCCGTCCCCATCTCGGCGTGTGGTCAATGCGTAATATTATACTAGGTAGAAGGTCTATGAACCGGTCCTTAGGTAGGCGAGCATCTCTCCGCGGGATTCATCCCCCGATTGTGATTAGTCCACCTCCATGTAGACAATCACCACTCACCTTTTGTTGGAGGGTTCACATTATTACTTAGGTTACATCGATCTTACTTAGTCATATCATTATTCATCATCATATCATCATATTAAGGTCATGATTAGGGGGTAAGGACTTGCCTCGAGGTTCTTACGAATCGGCACGGCGTCGAACGCCTTCTAGCGTACTCTGATGGATACTCCTAATCGGGTCGCCAAATCTACTCTACATCTGGCGATAAACCCTAGCTTGAACTATAACATCATAGACAAACATAGAACATTATGGTGGCAATGGGTTAGATGCATAGAGCTAGATTTTATATAAATTATGGAAGTCGCTTTCACGCTAAACGGAGTTCATTTGCATGAGATATGGATTTTATAATATTAACCCCCAATTAAATCATTAGGGTAATATTATAATATAATTTTATCATGTAATAATATTGAAACTAATTACATGATAAAATTCCATAATTCAAATAATGAATTTACAAATTTTCTGGGAATTTTTCTAACATGGGAAGGTCAACTTTTACAACCCCGTGCGGTACAATAACCGGGTAGACCTAGCAATTAATCTTGTGTACACAGATCCGTCTTCATACACGTGCATGCCACGTGGGTCCAGCTGGACGCCACGGTGGCCGCCACGCGGGCGCCACGTGTATTATGGGGTTGCCGTGGACGGGCCGGACGGCGCCGACGGAAAAAGGCGACGTGGCTCATCCTCATTGGTCGGGCGTGGTGACGGCGTTACGCCCAGGGGGCGGCCAATCTGAAACAGGGCTCCACCCTCGCGCTGTGCCTCCCACGGCGGTGCCTTGCCTGAGAGCTGGCCGGAGTCGCCGGTCTTGACCGGACCTCGCCGCGAGGGGTCGGCACACCCCACGCCGCCTCGAACCGGATGGTGTAGGTCTAGGCGACGGGGTGGCTCGCCTCCCTCGACGGCGGCGGTGGTGACGGGCTTCCGACGGCGGCGGCACTCGGACACCGGCGTCCACTGCCTAATAGGGTGAGTTGAGCATTGCAGAATGAAGAGGGGAGGTTGAGGGGGTGTACCAGCCAGGCAATTTGACGCGAGGACGACTACGACGGCGGCGGGCTCTTGACCTAGCGGCTGCGGCGGCGGAGCTCCAACTTGGGGGCAATCGCGATTTCGCGAGGAGAGAAGGAGGGGAGGGATGGCCAAGGTGAGCACCGCGCGTTCCACGCTTGGGCGGAGCTTGTGAGGGGATTGGCGAGGTCGATCGAGCGCCGGGGGAGGCTATTTATAGCCTCGCCGCCGTGCACTCGGCCGGCGCGATGTTTCCGCCTCGACGAAGATCTTTTCCGACCACGGTCCCGCCATTGTCGGCATCTGGTAGCTCCTCCTCGGTTGTCCTGGCGCCCTTGGCGCCTCGCGGCACCGTGGCCGTGAGCTGGCGTCGTCGCGTCCGTCACCTACGGCCGGCGGCTCGGTACCGCCATGGCAAAGATGCGGCTTCGAAAGCTGGCGGCCCGGCGCTGCGCCCGCTTGACCCGCTCTGGGTGGGGTGGCGTCGATGCGGATGTCGGTGGGGCATCCGGGCCGCCATCTCCGCCCACGGCACGCGCCTCGTTTGGGTCGTGCGGCCGCGGCCGGACTCCACGCGACGCGTTCATGGCGACGCTGGCGCTGGTCATGGTGAGGCGCCTGCACTCTGCCCGTCGTGTCACATCGGGCGAGGGGCTTCGTGCCCGTTCTGTGCGCCGGTTTCCCAGTGGAGCTCGCCTCGATCCCTCGCACGCACGCGTGCGTTCGTCCGCCTCGGGGGGTGGCTCGCCCGTCTTTGTCCCCATCGGCGACACGGGGCCGATCGGGCGCGGCGGGCGCTGCTCGCGTTGACGCGGTATGGTCGAGGGACGCCAGCTGCTCTTGCTTGGCGGGACTCGGTGGGGGCCCCGAGGTGCTCTCCGTGCTCCGGTCCACTTCACCGGGGCGGCCGGTCACGGCGGGAGGCTCGGAGATGCGCCATCGTGCCGTGGTCTCCGCTCCCGGGCGGGAGGTGGAAGACGACGGAGACCCCGGTGGGTCCCGGTCGTCGGTGAGGGAGCGTGGGAGGGAGGCGAGGTTGGGCTCGGCCGCCCGCTTCCGATCTTTGGCCGGCCCGTGCGCATGTAGGAAAGGGAGGGAGAGAGCGAGGTGGGCTCGGGCTGGAGGAAGAGGGAGAAAGAGAGATTGAGCCGAGCTCATTCTATATCTCATTTTCTTTTCTCATTTCTCCTTTTCCCTTTCTTCTCCTTTCTTTATCTCTTTCCCTCATTATTTCATGTGTAATATTCACATATATATTATAAACATTTTCCCAAGCACATTTATATTCCTATGATGAGAATATTTTTTAATGGTGCTTAGTAAAAATATTCACCTATATATGTTTTGATGGTACACACGTTTCTCGATATCTTATTCCCAGATAAACTTGTAACTCATTACTCATGCGATATTCTTCCATAATTCCAATCTAGGACTTACCTTGCATCCTCGGTCACCATAATGTTCAACAAGCAAATGCATACAAGATTTCCTATCTTTCTATATGGTGAGAGTTTGAATGCGTGGTTTTCAAAAACGGGGTTTCGGGTTTGGCGGAATTAAATCAGTTTTAGTTGTAAATCAAAAAGTTCAAATTTTTAGTGATTTTTAAAATGATGCAAAAACACGGGTGTTACAAATCTAGCCCACTTAGATGAATCTCGTCCCCCGAGATTCCTAGTCTACGGAGTGAAGGTCCTAATTAAGGTCTAACGGAAAGAAGTTAGAGAGAGGGAAACTTTCCATTGCTTACAAAGGTCTTTTGTCTTTACAGAGCCTCTACCATTATCGCGCTACTCTATCCCTAGGGTAACACGATATGGTGGAGGGTGTGCTCTTAGCCAATGATTACTGCTGCTGTTACCCCATTTTCCTTGGTCTTGCGTCTTCGTCTTCGTGGTTTTCGGGTCTTCAAGTCTTCTTTCTCGACTACCCCACTTAGAGAATTTATTCCTCTAGGGTTAGGGGAAGTTCCCATCTTCTGCAGTCTTTGAGTTTGTCTTCTGCTGGTTGTGCCACTTTTGGTCGGGATCGTTACTTTGGTTCTTCTGGGCAACAATTAATGTGAACTTGGGTGACTACTTCTCGTCGGGTAATTCCCAAGTTTTCCGTTGCATCTTTATCCGCTTACGTCAGCCCGTTTTATGTTTCTCTTCTTCCTCTGGATCTGGATCTACCCCACTTAGAAGAGTTTTTCTTCTATCGCTTTGCTCGTGGTTTCTCCGCTTTAGATGCCCGTGGATTTCTCTCGTTGGTGCCTTTCCTCCGAGCAATCCTTTTAATCTTTCACTCTTTTTTTTTTTTTTTAATGGGAAAGGGTATGCATACATCTCCCTCGGGAGTAGCTAGTCGACTTCGTCTAGGTTGATGACTGAGGCGGCGATGCCGTAGGTCCGTCGACGGTCACGGAGTGGGGGTCGTCTTCTGCCGGTGCTGGGAGGCCGAGCGAGAGGAAGGATCCGTCGAGGCCAAGGGTGGTTGGGGTTACCGGCGGTGTCGGCGGCACGGTGGTGTACATCCCTTGCCTCTCGGGAGGGTGGATGGGGATCCTTCTTGGATGGTGGGCTCCGTCCCCATCATGGCGAACGCCTCTGCGTCTGGATCTCGTGACGCTGGTAGGCGGTCGCCGCCTCTTAGGCGTGACGTTCTGGGTGGCCTTCAGCATCTCGGCTAGCGCGTCTCTCGATGCGCAGCCGTGGCGACTTGCTCGAGCTTGGGCGAGCCCCATCGAGAGACCGGATGAGTCTCTCGCCCGGCTCGGCCCGCGACGGATCTGGCTCACTTAGCACATGCGGCCTGCTTGTCGTAGTGCTCGTCGAGAGTAGTAGGTAGGCCGCCCGTTCCCGATGACGGGACCAACCTCTCGGGCCTTCTAGGGCCCTCATGCGAGCGATCCAGCGGGTCGTTTCTTCTTCTCGGGGCGGAAGTACTTCATGGGGGTGCGGATGATGGCTTCTCGGTAGGTGTGGCGAAGGTGTCGAAGGGCTTGACGGGCGGCCTTGGTAGGTGTCGGGGAAGCGGAAACCGATCTCGGTCACGTTCCACCTCGTTGGTGGCGTCGGGGTAGTCTCGGCTTTTGGCGATGTAGATCAGTGACTTCGCGGCCTTGGTGCCGTACTCCGTGTACTCGCGGCCTTCATACTCGGGCGCTCGGAGATGCCAAGGTGTTGCATGGTGGTGTAGGGAGTTGGGAACCGGGGTGTTGGTGCGATTGTGAACCCGCTTGCCGGCCATCTTGGTGGGGTGTGGTGGAAGGTCTTGTGGGTGGAGGGTGAGGGTTCCGTGGTGAGGGGAGTAGTTGGGGATAGCAATGGAATGGTTGGAGTGGGTTGAGAGTAACGGTGATGGAGGTGCCCGTTTTATAGTGGTTGGAGGGTGGAAGCTTAACAACTAAGCTTTGGGTGGTCGGTGCGGTGCTCGGTGTGTGGGAGAAGGAACGGAGTGGGTCTCCTGCTCGCATTGACCTCTCGACGCTGGTCCGGCATTGGAGAGTGTGTGGCCGGTGACCTTGATCGTGGGATTTCCCATGATGTGGGGCCTATGGCATTGTTGTTGTCCCATGTGTCACATGCTAACCTTTAGCATTAGTTTGCGCGTTCCGAGGTCATTACGCCCTTATTTGGCTTAATTGATCTTCATGGGTCTGAAATCTCTCGTCTTCGGCTTCATCTTGTAATGCAATGGCACCGGTTGCCTCCCCGTGCGGTGTCTCGTGCAGCTCCTCGGGTCTTGGTTCGGGGTCAATGGTACAGCCAGCCTCGCGAACTTTAGGCGTGAGGCGACAAACTTGTTCGCAATGTTACACGGTCGCCGTTCTGATGAACACCGAGGCGACGGCGCCGCGGACGGCTGTAGGGAAGAACACCGGTGTGGTTCAACGGCTACGATCGTGGAGTCCTTGGTTGTCGCCGTGTCTCCCCGCAGTTAACTCCTAATCTACTTGGACTAAAATAGACCGGGAGGGAATAGCACAAGGTACGATATGGGTCTATCTAATGGGGATTAGAGGAAAGCAAGCATTTTGGGTAGAGATAGACTATTGGGGTATCCTAGTAACACGGGTGTCAAAACACCATACAAACTTACCTGGTGTGAAACGTATGAAAAGGTGTGTCACGGCGATCTAAGTTTACGTGGAACTTGTCTTTATTACTCGTGACCTAAGGGGTTTTCAAGATGCTTCAACGATCCTATCGAATCTTTCCTCCCGTTGATTACTATGAGTAGTAAAAGTGGAGAGGTTTCCTTTAGGATGGATAAGAAATGGACATTATACTAACAAACAAGCGCGACAATAGTTCTCATCACAGGACGGTCTCATTGATGGTGCATAGTCGCACCACACATAGTAGCTGCCATGATGATTATTGCGTGACTTTTCACCTACTAAAGGTCTTGAAGCCTAGTCATCTATGATCATGAGCTTAACGCTAGCAACTAATGCCAAGACATTGCTTGCTTTAACAAGCTTGCAAAAGGATTTTGCTACTTATTTGCTTTACGGACTCATATGCCCGGTGGAGTTTCCATCATTTGTTATACTTGCACATTACATTAGCGCCCATTTAGGTACTCGGACGTTCTTGGCATTCCCAGTTGATCTACTTGGATAGCACTTTGACAATCCTTCCCGTTGGGAGCTTTGGGAAGCGCATAAAGTTCATTAAGTACTTTGACACTTGGTCCTCCTGAAATTATCGATTTTAATATCGAGGAAGGCCAAGGTATCCTAAGCACTTTAGCATTTCTAAGAGAAGTCGTGGAAACTTTCCTTTTGTTCAGCAAAACCCGATTGAGATCATCCTTACTAGTCCATTGTTACAAGAGTTTCGATGTTGCCATCGATTCCGCAACATACAAACCGGTATAGTAAGGCGCACTCGTAGCAACAAGTTTAAAAAGTAGTTATCCTTATGTGGAGTCAAAATTTACATTAACCCAAGTTTCATCCTATGGACAAGCTCGCTCGATACCACTGCCACGCCCCACTTTCAATGGGTCGCTAATCACACGCGGTTTGCGCCGTGATCACGCCACAAACACGCCCGTTAGTAACGTTAATGGTAAAAAGTAATCAATAGCAAAACCGAGCTATAGAAATATAGGATAGAAAGGGCTTACAGTGGCGACGGGGTCACCATGTCGGGTTGCAATATCGAGTTGGCCAACCGAGAAGCGGTGGATTAACTATGACACCGCCCGCATCTCACAAGACTTGTTGTGCATGGATGAAATCGGGCTTCAACGCCCTTCTCCTAAACACCTCTCGAACTCCTACAATACGCTATCCTCTACCTCGTCATCGATCTTACCTTCACATGTGCCGATATCCGTAAAAATAGAGGGGTGAGTACAAACGTATTCAAGAAGTCCCAAACGAGGGGTTGTAATTATTAAGGGTTTGGGCCCTAGCAGAGTCTCTAAAAATCGCTCTCGCTAGTTCCACGGTTTATCTCATGTCATCACCGCTGTCATGACACCACATATTAGTCATCATCAAAATGTATATCTAATCATAGATGTTCGCCCTAGCACTTGCCCATTCCAAGGACGTGGCTATTCGAATAGATTCAATTAACTCTCGCAGAGGTTGTACACTTTTCCCCACACGAGGGGCCATCTTCTCCCACGCACGACCGGGTCAAAGGTGGTCCCACGAGATTCCGCACCAGCTTGGATGCCTCCTAGGTATATCGGTATAATCTTTACCACGACTTCTCAGGGGTTGGAAGGATAACACGCCACCCTAAGATGACGCATCACCCTAGACAATACGGTGATACCAAATCACCCATGCTTTACTGTGTAATACCTTATTACCCAACCTATACCGTCAACACCACTCTCAATCATCAATATGTGCCTCTAGCACCGCGCCATCAGCGCCCAAACACTTACGTGAAGACCACTCGGATCCACGCCAACCGGACCATGGGGCCACTCTCCCCATGTTCCGCTCCCAATAGGTCGTTTGCCTACTCCGCCACCTTGGCTCCAATTATACCTCAACCCAACGGGTGTGGAATCAAGCCGCCCCATCTCGGCCAGGTGGTCAGACGTAATATTATACTAGGTAGAAGGTCTATGAACCGGTCCTTAGGGAGGCGAGCATCTCTCCGCTGATTCATCCCCGATTGTGATTAGTCCACCTCCATGTAGACAATCACCACTCACCTTTTTGTTGGAGGGTTCACATTATTACTTAGGTTACATCGATCTTACTTAGTCATATCATTATTCATCATCATATCATCATATTAAGGTCATGATTAAGGGGGGTGGGGTAAGGACTTGCCCGAGGTTCTTACGAATCAAGCACGGCGTCGAACGCCTTCTAGCCGCACTCGATGGATACTCCTAATCGGTCGCCAAATCTACTCTACGCCTCATGATAAACCCCTAGCTTGAACTATAACATCATAGACAAACATAGAACATTATGGTGGCAATGGGTTAGATGCATAGAGCTAGATTTTATATAAATTATGGAAGTCGTTTTCACGCGAAACGGAGTTCATTTGCATGAGATATGGATTTTATAATATTAACCCCCAATTAAATCATTAGGGTAATATTATAATATAATTTTATCATGTAATAATATTGAAACTAATTACATGATAAAATTCCATAATTCAAATAATGAATTTACAAATTTTCTCGGGAATTTTTTCTAACATGGGAAGGTCAACTTTTACAACCCCCATGTACAATAACCGGGTAGACCTAGCAATTAATCTTGGCGGCGCACAGATCGTCTTCATTACGCGGCTGCATGCCACGTGGGTCAGCTGGACGCCACGGTGGCCGCCACGTGGGCGCCGCGGTATTATGGGGTTGCCGTGACGGTCGGACGGCGTCGGGACGGAAAGGCGGCGTGGGCTCATCCTCATTGGCGGCGCGTGGTGGCGGCGCGTTACGCCCAGGGGACGGCGTCGGTAGACGGGAAACGGGGGCTCCGTCCCGGTCGTGCCCCACGGCGGCCTTGCGAGGATAGCGGGCCGGAGTCGCCGGTCTTGACCGGGACCGCGAGGGGCTCTCGCACCCCCACGTCGCCCTGAACCGGATGGTGTGGGCCCAGGGCGACGGGGTGGCTCGCCTCCCTCGACTACGAGGTGGTGACGGGCTTCACGGTGGGCGGCACTTTCGGACACCGGGGCGCCCACGCCTAATAGGGTGAGTTGAGCATTGCAGAATGAAGAGGGAGGTTGAGGGGGTGTACCAGCCCGTACAATTTGACGCGAGAGGGCGACTCGACGGCGGGCGGGCTCTTGACCTAGCGGCTGCGGCGGCGGAGCTCTAACTTGGGGGCAATCGCGATTTCGCGGGGGAGAAAGGAGGGGAGGGATGGCCAAGGTGAGCACCGCGTTCCACGCCTGGGGCGGAGCTGAGGATTGGCGAGGTCGATCGGCGCCGGGGAGAGCTATTTATAGCCTCGCCGCCGTGCACTCGCCGGCGCGATGTTCCGCCGGCGAAGATCTTTTCCGACCACGGTCCCGCATTGCCGGCATACAACTGGCTCCCTCGGTTGTCCGTCTTGGCGCCGTAGCCTGGAGCAACGGCCGGTGAGCTGGGCGTCGCCGTCCGTCACCTGGCGGCGCCTCGGCGTCGCCGTGGCGCTAGCGATGCGAGCTCGGCTGTGGCGCGCGGTAACGATTGACCGTAGCCGCTGTGTGGGTGGCGTCGTGCGGATGTCCGTGCCGGGGCACTGGTCGTCATCTCCGTCCACGGCTTTGGCGCGCCTGCGCCGGTCGTCGGGCCAGCGGGAGGACTCCACCTGCCGCTGTTCATGGCGACAGGCGCTGGCCGCGGTGAGGCGGCCTGCACTCGCGCCCGTCGTGTCACATCGGGCGAGGGGGCTTCGTGCCCGTTCTGTGCGCCGGTTTCCCATTTGGAGCTCGTCCGATCCTCTCGCACGCCGCGGCGTTCGTACGCCTCTGGCCGCTCGCCGTCTTGCCCCATCGACGGCTGCGGTCGGCCGATAAGTGGCGGCGCTGTTCGCGTTGACGCTGGTATGGTCGGGGACGCCACGACTCTGTCGGGACGGGACTCAGCCCCGAGGTGCTCCTGTGCTCGGTCACTTCACCGGGGCGACTGTCACCGGCGGGAGGCCTCGAGATGCGTCCAGCCGTGCCGTGGTCTCCCGCTCCTGGCGGGAGGTGGAAGACGATGAGGAGACCGGTGGGGTCCCTGGTCGTCGGTGAGGAGCGTGGGAGGGAGGCGAGTTGGGCTCTACGCCCGCTTCCCGATCTTTGGCCGGCTGTGCATGTAGGAAAGGAGGGAGAGAGCGAGGTGGGCTCGCTTGGCTGGGCCGAAGAGGGAGAAAGAGAGATTGAGCCCGAGAGCTCATTCTATATCTCATTTTCTTTTCTCATTTCTCCTTTTCCCTTTCTTCTCCTTTCTTTATCTCTTTCCCTCATTATTTCATGTGTAATATTCACATATATATTATAAACATTTTCCCAAGCACATTTATATTCCTATGATGAGAATATTTTTTAATGGTGCTTAGTAAAAAATATTCACCTATATATGTTTTGATGGTACACACGTTTCTCGATATCTTATTCCCGCATAAACTTGTAACTCATTACTCATGCGATATTCTTCCATAATTCCAATCTAGGACTTACCTTGCATCCTCGGTCACCATAATGTTCAACAAACAAATGCACAAGATTTCCTATCTTTCTATATGGTGAGAGTTTGA
>JADLZK010010878.1:0-71051 GCA_015847255.1 Hyparrhenia diplandra | reverse complement strand
TGTGGTACTAACTTCTCGCTTTATAGGACACCCTCGGATCAAACCGTCATCAAGCGGCGGATTAGATCGCGTCTTAGAGGCGGTGGAGGAGCGTTCAACGAGGGGTTGCTTGGCGGACACATGGGGCGTCGGCCCGGGGGTTGCCCCTCAGGGTCCGTTATTGTGTCATCCGCGGCTTGGAGTCTTCTAGATGATGTTTTCTTGATTGCCAAGTTTAGTTCGTGTCGGGAGAAATCCGGAGCTTTCTAGACTTGTTTAGGGTTGGATTGCGTTGCGTTTCGTCGATTAGTGTGACCGTCATTTTACTGTACATTTTTTACATTTAAGTCCACGCAAATCACAACTTTACCAAAACTCATGGAAATCATTAGTAGAAACCCTAAGAAGGTTATCTAATTATATTTTAGTCTTTTCCACGTTTAGTTGACAATTAAAATATATCGTTAACAAGTGTCAACAATGCATATGCATAGAAAGTCTACTTACGGTACTTGTCGGTTTCTTGGTACTTCTCTAGTGTCTTGGTCATCAACATAAGCGATGCGGTGTCAAAGCTCGGTCATTTGTTGAGGCGAGTATGTTCTGTTCTTCTTTGCTTGTTGTTCAGTATTTGTGGATGGTTTGCCACTTTGAGACTTTGGTTTGAGCTTTTCACGTGTACCCTTGTTGTGCGATAGCATGGGGGGCTATGAGTGTAGCCAAAAACCGATCCTGCATTCCCAGGACCAAACACATAGAGGTGAGTACCACTTCACGAGAGATCACCGGGAGAAAGGGGACATAGATGTTAGAAGCATGTGTACCTGAAACAACGGGTTGCGGACATTTTCACTAAGCCTTTAGATCAAGTCCGCTTTGCCCGGCTTCGTGGAGAGTTGGGCGTGTGCTACCCTTTTGAGGGGTAGCTTTGTAGTTGTTGTACAAATGTAGTGCTAGGTTTGTTTTTGCTTTGTGCATCATCTTGTATCATATTGCATTCATCATGTACACTATTGCACCTTGAGCTTCTTGTTTATATTGATCACAATGAGACTATGCTCTTTTTAGTGTAACAATTACATGTTGGTGCTTATAGTGCATGCTCTTTTACGCTTAATTGATATATGTTATGAGCAAAGGCTGTTTTTCATGTGAACTTGCTTAACAACGATGAATCTTGCAAAATGTTCACCATTGAGATAGTTCCTAGCATGTTTAAGTTGTTGAGATCCTTTGTGCTTATCATATATGCTAGGTGACTATGTCTCATTCAGGTTATACATACACTTGCTTAGATGACCTCGTGCTTTTATGCGCTAAAATCTGAAATCTAAGCTAAGTGTATGGAAAAAAAGATCGAGATGGGTCCATCACGAGTCCCACATCAAGTCTTGGGATTGCTTCTCATTGCACTTGAGTTGAACTGAGCTTGAAGTGCGTGTTTGACCACCATTGTCTTAAGCCGATTGCTCACATGCATAGGCTTGACATGGTTGATTAGTAAAGTTTTGCGGTTGTGGATAACCACTCACACTCATGTTTTGACCAATGTTTGTATTATTTGAAACTCGATATTTTAAAATGTTTTTTGGCAAGTGTTGGCTCTATCTTGACATGATGTATAAACTTTGCTTGGGGTAGTTCACTTGATATACATGTGTAGCACTTGGTAGATTTTCAGCCTACTTATTCTATGTGCTATTCTTTGTGGTGGACACCTTTTAAAATGCTTAAAACTGAATCAAAATGCTTTCAAGTCATATTTCATATCTTTTGATCGGTTTGAGCATCGTGTTAAGCACTTGATCTTGTTGCCATGACACTTTTTAGAGCATCTTCTCATTTGGATTGCTATACACTTGAAGCTCACTCATTGCATTTTCATGCATTTTCTTAGCTTGATTAGTGCATTTGCCAACAAGGGGAGAAAGATACAAAGGCGATTACTGCATTTCTCTAGGGGGAGTAGCACTTTGAGCTAGGTGTGTTGAGCCTTTGCCTCTATCTTGAGGGTCTAGGCTTGTTTGTGTTGTGTGTGGAAGAAATTGGTTTGGAGTTGTGCTAGTGGTGTTGAGCACATTCTACCTCTTCTTGAGGACTAATTTGTCTATTTAGCTTGGTTGTGTCGAGCCCTTTTTTGCCCATGTCTTTGGGAACCAAGTTTTTTTGCTCCTCGTGTGCTATCGGTGAGGTTGTCTTAGCTCTTGTTCTCTGGATGTGCTTTCTTCTATCTTATTACGTCTTTGTGTTGAATGTTGACAATGCACTCATCAAGGGGAGATTGCAAACACATGGTTGATTTATATCAAATGTGTTTAGTTTTTGTGATGTAGTGATTGTCAACGGTCAACATTCTTCTTCTATTTTATTTTATCTTTTACGCCCGGCTATGTTTCACGGCACCGTGGAGTGTGTCGAAGGCGATATCTCTTGGTTAGGTGTTGTGCGGTGTGGGCTTTCGGAGATGGTAGGTGGAGGAGGGTGAAGGTACCAAGGAGGGGCGTCTTGGGCTGGGACATGAGGAGGTGAAGGGCGGACGTGAGGCTTGGGCCAGGGCCGGAGTCTTGGGGCTGACTAGCCATGGTCGGCGCCCGACATCACGGGACATCGGCGGATGCAAGAGGACATGGCGGGGGCCGTGTCGTCGGGTCAAGATATGCGGCGTCTCGAGCGGAGGCGGGGGCTCGGATGACTTGGCGACTTCGAGGCGGTCAAGGCGGCGATGACATGTGTCAAGGAGGTTTGCCCTCAAAACCATCGGCGGGGGTTTGGTGGTTTGGGCCTCAAAACCCGCAGGCGGGGTTTTGCGGGTTTGGGCCTCAAAACACAGAAGTGTTCGTGGCCGGGCGGAAGGGCGGCACATGGCGGCATCGGGGGGAGATGCGTGGAGGCAAGGCTACCGGTGAGGAAGGAGCGCGGTGGCCGTCGGATCAAAAGATTACCAGTGTCGGCGGAAATAGCCTTAGGGTAACAAAATGGACTCATGTATCGTAGGGGTAGTTTAGGCGGAGAGGCTGGGGCTATTTAGCGAGAGGCATACCCCTTCATCATCCTTGCCTCTCATTTTCACAATTCCTAGTTAGGGTTCAGGACTAAGGTGTGAGAGGTCCACCGTTTTGTATCAAACTTGTTGAGCAAGGGCTAGGCGTGATTAGCACCGCGGGGGTGACGTTTGGAGAGATTGGATCGGTGTTCTTTGTTGTTCTTGTCTTTGTGATTTTGGTTCTTCACTTGTTCTTCCGAGTTCATCCTTCCCCCCTCTATTCTCTTAGCGATTTCTTCGTTTGGCACCGTTTGATCTCGTTTTTTCTTGCCTTGATTCGTGCTAGGGCGTGAGAGGATCATTTCCACCGAAGGGCTTGAGCTATTCCTCACGAGCCGCGTAGATCGGGCGAGTTTTTTGGATCAAGGTGACATTTTGGGTGTGTTCTTCGTGTGATCCAGCGATTTCTCTCGATTCACTCCGTCAAACTCAGAAATTTCAAGGGGAAATGGTCACCCACATGCCTAGATGCTATGGCTTGATTTTTGTGACTGAGGTTTGATTTGATCGAGTTTGGATCAAGTTTGGGGAGAATCGCCATGACGTGGCTTTGTTAGGTGCTTTCTGTGCGAGCGGTAGCGGGACGATCCCCCGCCCTTGTAGGGCGGACGGTCCGGCCCTCGGGAACTCGTCGATTCGAGCGAGGCGAGGACTCTTTGCCACGTTAGCCCTTGTGACGGTCACGGCCTGGGGCGGAGACGGTCGGGGCCTATAAGCGTGGCGATCCGGCTAGCTGCGAAACGGTGTGGTTTTTTACGGGTTTTGAGCGGCGGACAATCCGGCCTGGCGCGGACGATCCATGATTGAGCGGCGAACGATCCTTGATTGAGCGGCGACCGATCCGGCCCCAGCGCAGAACCATGATTCACTTCTTTAGCCAAGTCGGTTCACGTCAAGTGTTGGGTTTTACGAGTTTTTTGCGTGGCGGTCCGGACTGCCGCGTCCCGATCCGCTGAGGCGCATGGACGGTCCGAGCTCGAGTCGGACGGTCCAGAGCTCGGAGTTTTGGTCTTTATTTTCTCCCTCTCTTGCGTGGTCATTTAGTTTGGTTTCCGGTTGATCATTTGTGACTCTAGAGCAATCTCTAGGTCATCCACCTTGCATCAAGGTCGTGATCATGCCGTGTGGTGTTCGTTTTTGCTCAGGGGTCGTGAGAGTTAAGCGTTCACTAATTGAAAAGAAGTTAGTTGAGGCTCCCATTCACCCTCCCTCGGTGGCGATTCGGTCCTTCATGATCGGGCCGAGATGAGTGCTTTCTTCGGGGTTTTGGCGTCGCGGGGCACTCATCGTGAAGTGAAAGGGTACATCCTTGGCTAGCGAGGGTTGTAAGAGGTCTGGCGATTTCGAAAATCTTTTATGAATCTTCTATAAAACCTGCGTGGCCTAGGAAACTACGGATACCTTTGGCGTTCACTTTGGGGGTGGTAGCTTTTCGATAACTTCTATCTTAGCTTTGTCTACCTCTATCCCCCTCTCTCGGACACGAGGTGCCCAAAACGATGCCTTCTTGGACCATAAAGTGGCACTTTTCCCACTTAAGTACGGGTCCTTTTCTTGGCATCATTTGCAAGACCAGGTCTAGGTTCTTGGACGGCTTTGAAGGTCTTACCATAGGCGATCGTCCATGAAGACCTCCATGATTTCTTCGATCATATGCGAGAAGATAGACATCATGCACCCAAAAAGAAGCGGGCGCATTCACGCGGCCCAAATGACATTCTATGATAGGCATAGGTTCCATATGGGCATGTGAGCGTGGTCTTGCTACGGTCATCGGGGTGGATCGGGATGCAGTGGTAACGGAATACGATCAAGGAAAAAAGAAAGAATGTTTTAGCTAACGCTCCAACATTTCATCAATAAAGGGCGGCGGGGAAGTGATCTTTCTTTCTTGCCTTGTTAAGTTTTTTACATGTCGATACACATTCTCCACCACGTGACTTGTCTTTGTGGAATGAGTTTGTTTCTAAGCGTTCTCAATGGCTGTCATTCCTCCCTTTTAGGGACCACTTGGGTAGGCTAGCAATCCTTTGTGTGATGCGGGATAGATAATCCGGCGTGAAGAAGCTTGAGAACTTCCTTCTTCCACGACTTCACGCATCGCATTATTGAGCTTTTATTTGGGGTTATATACGATGGGGTACTATCGGGGTCAATAGGAATGCGATGTGTGCATAGTGTTGGGCTTACCCCTTTCAAATCTTGAAGGGAATACCCGAAGGAAGCGTCTGTGTTTCTCTAAAGCGGCTATGAAATTTTGGGTAGTTTCTTGGTCACTAAGCTTATGATGGCCGGTGCTTGTGAATCGCCGTTTAGGAAGACATAAGCGTAGGCACAGGGTTAGGGGTTTAAGCTCAAGCGGGAGGCGAGTTAGCTCTTCCTCTTTGGGAAGTTCTATGAGTTCCCACTGATATAGTCCTCTTCTTCAATGAAGAATTGGGCGTCTTTTTCAAAATATGCATTTTACGGGTTCTCATATAGCATAACTCCCATGACCTCCTCGGGCATGTCGTACTCGAGGAAGGGTTACATTACCGAGTTTTTAGCTCGATAAGCGGGATAAACTTTTTTCGAGTGTGACATCTAAATCCCCGGATGTTGGTAGATCAAGAATCTTTTTCAAGGGATGCCCATTAGGATGTCCGAAGTCTCGGATATCAAAAGCGTGAAAGTCGGAGACAATTTAACATCCTTATGTTGGAAAGATTTGTTCATGTACAATCTCCGCGGCTCTCAATGGTGGTTCGTGGTGCTATCGCCCAAGGTCCGTGTTGTGGGGGTTCTAACGGTTTCCTGCGTCCGCGAGGTTTGTGCGAAGGTTTACGACATTATGTTTATCCCCACGGTAGGGTTATACATGACTTCCACCCGGTTCCACATTATTTGCAATGGATTGGTGTAGAGGGGCCACTTATCCTAATTTCTTGAAGAGGGTCCTTCCTCTCTTAACCATTCCGTGCTCATTATAGGCTGTTAGCTCCTTAATAGACTCACGGAGGGAAAGTTTTATCCGGGGGGCTGTTGAGAGGCAATTTGGGGCCCCAGTGGTTTCTTCCATTGTTAAATGCCGAGGTGTCACGAATTGATCGGTAAGATCAACCTCGAAAAATTGGAGATCCGTGCAAGCGGTCTCCTTTGGTTCTGTTTAGGCGGTCTCTCTAAAAGATGTTTACGGTTGGCGGTGGCGAAGACTTCCTCTTGTTTTACGCTTGTTCTACTTTCGGATGGGTTCTAGCGGAGGGGTATTCTCAAGAATACGGTTTAGGAGAGCTTCTCCTTCCGCTTGTGGTTTATGTGAAAATGACCCTCCGGCCTCCTAAATCAAGCGGTAGGGGCGTGCATACTGTCCAATCCTAGCGAAATCTTTGTAACGACATGTGGTTTGGTATGGGCAGTGCAGGCGGTCGTGTAAGCGTGGTAAACCGGTCTCGAGGCTGCACCTAACGTTTTCACCCTCTATTTGTCGGAAGTTGAGTATCTCTTGTCGCGGGGCGCGATTACGGATATCGCGGGTAAAATGCTACCTGAGAATGTCATTTTTCGCGTTCTTCCATTCTCCGTTTACCAACCCCTACGTTATGGGCGTACCATTGAGTAAGCCCTCTACGATGAAGAAAGCGGAACAACTTCCACCTCGGCGTGTCATGCGTCATGCACGCAATTGTCGGCGACCCGCAGGCTGCTCAAACTCCATAAATGATGATAGGGGTTTTCGTATTAGAGCACGAAAAGGCTCGGGCATAAACTCCTTGGCTATAAAGCGGCGGCTCATACCTCATACTGTGATTGGCTTGGCGGTTAGGCGTGGTTTCTCTGAGCTTCGCCCTTGGGAAGCGACGAGGATGTGGATAGTGGGTTGCTCCATGGGTAGCGGGAACTCTTTTTGGTATTTTGTTTAAAAAGGATACTACCCGATCCGTAGGTTGGCTTCGGTTAAATATATAACTCGACAACGTCCGGCAGCGGCGCCGAAATGCTTGTTGGTGTTTCTTGCGCACCGCGAGAGAAATACGCAAAGCGCCGCGGAAATACCCGTTGTAGCACTTCACCGGTTAGTAGCGGGGTATCGTATTTTCCGGGGGATGGTCGCCTTTTGGCTTTTCAGGTTTATGTCAACCTAAGGCAAAGGGTTTGTTTTTTCTAAGAGTAGCGAGGTATCTATAGGCTAAGTTTTTCAGTGCGGTGATTCCTAAAAGTCATTTGTCTACTCACTCAGGGCACCGGCCCAGGCTCCCAAATGGGTAGGAAAGGCAATTAGCTCTCACGACCGCGGGCCGAGCGTGGGGGGATTTCAAAGGGGCGGACAAGGCTTGTCACGACCAAACGCCTACCCCCTCAACCGTGGGATGCACCGCAAAAGGTAGGTGAGCGCTAGTCCAAACACCACGTTTGCACTATTGGTCCACGATTCTTGATGTTGGCCAAGGTTCCCCGGTTAAAGAGTCAGATCCACCAGAACTAGCGTAAATGATCTACCAATCCCGAAGTCTACAACAACTAAGAAATGTATACTTTTGAAATTAAATAGTTGCAAGATAATCACAAAGGCGCTTACCAAAGCGTAAGTAGTTTCTTGCGGAGGTACAAAATTTGGGCGATGCAGGCAAATCACGGCACTCAGTCCTCCTAGGAACAACGGAACAGAAGCGGCCGACAACTCGGGTAGAAAGAACCAAGCTTCTTTCTAGCCTTTCCCACTCTCACTCTCTAGAATTGGGAGATAGAATAGAAGAAGTAGAAGAAGAAGTAGATCTAATTCTACTCTCTTGCACAAATGGTTTGGTTTCTCCTTGTAAAATGTGTTGTTCTTTGAGGAGGGAGAGGGGGGTCTATTTATACATAAGGGGAGGGACCTAAGTGCTAAAAACCACCCAAACCGACCTAAGAAAACCTTCCATGTATGACAAACCTGTTGGTGTAGCCCGAAGTGGGTTACCCACGAAGAAGGCGAACAAAGAACTAAACTTCGGGTAGCGAAATCAATAGCCCTCTTTCTATTCCATCCTTTTTTTTCTCTGTCCCTTTACAAGGACCCACGGAGGTCTATTTATAGTCCCGTAGACTAATACAGTTCAATTTTACCCCTCTACCTTGATCTCTTGTTCCTTTCGTAGGGGCAAGATGGTACTTCAACGCCTGAGCCCCTCACTCCTGCGTGGGGCAGCCGCCTCTCGAGGGACCCAGGGCCTGCACCTGCAAGACAAAACGATTAAAAGCCTTTCTGCAGTTGCGGCGCCGACTTAATCCCGCCCACGAATTCTCGAAGGGACCTATGACCCAGTTGCATTTGCTGCCGTCGTCTGGGGCGCAGGGCCAGTGAGTTATTGTGGCCGTAGAATGCGACCCCTTCGCACCAACCTGATCCCCACGGGGCCAATTGTGCGAAAGTCACGCCATTCGGCCACACGGTCGTAAACGGATGCCCGGAACAGCTGAAGCCAATGATCGTGATCAACGAATCCCTCGGGTTCGGCGGCGAGGCGAAAGTCGGAACATTAGCCCCCTCTTGCCGCCCTTTACCTCTGTTGAGGATCACGGAGGCTAAACCTCTGCGCGGCCGATGAAAACACGCACATTAAATCGCCCGGGCGAATGCAAACGTTCATCCTAAAGGCGGCCCTCGACTTGGCTCGGGACTTTGGAGGCTACATCTCGTAGGGCACTGACGAAAAGTGCACATTCGACCGCCTTGGGCCGGATCTTGCTGATTCGTCGCGGGGACAGCTCCCATCAGTGCGGGATTCTTGTGGCGAACCTCGGGGGTAGGCGGTCCTTGGCCCATGCCCCCAGCAGTAGCCCCTCGAGACGGAGGCAAAGGCCTTTACGCCCTTCCTCTGGTTTTAGATTTGTTTAACCCACAAGAAACCCCCTCTGCCCAGAAACCCGATTGTCTTATTTTTTTATTACTTGTTTGTTATTATATATATACTATATATATTTATTACTATATATTATATATTTTAATAATAATATTTATTATTATTATTATATATATATATTTTTTGCGTGAAGTCGAAGTCGCCGAGTCCTCGGGTTGCGGCCGGGCGGGCGATGGGACCGTGCCTCGGGGTGCTTGGCGAAATCTCGTTATAAATCACGGAGGCACTCCGCGCCCGACCCCTCCGGCTCATTTGCTCTCCTAGCTGCTTTGCCTTCTTTGAGCTCTCGAGCTTTTGGTTTACAAGCACTTTTCGATTACCTTTTGGGTTTGAACTCTTCCTGCGCCTTCGTTTAAGCTTCGGTAAGTCGTCTACTTTTACCTTTTCTATTTTCTTTTTTAGGTTTGAAATTTGGGTGCATGTTCTCTATTTTTAGGGTTTAAAATCGTTTTATTTTTCTATTTTTAGGTTTTTTGTTGATTCGATAGAATATACAGTTCCGCAGCGTCGGGATCCGGCTCTCGACCAAAACGCAGGATCTAGTAGCGATGCTTAGTCGGGGGAGTTACGCTTCTACGACTCTACAAGCACAGTTCGGCTCCCATCTCCATGCACTGCTAACACTCTGAACCCTCGGCCTCTCCAAGCGATCAACCCTCATCATTTTCTAGTTAGAATCCGAATCCTCAAGTTCCGAATCGAACCGCTACCGATTCCCCAAGCTATGGATGGCCCAAGCTGGCATTGATATCGAAGGATCCCCGTCGGTGGCGAAATTTCAGTAAGGGTCGGACAACGACCTTGGCGAAGCTGATCGAGCATTTTCACGGGTGCTCCCGAAGGCTCGGCGGCGGCGAGTTACACCGGCTAGAGGGTTACGGCGAGAATCCGGGTCCTCGCCCCGCCAGCGAGGTGTCTTGAGGCTGGGCGGTCGGGTGGCCGAATGCATTTTTGGATGATTTTTGTGAGGAAGGGGCTTTATGGATAGGCGGGCAATTAAGCTTTGCGGGCTCCCGCTCCGCGAGGGACTCGAATCCCAACTTTGGCGAAGCTTTGGTTTCTCAAGGACTACTTTGGGCGGGTTAGGGCTTCCATGCGAGGATGCTTTTTCTCGGCGTGCTTGACCGTTTAAACTGCGCAGATTCAACATCTTCGCCCGAATCGTTTACACGGATCGGTGCCTTCGTTTTGGGCGATGAAGATGATGGGTGCTCCATTGGCGTTGATACATTAGCCTTGATATTATGCCTTGCACAAAAGCCCAAGAAGATTCGGGATGTCGGGAAGAATGAGCGCGTGGTTATGCAGTTTGGGGGTTATACTTTTATACCCGGGGCAGCATTCGCCTTACCCCCACTTTTTTGCAACAAGTGGGCCGAAGTGGATGGAGTGCTGGTTTTATGCTGGTGTCGGTGCGAGGGGCGAACAAAGTCTGCCGTGCGGTCTTCCTCTGCCGCGGCGTCCTCGAGCGAATGCTTCCTTTGGGGGCTCGGTGTCATGCTTCGTTTGTAGCGAATCTTTGAGGGGAGTCTGCAGCCGGGCCTTCCTTGGTACCTTGGAAAAGCAAAGCACTTTCGACCTTATTGAGGAATGGGTTGCTTTCGGCTCCGGGCCTCTCCATTGCCGCGAGTCGGTTAGTCATTGAGTCTCAAGCTATGATTATACAAAAAATTTTGTAAGTGCTTTCGGATGCCTTAGCGATTCCCTTCGCATGAAGAATTTTTGAGTTTAAATTTGTGGGGAGACAGAATCGGTTCTTAGCATAGTCACGGATCGGGGAGTTTAAGATAGCACGAGGAGATCGTCGGGGATAACGCCGAATCAACCGCGTTTTGGATGCCATGGGAGTTAAGCTACCCTCACGGGTTGTCACCGGGCGAAGCTAAAGGGTGGCCGGGGCTTTCTGAAAAGGTCGAATCCGGAAGAACGGCGTCGCGACTCGGCTCCTCTGGAGAGAGTAAAGGGCGGAAGACAAATCTTGGTTTAAGTAGCAAAGGAGCCTCAAGGCGTTGAGGTAGGTCGCCTTTGGCGAAAGTTCGGTCTTCAGCGGTAGGAAGGTTACTTTCGGTCGAACACGCGCCGGTTTAGGCGTTGTCCGCGTCGGCTCCGGTACTTGTTGTGTCGATATTTTGTCCGCTAGGTGTTCATTCGCCTTTAACTTTCCTTTGTTTTGATTTCCTAATTTTTTTGTTTTGGATTAAATACTTTTCTGCGCCCGTTGTTTCAAGCGACTCAGCGAAATATAGGCTGGCAAAGGCGTCAAGGACCCCTTGGCCCGCGCTTAAGGATTCGGGGGATTCTATGTCCTCGGTCTGTATTTGCGAGTGTGGCGCGCCAGGGGGCAGGCGGCGAATACAAAAGCGCTCGGGCGCGAAAAGCGGCGCCCAAGGAAGCGCCAACTCCTTAAGCGGTTCTGCCGGCGCATGCCCCAACCCGGCTCGGGTAAGTCTCGGTTCTCACAGGGAATGCGTGAAATCTTCGGGTTCTTCAAAGATTGCCTTTTCGGGCATGGGGCTCTCTCTCTCTCGGAAGCACATCCGGTGATTTCGGGGATCCGGTCACCTATTCGGGTTTAGCTCCCCGAAGAGATGAGCCGAGGCGAGAAGACTTACAAGCTTGCTCGTTGTCTAGGGGCGGCCGGATGCTCGGGTGGTGGCTGGGGTGGATCCTCGTACCCTTCCCTTCTCCCTTCGAGCCGCCAGCGGTGCGATTCGGCACGAATGTTCCTCCTCCTTCATCGCACCCCACACGAAAAGAGCTTCTCAAGACTGGGCCCCGGTTCGGCAGGACGCTCACGAACTTTTTATTCACGGGGGTAAGCTAAAAATTTTACTTTTCGTTACTAAATGTTTAGTTGCTTTCGCACCTTGTTCTTATTCAATATTTGCTTTTTGTTCGCCGGTCGATGCTTGTTTGCCCGAACCCTTGAAAAAAACTTCAAAGGGAAGGCGGCAAAGGTTGGAGGTGGAGAAGGCAAAGGTCGAAAAGCTTTCAAGGACCTGAAACGCTAAGTCGGAGAAGTCCCAAGGCCGTCTCCGTCTTGAGAGCCGAATCTCGGTTGAAGGAGGTAGAGGCAGAGCCGGAGGAGTTTCGAAAGACTAATCACTCTCTCCCCAAAGCCGTGGACAAGCGAAACCCGGGATTGTTGCCATGCGAAGCTCTCTCTCCTTCGCCGGTCGAATCGCGGTGCCTTGGACTTGAGCCCCGCTTAAAGGCGACTGGCTCGTGCGGGGGAGATTCGTTCCTTGAGCCAGTGGATATTGGGAGGGTTATGCCTCTCTCGAAACTCTTCGGGCTTTTAACGCACCGTCTGCCGCGAGTCCGGCTGCACTCATCTCGAATCTATCAAGCGAATGAGGAGCCTTCCGTGTCTTGGCGCCTCAGGACCCGTCCTTTCGGTCGCGGGAAAAATTTTACCGTGACTATTGGATGAAAGCGGGAAGGATTTGGCTTTCTACTGTTCGGGCGGCGAGTCTCGGGCTAACGTTAGTATCTTTCCTAGACTTGTTTGCCCCTCTGAATATTTGTGGCTCGTATGCTAACGGATGTGTTATGATTCTTGTTTTGAATGGCGAAGAGATTGCGGTCGGGCGCGTGTTAATGCCTACATCTACGAGCGTGATGGGCTTAACACTCGGACGAATCCAGCGGCCCCTCCAACGTCGGATCCCCCACGCACGGGGCGGCGGCCTTCACGCCAAGATGCTCAGGAGGATAGGGTAGAGTAGTTTTTCTTATAAGCTGTTGTTGGTGGATTCGGCCTTTTTGGCTTTTTGTAGCGGTCGTTGAGACACTTACGGTTTTAAACTCTGGCGGGTTCAGGCGAGGGACTCGGTTTTGTTTGAAGATTCGTTGCCTTTGTGTGTTGAGTGGGGTGGATTAGGTATTAGTGGTGCCTCGTGGCATAGGGCCGTGGAGAATCATCATCATGACTTAGAGGGCTTCTTTTCAGCGCAAAAAAGCAGGGATGATTCGGCGCGATCGCCGTATGCTTGACTTTTGGAGCACTTTTCGTCCCTCGGCCGAACAAAGGAACTTAGTCGCGAGGCATTTTGATTGAGTAGAAAGTAGAGATTAAGGAAGAACCGATTGGCGGGAGGCCCCTAGATATAGGTATTACCTTTGTTAAAGACCTTTGGGCGTGTAAACCGAGCGATCTTCTTTAATACATCAAGGTTTTAGTTCCTTTCGAAAACGGATATGCTCAAAAACCCCTTATTTCATGTCACATGTTGTGGGCGAAGTATTTTTATTAGTCGAAAATGATTTACAACATTCGGCTTTTATCTTATTTCTGCTCATCTACCCTTGTCGGCCGTCTTGGCCCTTGAATCCCCGTTCTTTTGAATGTTGGGCTTTGGTCGTCGTGCTTGACATTTACTCCGTGGTAGATCTTAGAGCGAAACCACTTGTCTTTTGAAGTTATTGTTGTTGCCTTCTTATACACTCGAAGCGGGGCTAGGTAGTGCTTAACTTAAGCGGTGAGGATGGATTAAGCCTTGATGGATTGTGATGTTTGGATTTTTCACGAGCATTGGCGCCTCAGTTTCGGCGTCTAGACTAGCTTTGCGGGATGGACTGAATCCGAATCTTTGTCCACCGGCTTGGATCTTTCTTGATAGGCCGAATTTATTGATCGCATTTGCGTAAGCGTCTCTTTCGAGCTATGCTACGAAATCCCCACTGGTAGAGCGTCTTTCGGTGTGGAGGAGATATTTTTTCCTTCTTTGTCGCGGCAGATACTCTTTGCTTCTTTCACGAGGCCTCTCAATCCTAAAAAATTTTTGAATGCTATGATGCGATGCACCATCTTTGATGGTTGTCATTATCTGCTGGGCTGGATTATTTACGGGAACTTGGTAACCCTTGGGGCTCCTTTTATAGTCGTTTCAAAGCGTCTTTTGCAAATCTTTGGCATTTAATGTTTGTATTCTTGGCGATCGCGTGATCGCAAAGTACAAGTCTATAACTTTATTGATTACGTTCACCTACCTTTTTCCCTTGTCTTGGACTTTTTTTTTAGTTTGATTATTTCGCGTGTAAAATGCGGATGCATTCGTATTTTGTTGAGCCGTGACGGTGGTACTTACTTATTAATGATATTTAATGATTGGATCCGTCATTTTATGTTATTGGTTGCTTGCGATAATGATCGAAAGTTCTTGGATGCCTTTGTAAAGCGCAATTGGTTGTGCACTCTTACGTGCTTTTTGGCGTTTTAGTTCTTCGGATGTAAATGGCGGTTCGGATATTAAACTTCATTTTCTCGGAAACATTTTTTTTTTCTTTTACAAGAAACCCCCCCCCCCTTTTGCGAGGGGATGGGCGTTCTGAATCTCATTTAATGATGGTTACATATATTTTGAGCTTGACCAATCGTAGGCTTTGTATCTTGGTCTTACATATCTTGCTCATTCGGCCATCTTGTGGGCGGGGTCTGTACCTTCTCCTTTCTTGCGAATCCTTCGGCTTGATCTAGGAGTTTAGTAAACGTTGTTTGGTAGATGGCGTTTGGGCCATGGTGAAGCATGTTCCGGGTTTCACGAGCATTGATTGCCGGTTCGATGTTCTAGTAGATTCGGCTAGTGGCTTGCCGAAACCGGATATTGCTTTTCGGTAGACATACTTGCTTTTGTGCAAGAGGCGGCGCGGCTCTTTACGGGTTTTCTCTTTACGGGCTAACTTATGTGGTGTTCTCTTTGTAGAAACCTATTTCGACAAGGCGATTCATGGCAACATGTCGAGCCCCTTTTAGAAGCCACTGCGCCCCTTCGGATGTTTCTTGCCTTTTGGCGAATCTTTGGCTACAACTTCACGATGCCTCTCGGTCCTATTGGAACCTAGAGTGTTTTGGCTCATCGTGTGGTGGATAGATTAGGAACTTCTAAGCACCTAGCTACCTTTCTCTGTATGATATGCCATCCCGAGGGTTGTTTTTATAGTCACCTCCGTTGCCCTTTCTTGGGGTCTTTATTGACCTTGGTTTAATTGATGCAATATGTAGGTGCTTGGTTTATTTTTGATTGCTGCACCTACTTTTTGTCCTCTTCGGGGAGTTGGGTTTAGTATCGGGGAAGTGCCCCTTTTTGGTGTGCATTAAATCACGGCGTGCGTTTATCTTTGGATCATCGGTCCTTTGGCGGTTTTTTTTGTTAAATTAGGCTTTTGCCTTCTTCTCTTCTTGTTGGGTTGTCGCTCTTTGGTAGCGCCCGGCATTCGGTCCTTTTTGACCTTGGCTCCTTTTTTTGGCTTTTCGCGGCCATTTGTTTGCTGAATTTTTCAGCATATAAATCCTCTTCGGATACTCCTTGCGCCCGAATGCGGCCGAAAGTGGTGAGGCCACTTCTTGCTTTTAAACATATTTTGATGTCCACGGCATTTGGGGAAAATTGAACCTTTATAAGGGCTCGATTAATCGAATGTTTGGGGTTGCCTCATTAAAAAACCTCACACCACAGGCGGGGTTTCCCACAATGGGAAAAAGCGCAACCTGTTGTAGCTTAATGTACTAACTATTACAAAACTTGTTTGAAAAAGGGAAAAGAGATTACAGCTCCCAACTCTAGGGGCATTAGTCGCGCATAGAACCTCCGGAGGTTGTCCGCGTTCCGCGTGTGAGTGGTTTTAAATTAAGCCTTCTTTGTATGCAGTAGCCGAAACACTCGGGCTTGACCATGCTTGCGGCGATGAATGGGCGTACCATTCGTTATTGCGGCTTGCCTTGCTTGTCGCATGCGAATCAAAGAGAGGTCGCTGGGTAGATGTTCTTTGCGTAGGATCTTCTTGTCTCGCCCGGCTTTGCGTCTCTTTGTGATAGTTGTCGGGTTCTTTTGCGGCCGCAACTTTCGAAATGGATGTGTCGGCATCTACAAATCTCACGTATATCGGATACATCGGCTATTTGATGCAGAATGAACCGAGCCTGAGCTCTTCCGGGGTTATGGCTTCTTCTCCGTAGAGTAGACGAAAAGGGGTGAAACCAGTTGCCCGGGACCTTGAGATGTTGTGGCCCCAAACCACCACAGTCATTTCGGACGGCCACTTCCCCTTGCTTGCATCCCATAGTGATTTGGAGGCGGTGAGAATATCAGGCCATTGGCTTTCTCTACCGCGCCATTACTTTGCGGGTGATAGACTGATGCGAAAACCAGGTTGATTGAGAGCTCCTCACAAAAGTTACGAAACTCAGTTGAGTCGAACTGCTTGCCATTATCTACTGTTATGTAGGTTGGAACTCCGAAGCGACATATTATCTGCTGCCATACGAAACTGGCCCGACCAATGTGGTGGAAGTGATTCGGACAAGCGGTCTAGCTTCTATCCACTTGGTGAAGTATTCTAGAGCCACGGCGGCGAATCTCACATTGCCCGGGGCTGTTGGTAATGGTCCGACTATGTCCACCCCCCAACGCTGAAGTGGCCAAGTTGGGACTATTGATCCGGTTGGGTTTGATGGGGACTTCTGCTGCTTGGCGAACATTTGGCAGCTTTCGCATGTCCTCACTAGCTGTTTCGCGTCTTCCGCTGCTGATGGCCAGTAAAACCCTTGTCTCAGTGCTCTGTGGGCAATCTCGTATGGCCCTCTGTGAGCTCCGCACATTCCTCCATGTATTTCCTGTAAGAGCTTTCGTCCTTCTTCTGTGCTGATGCACTTAAGCTTCGGCGCTACGACGCCATCTTTATATAACTCGGAGCCTATGATGGAGTAATGCTTGGTTACGGATTGCATTAAATGCGGCTCATGTTTTAGATTCGGGTTGAAAGTTCGGTCAAAAGCGAATATCGGGCCGCCCGATCATGACTTACAATAACATGGATGTCCTTTGGTGTATCTTCTTCTTCTCGATAGCTTTGGCCAGTAAGGCTGCTTTGGAAGAAAACGTCACAGTGGGGTTGGGATTCCTAATCTTTGCTGCCTTTGCCAACTCATACGCCTCCACTGTTTTTAGGTCGCGTGATATATATTTTATTGAGAATCTGCGAAATGCTTCTCCATCAACGACCGCTTGAAGGTATTGAACTAATCTTTGGCTCTCTTGCTGTATACTCCTTCTCGCAGTGTCCACTTACCACCTGTGAATCTGTGAGGATGACGCATCTTTTGACACCCATGGCTCTCAGCTTTAAATAATGCGGCCCCGACTTCATATTAATTTGTATTGTTGGTGCTTGTGAAGTTCGGCCTTCTTTGCGTATCGGCAGATGGGCCACGAGGTGGTGTTAGAATGGCGAAACCCGGCTCCTTTATCGCACCAAGCTCCATGCAATATGCTGTCAAATGGGCTCATCAAACGTTCACGGGACCTGATTCGGACGGTGTCCGATCTACTATGAAATCTGCTATAGCTGCGACTTTATGGATGACACATGTGCATAATCAATTCTGGTTCGTTGAGCTCAGGCGCCCATTTGCCCTCTTCCTACGACTTGGCATTGCGGAATAGTGCCTCCGGGGGCGGGAAGAGATTACCCGAATCTTGTGTGCACGAAAGTAATGCTTTAGCTTCCGGCTTGCCATTAGGGCCGGTGTATGCTATTTTCTCTAGCTCTGAATAGTTCAACTTTCTTTGCCGAAAGGGCTTGGACACATAATAGGCGGGAACTGTTTGAGCTTGTTGTCATGTTCTTTCTCTTCGACCCGATTACATCGCTTACGCAATTGGGGGCCGCCGCCGGATATAACAATAGATCCGCCTTTGGGGATGGTTTAGATCATAGTCGTGAAATTTTGGTGAGATAATCCTTGGTCTTGGGCAGCTTTACATTTGCTCGGTCCCCATTGAAACTTCGCCTTTGTTCTTAAGTACCCTAAAGAAAGGCAATCCTCTTTTTTGACCTTGAAATGAATCTACTTAAAGAGGCGCCAATCGTCCGGTTAATCTTTGGACTTTCTTTTCGGCTATCGGGAGGCTTCATGTCTATGATTGCGAAATTTTATCGGATTAAACTTCTATGCCCTTGCGAAACTAGGCATCCCAACATTTTGCCCTTTGTGATGCAGAAGATGCACTTCTGCGGGTTTAATCTGAGCCCACTGCCTCGGGTTGTCGAATGTCTCTCTCGGATCCTCGATATGTGTCTCGTTGGAGTTCTTTGATCACCACTATGTCATCCACATACGTCACTATGTTTTCTTTTTTTCTTACGCTCTCTGAAGACTTCGTCGACATTCTAGAGAAAGTGGGTCCGGCATTTCGCCAACCCTTCGGCATCCGCTGAAAGCGGTATGTCCCCACAGGGTGATGAAACTTGTTTTTCTTCATCCTCTGCGGATTCGGATGTATCGATGGTAGCACAGAAACGATCGGCGAGGCTTATCCTTTCGCATCCCGAGGCTAGATCGATTAAGGTATCTATCCTTGGGAGTGGGTATGAATCTTCGGACATGCTTTGTTTAGGTCCGTAAAGTCCACACACATTCTCCATTTCTTGATATTGGATCGATGTCTTTTTCGTACCATGACTACGTTTGCTAGCCATTCGGGTATTGAACCGGCGGATGACTCCACGCATCCGGTAGCCTCACGAACTTCGGTTGCCGCGGCTGCGCACTTCTCTCTTCGATAACTTTAAGTAATCTACGCTTTTGGGCACGACCGTCGGGATGACGTTCAAGTTATCTTTGGGATAGGTTTTCGACTTACCCCTTGAGGTCAGCGGTGACCCCAGCGAATACATCTAAGCTGGAATCGAGGAATGCACATAGTTTAGCTGATTCTTCGGGCTGTAGTTCGGATCCTATTATCACTTCTTTACATTGCCCCGTTGTAGATATCGGGACCCTTCTTGTAGATTCGGCCGAATCGACATTGAACTTTGGGTTGATTTATCCACGGGTTCCTTCTCTTGGCTTCGATCTCTTCCTCTCTTTTCGGTCGAGTTACTTCGTTGATCATCTTTGTATCCGGTATTGGCCTCGCATCTATCTTTTCGCGCTGCCTCACGGTCTCCCCATCTGATTACCACGCCCGAAAGGGGATGGCATTTTCATACACGGGAAGCTGCAGCTGATAATAGCTTCGAATTTGCTTATGACGCCTCTGCCGAATATGGCTGTGTATGGATAGTCCATGTTGACTATGTCGAAAGTGATTATCTCTGTCCGGCACAGGCCTACTTCTCCGAAAGTGACTGCAATGTCCTTCTTCCCTATAAGCGTCTATTCTTTTTTCCGCCCGAATCGAATAGGGGGGTTGCCCGGCTGGTTCTAACGTTCTTACATCCATGCCCATTGTTTGGAATGCCTTGATGAACAAAATATCCATTGAACTTCCATTGTCTATCGGGATGTTGTGGAGTGTAAACTTGTCAGCGTTAGGCTGTTTACTTTCGAATGCGTCTGTATCGCGGGTAATCCCTCACCCGAAAGTCACTTTAAAATTAGAAAGTGATTGGGGCCATCGACCCGGCTGGTGCGTTGAGGGGCAGCCTTGGCGTCCTTGTGTGCACTCTCCTTATGTACTCTCTTGAGCTCTTTTTGCTTTCATGCTCGAGGTTGGATCCTCCTGTGATTGCGTAAATGTGACCTTGAGAGGGGCGGGCTGAGTTTCTTGTCTGTTTTCTGGCCCGCCACGGCCCGCTTGCACATTTCTTTGCCGTTGCTCGGGGTTGGCCGGAGAGGATGCTTTGCCATCGAAGGGTGAGCTTGTGCTTGCAATCTTTGGGTAACTCCACGAGTATTGGGTATGGTGAGTTGGGATCGCGGAACTGATGATGTGTCAATGGAGGCGGCGGTAGGCTGAACATTCGATATCGAAATAAGCATTAAATTGGCGCACGGATGTCTCTCTCATGTTATAGGCGTGCCCGGGCTTGGCTACTTTATGCACTCTCATCTTTTGATTTCGATCCTTGGCCATCGGCCATACTTGCAATCTCGGCTATAATGGCCCATGTTCTCTCCGCATGAGATGAAGCAATATGGAACTTTAGGCCCTTCCACGCCTGCCAGCGCCCCTACCCACGAAGTTTAGATCCACCTCTGTTGGATTGGGGTGGCCTTGCGGCAGGGGTTTTGGTGATGGCGAATTCGATCCTCCTTCTGAGTTGAGTCATTACATGCGTTGTTGACCGGCGGAAAGTCTTTCCCCCCCACGGAGAGTTTCCCCATTACGATCGCGGTGATTGTTGCTTCTCGTCTTTCCTTGCTACCTTTCTCCTTTTTCGGGGCCTTCTTCGGACTTTCGCGAACTTTTTGATCAGTAAGTAAAAGCTCTGTCAAGGTTTTTGGGTTCCTCCTTGTCTAGCAAAGGCGGCGCGTTGACCGATAGCCATGCCTTCTATCGCCCGCTGCAATGACTACCTCATCCGATACATTCGGGGTTTGAGCGGGCTGAACTATCTTTTCGGTATTGGTTGATTGATTCCCCGTCTTCTTCTGCTGAGCCGGGGAAATCCACGGTTCCCTTTTTAGTGCCGGAAACCTTGGAATGTAATGATGGCTGCTCTACGGCTGATTCCATCCTCTTATCAGCGGCGGGCGCAATGTACCACTCATGCGCGATATCCTCAAGCGCCATGATGAGTGATTTGGCTAAAGTGACCGAATCCCCCCTGCCCAATGTCTTTGCGGCCTCATAGCTAACAATGAACTTCCTTGGATCTGTTCTTCCATTAAAAAGGCTGGAAGTGCGGGTTTGTATCCCACCCAGGCCATGGGCTCACCGGTTGCGGCTCTGGCGATAATGGCGGCCGAATCAACTTCCCCTGCGGCGAAAGTGGTCTTGGAAATTTGAGTTTCTCTCCATCGGTGCTATCTCTCGCGGGGAGGTTGTCCTCTCAATTTCTGCTTGAGCCTTAGCTGCTCTCTTGTCGAATCTTCTTTGTGTTTAGCTTGTTGCTTCTTTTAGCATTGCCTCTTTCACGGCCTTTAACTCTCACGAGCTCGGCTTGTCTAAGGCTCAACTCTTTCATGACCCTGGCACGCTCCTCCTCCTCATTACACATTTGCCTCGTGGCCATCTTGAGGGTCTTCATCCGTGTCTTCATCTTCTTCGGCACCCGGTGGATCCGGACGGTCGCGGCCCAGGACAACCCGTCGCGTTTTGCCGTAGTGGGCTTTTTCTGGCTGGGTGGCGTGATCTCCAAAGGTGGATCCGGCCGGTGGATCCATGGTGAGATCCCGCCCGCCCGCCTGCGGTATTTGCTTTAGATCTTCAGCGCCACAGGAGCCATGGTTTGCCGCGCACAACCACGGTGGGCGCCAATGTTGGTGTAGCCCCCGTGGGGTTACCCCGAAGAGACGCGAACAAAGAACTAAACTCGAGTAGCGAAATCAATAGCCCTCTTTCTATTCCATCCTTTTTCTCTGTCCCTTTACAAGGACCCCTGGAGGTCTATTTATAGTCCGTAGACTATTACAGTTCCAATTTTACCCCTCTACCTTGATCTCTTGTTCCTTCTAGGCGCCGAGGGGCAAGATGGTACTTCAACGCACGAGCCCCTCACTCCTCGTGGGGCCGCCTCTCCGGGGCCTTAGGGCTTGCACCTCGCAAGACAAACAGTTAAACTTCCAAAGCCTTTCACCCGCCGGGCGCGCCCGGCTTCGTCCCCGCCCACCGAATTCTCGAAGGGACCCTATGGCCGTTGCATTTGCACAACCGTCGAGGCGGGGCGGAAGTCGCGAGATTCGACCGCGACCGGCCCGAATGCGGCCCCTTCGCACCAACCTGATCCCCACGGGGCCAATTGTGCGAAGTCACGCCCATTCGACCCAATTAGAACGGATCCCCCAGTTCTGTTGAAGCCAATCGTGATCAACGAATCCCCCTCGAGGTTCGGCTGACCGAGGCGAAAGTCGGAACATTCGCCCTCTTGCCGCCCTTTACCTCGTGAGGGATCTGGAGGCTAAACCTCTGCATGGCCCGTAGCTTACACGCACATTCGTCCGCCCGAGGCCGAATGCCGTTAGGCCTAAAGGCGGCCCTCTCGACTTGGCTCGGGACTTTGGAGGCTACATCTCCGCCGGGCCTGACGAAAGGGTGCACATTAAAGCCGCGAGGCCGCATGCAGAAACATTCGTCGTGGGGACACGCTCCCATCGGTGCAGGATTCTTGTGGCCGAACCTCCTCGTAGAGGCTGCCCGCGCCGCCCCCAACAAAAACCGAGGCTATCCCACGCCGATTTCACGGTTTTTGGAAGGTAACAAAGCGCCTGCCCGAAGATGGGCGTGAACCGCCTCTGCCGAGTCGCGGCCGCACCAAGTCTTGTGCGCACCCCGGTCGGCTTCGGCCGAGATTCGGCGGTGGGCTTCCTAAACTTTGAAAAGTTGTGTGGTGCACTACACCCGCTTTGGTTTCGGCGTTTTGTTGTGAATTCTGTTTGGGCTTGCCATTTGCTCCTTTGGGCCTTTTTCTATTTATTGATTTTATTTCTTTTTCCTTTGTCTTTTTAGCCCAAAGTGATCATCCATGAGTTTATACACGCAAGTCCAAATAAACACCAAAACTTTGGAATATGTTAGTTGAAATCCTATTTCTAGGTAGTTTTGATGTTATGTTGACGGTATTTAAATTGTCGTTGGTTCTGAGTCAATAGCCCCTGCTTGAGAGAGGGTCCATTGGTCCATAAAGCCTTTCCACACATACTGCGTTCAAAAGCGGCCGGTGACTCAAGACCGTCGGCCCAATAAACCTCCGCGAAGGGGCTCGAGGCCTGCCGGTCTCCTCCTCGAACCTTCATTTGTCGTATAACTTTCGTCATCGACCCTTCGGCAAACACCATATTGGGCATCGAGGCTCATCGGCGGCTGAAGACTAAGGTCGGGGCTCGGCCACAACATCTCCCCCCCAACGGGGGACCCTTCAACGTCGACATCCATATCAATCGGAATCGAGGGCTCCACAGGGAGCTTCGCTTTGGTGGTGGATTCGGTTTCGAGCTAGAATCTGGTGTGGGTCAATAGGCCGGAGAGGATCTTGCGGGGATCGTGTTAGCGGCGCTTGGACGGCCGAAGACTCAGAGCTCGTAGAACCGTTAGCGCAGTCGGAACTCTTGGGCGAGGAACTCTCTTTGGAACAAGAGCTCTTGGGCGGATCCCAAAGCGAGGGGCGAACTCGACATCCTATCAAATCAACGAAACCTAAAAATGGAAAATAGAGCGGCCAACCCTAGAGTAAAAGAGCACGTACCCAACTCAACATAAGAAGAGAAAAGCAAAACTCACGGGAGAAACGAAGACGGTAGAAAACCAGCGAGTCCGAACTCAAGATGGCGAAGGCAAGGACAGCCCGAAAGCCGAGCTCGGGGGCGTAGGGAGAACGCAATAGCGGGGATGCAAATGGCGGCGGGGGAAGAGCACGGCCGCCATCACGCCCTTAAATAGGCGAAATCGGCTCATAAAACCGAGGAAACGTCGCATCCGCCGCAGGGCACGCAAAACCAAGGTGACGTTTCAATTTTCGTATAATAATAATAATAATAATAATAATAATAATAATAATAATAATAATAATAATAATAATAATAATAATAATAATAATAATAATAATAATAATAATAATAATAACTAAAACAAACAAGTTGTTAGTAACGAGGGGTTTCTTGTAGGCCTCGAGGTCGAAACCAAGGGAAGGGCTTAAAGACCCTTACCCTTGGTCTCGAGGGGCTACTGTTGGGGGTGAGCGAAACCTTCCTACCCCCTGTATTCGACCCAAGAAGGGTAAGAGCGCCAGAGCCTGGTGAAGGGAACGACATTCGGCTCCTAAGGGTCGAAAGTCAGCTTAAGCGAATGACGAGGCGCCTGGCGAATAAGGTGACATTCGGCACCTGGTAGGCGTCTTGCGGTTAGCGAGATCGGGGCCAGGCGAATGACGAGGCGCTGGTGAATGTTTGAACTTTCGGCCTCGTCGGATGCCCCCATAAAGTCCCCCAGCGAGGTCAAGTCGGTTGGCCAGGTAAAGGCCGAAACCGGGGTTTCGGGTTGCTCGGACGGACCCAGAGCCTTCGGCTACACATGATCCATACTATGAGCTGGGCGAGTCGAAGTGATCCTTTCGCTGGGGAGCGGGCCGGTCTGTTTCGGCGTGCTCAGGCAAAGCCGATAGCGCGCCAAATGGTGCGTTGAACCTTGGTGAATCTTGTCCTCTGTAGCCGTAGTCGGTCGAGGTCGATCGCCGCTAGGGAGAAGGCTGCGATTGGAGGCGGAAAGTACTATCTTACCCCCTCACCTTTAAGGCGGCGCCGACCTAGGGTTAGTAGGAGGGTAAAAATGGAATTGTAATAGTCTACGGACTAAAAAATGGAATTATAAATAGTCTACGGAAGGTGTGGGATGATCACATTTTTAGCTTTTGAAACATATTTATGTTTTTAAATTATGTGGCAGGTTCCCGATGAGGGGACTTCTGGTTTAAAGGCGGACTTGTTTCCTTTGAATGTTGGCGAGGTGGATTCGGCGTTAGCGGTGCCTCTGGCTTAAGGCCGTCCTTGTGTAATTGAGTAAAGGTGTGGGATGATCAAGAAAGAAAGTATCCCAACTCAGTGTAATTGAGTTCGGCCATCCAGTGGGTTTCGTCCTACCAGGGGTAGCCTGCTTCGGGGCTACTCCAACAATGTTAAAAAAAACTCAAAATAAAAGGCTCAGCCTGTTAGTACACATGCGGAGCGAAGACGAATAAAAAAAAAATACGATGCCCGCTAGTACCCGGTACAAAGCAAAGACGAATAAAAAAATCTAAAGCGATGTCCTCCAAAGTTTGATGGAGTGGGAATTAAAAAAACAAATCTCCACCAGAATGCCGCGTCCGGCATGCCACGGGGCAACACCCACCTGCCCTTGGCGGCGTCAAGGTCGGCGCCTCGGCAATCGGAGGCGGAGGTGATGAGCGGGTGCTCGGCGGCCTCGCCCGGCATGGCCCGATCGATGGGGCGTCGAAGCAAGGGATGTCCTCGTCACGGGCGCGTTCGTCGCGTCGGCGTCGTCGGGATTCTTGAGTGGGTGCGGAGAGCACGCGTCGATCCGGCAGCCCTCGTCCGCTATGTAAAAAAAAGGCCTCTATAGTCGCACGTTGAGGGCTTCTCTGATCACGCTGCCGACCGTACTGCCCATTAGGCCTCTATAGTCGCGCGTTGAGAGCTATTTATTATTATATTTTTTTCACAATGCCCTCCCCAAGCAGCGGCGCTAGAAATGCTTGTTGGCATTTCTTCACGCAATCAAACGAAATAGGTATTAAAACCCATCCCAATAAAAGCGTCGAAAAATGCACGGCCGACATTCCCAAGTAAACCACCATGTCGGTGATCCGAAATGAGGCGTCAGCGGGATAGATCTTGTCATTGTAGATATTCATCCGCAAGTGCACGGATCTATCGTTGTAGCAATTCACCCGGAAGTATTGAGGTATCGTTATTTATATTTTCCCAAAGGAAGGCATGTGATTAATAAATTAGCATAGCATCTGAATAGAGGAACATATATTTGTTTAGACCAAATTACTCATAACGGGGGGTAAGCGATGCGGTTCATAGATAGTGTGACACACACATGGAAATCCACCGGCAAAAAGGATAAAGAAAATAGATAAAGAATAAATGAATAAATGAATAACCTAATGGAATAGTTCTAATGTATCTAGTCATGGCCATAGAAATGAATAGTTAGGATCATATGCAAACTGATCTAAGCGTTGTTAGGTCTAGGATAACCGGGAGACTTCCTGGATACCATACGGCCCGATAGGAAGCATTTACGAACTCCTACAGCACAGGCGAACGTGGGGGGATTTCAAGGGACAGTCAAGGCTTGTCATGACCAAGCCGCCTACCCCCTCAACCGTGGCATGCACTCATATCTGCGGGTGTCGTAATACCCGAGCACCATGCCCAGCGTATTAGAGCACTACTCTTGTCCCCCCAGGATCCCCACACGTCGAATGGATGGACTAGAACAAGAGCAAACCCGAAGGAACAACAAACCATTATCCCACCTCTAATCAAGTTAGGTATATGATGATCGTTAAAGAACTGTAATGAACATGTCAATATCATGTTATGTAAACTATATGCTAGTTCATATACCACTACAAGAACATGAACACAACTATACTCTAGTTCATAAGTTAGGCCAAGAATGTAGATAATAGACTTGCAAATAGAAGAAAGAAGAAGTAGAAGAAGAGAGAGAGGTAGAGGTAGTAGAGAGAGAGGTATTCTTTGGTTTCTTTGGACTCCAAATGGTGTGTGTTGAGAGAGGGAGAGAGGGGGTCTATTTATACACTTGGAGGAGGGGCCTAAGTGCTAATTTACACCAAAACCGACCTGCTAAACCTTCCTTGTATCGCAAAAACAGACCATCCCGGGGCGGGAGACTAAGTTTGGAAGGTGCACGAACCGCCTCCCCGGTTGGGCACGAGCAGCCTCGGCCTCGGGGAGGTGCGGCCGCACAGGGGGGTCTTGTAGCGCACCCCCACAGGCTCGGCTTTGGTCCGGGTCTTGGTGAGGTGTTGTCTTTCGCCCGAAAAAGTTGTGGGCCGGGCTGCGCCGGCCCAGATTTGATGTTTTGGGTAGATTTGCTATTTGGGCTTGGATTTTGCAATAATGCTTTCCCTAAGGCGTACTTTGGTCGATTTTCCACTTGCTTTTATTTTAAATCTGCAAAATAAAATACAATACACTACAAGTGGAATTTATTAGTGATAAATGCATATGAGTATAAAAAGGTTTAATTTTACTCCTTTTATGGTAGTAAGTTGACGGAAAAAAATATAGCGTTGGTTACCATCAACAAACTCCCCAAGCTTACCCTTTTCTTGGCGTCCTCGAGCAAAAAAGAGATAAGTACTTGGTTGTTGATCAGAGAAGTTGCTACAATGCCGGTTCACGTTTCACAAGTGCGGGGTTATAATAAGATTTTCTACCAAAGTTTGAATAAAATGGCACACATCTTTTTTTCTCACCCTTTATTACCTTTCATCGTAGCGGGGCTTTCCAGCTTTTCTCAAAGCCTTGGGCGGTTGCGGATAGAACGGTTATAAATGAGAGGTGCTTATCATTCATCCTTTTTGATCAACTTCTTATCCGTGATTTTATTTAGATAAAAGGGAGAGTATAGTCTGTAGCTAGCTAGAATCAGATATTCTGTAGCCAAGCCAACCAACCGCACCATCCACCGCACGCGATACCTGGCCTAGGCACGCGGTGGTGCATTCCGGTAATTCCACCTAGCGATCCTTAATTACCGGAGCTGGTGCATGTTGCATGCGAGCTGAGCCGACCAGGAAATTGAGCCGAGCTACAACAGACACGGAAATTTTGGAAAGTAATTAATGAGTCCATCATTACGCTGATTTCGTCAAATCTAGTTGACCACGCATGCATGTAAAGCTGCCGACCAGGACAAATACAATGAATGTGTTACGAGGACACTACGGCTCATCGATAGTTTAGGAAATACAGTGAATGCATGGTAACTAGGGACACAAAGTTACTATAATTTATCATAAAAATTACGATAGTAACCACTTATAAATGTATAATAAAGAGGAAGATTTACTATAGCAAATTATAGTAATTTGTATGTATTTTTATGACAATTTGTGCATGTTGTTATTACCAAAATTTTGTGACATGGTACTATAAGGTGCCACTTACAATTGATTGACTGGCCCAATTTTTCCATGTAGCAATCACGACAACCAGAACATGGAGTTACGATAATTTTAGATATGTTTAAATACAATTTTGATACAACCGCAATATTACAATATGTCTTTCCAGTTACATGTACATTGATACACTTTTCCATCATAACTAGACACTATGTCTCCACATATTTTGAACCATGATACAAATCAAGATCATGTGCAGCGGCGGCATAATCCCTACTGGATCTGGATGCCGATTTTGCAGCGGCATAAGCATCCCCAGAAGCATGACCAATGGCTAGTGATCAAACTAAAGTTGATGCAGAACACCTATTGGGTCAGATGTCTTTTCTTGCCTGAAACATTTTTTAAAAACAATTGTTTAATTGCTCTCCACATTTGCCATGTGGTATTCTTGCGTGAAACATAATGATAAGAATATACATATAAAGAAATTATTGATTGTCATAATATACATAATCTTTTCTCTAGTAACTATTTATAGTGCAATAATTTAGCACTATGATGATTGGAACATATAAAGACAATAAATAGTAGCTACGAAAATTTGTCATCATGAAACTTAGTAAATTATTTGTAAATGATTTACTACAAAATGCATGCCATCAAATGTGATTCACTAAAATTTATGTCATGCCATCTATCTGCATTTGACAGCTATGATTTACGAGAATTTAGTGCATTATTTACAAGAATGAACACTGAAGCATGTCTTCCTATGCCTACTCTAGAATCTATGCCTTCGAATAATTTTACTGGAATATATTTTTCTCTACCCTTTTTAATTACCATATTCCACTTAGAGTTTGACTAACCTAGCAAGCAGGACACACTAATGGAATGTGAGAAACTCATTGAAGCAAACTGCCAAGAAGAAATCTGTGAGAATATTTATGAATAAAAGTATTTACATATACTTTGTACTATAAATACAAGTTTTATGAGAAATTTGAACTATGGTAGAATTTACTATAACATTAGTATAAGCAAGAACTAAATGAATCCTGAAAATTTACGACAATTTGAAACTAAGATGGAATTTACGAGAATTTTGTACTATGAATACTTACGAGAACTTGTACTAACAATATATGTGAAAATATAGTATGAATAAAAGTATTTACGAGATGTTTGAACAATAATCTAATTTACTGTAATATTAGAATAAGCTACATCATATTTCAAAACTGTCGTAGGACAGCAATACTTTCCATAGTATTGATGTATATATGATTCATTGGATACATATTATAAATATTAAACAAGCTATCTGACATTCAATTATTTGGATCTACACAAATTTGGGTTGAAAACTGGAATGACAGTCACTACCTAAATTTGCTAGAATCATATAAACTTACGCAACCATTTGAGATGCCTAATCGGACCAATAGTGTGCATTGCTAATTTATAAGGATTGAGTAGGCAATTAGAAATAAGAAAAGAAATTTTCACGGATGCAATAGTTACAGTAAGTGGGCATCAGTCGATCAATTATGTTCCGGGCATTTGATAGTACCGACGGGTAATAAAATAAAACAGAAACACCTAAAAAAAAAGATGATTGGGAGAGTCCTTACCTATGGAGGATTTGAGAGGAGTTGTTCCTGATGGTGGATTGGTGTCTATCCAGCAGCCATGAATAGCAGCCTACTGCAGTAATCGGGCGGCCATGCATGGGGACTGCGGTTGGGGAATCTTCCTCCACTTCTGGATCAATCAGCCATTCGTGGGATGAAGCAGCCGAATCACTAAAAGAATTCGCTTTGCTTCTAGCTGAGTACTTTGCAGGGGATCGAAGATAATGTGTCCAATTCATCTCCAAAAGTTAGCGACTACAAAAGTACGGCGGATTCAGAAAGTAGCGGCACCTCCTCTCCGATGGCAGCTTCATCAACGTGATGCAGAAGTGAGCCCCATCCCTGCCGCCCTGTACAAGATCCCGTCGCCACCCGTATGGACTGGATCTACTGGATTTTCTCCATGGCTGAATCTGGTGATTGAGAGGGGTCTGTCTCAAACTGGCATCTACAACACCCCCTATCATTGTCAAAAAAGTAGACGATTTGCATCAGCCGACGAAGGGAACTGACCGTAGTCGTGACATCGCTAGTGACAGATTGGGGCATCTTCCAGCGGCAAGGAAGAAATTTGGGTTTTCCTGTGCGCCACCGCGGGGAGGGCGGCACCACCTGGAGACGGGCGTTGCTACCGCGGCTAGGTGCCGTGGAAGGCGCCGTTGACAGGGGGCAGAGGGAGGCGCCGCTGTTGGGGAGAAAGCACCGTCGCTGGAGGGGATGACGAGGACGTCGCCGGAGAGAGGGACAGGGAATCCACCATCCGCTACCTCCTCGATGGATCCGCGGCGTAGGAGGCGAAGACGACGAGGTCGCTAGAGGGCATGACGAGGACGTCGCCGTAGTGTGGATGGCCGCCACCACCACCATGGGAGGTCGTATCTGCTAGGAGAAGTGGCTGTCGTCGCCGATCTGGATAGGTGCGGGCGGTGATGTAGGGGTCGTTGCCGCCGCCGCAGTGGTCGGGGTTGTGCAGGGCCCGTCTGAACCCGGCGTCGCCTTCACGGCGGTGTGGCGGTATATTAGGCTTCTGCGTTGCGTTCTTCTCGGAAGGACCCAGCGATGGAGGATTTGGAGTAGGTCCAGCCGTCGGCTCGCTCGAGAGTGTCGAAGCCGAGCCGGGAGGGGTGGCGCGCGCTGATGACTTGCGGACCAGGACGCTCGGGGCAGAACTGCGGGTTGGTTTGGTCGGGTGGCGCCTTTGGACTCGGCTACAAAACATAACATTCTGTACCTGGCTACGACATAATAGTTCTATATATATATATATATATATATATATATATATATATGGTAAATTTTTCTACACCCTAGGTGTAGTTATTTACACCCATATGTATATCTCAAGATTTATGGTATATATGACCGAATGAAGTGCATGTGGATGAAGTATATGATCATACTAGACCATCTATGGTGGTATATACGTTAAGTATGCATTCATACTTTGAGTATATACATATACTTTTCATATACAGCAGTAGTGGCATTTTATGTAATATATTAAAAAATATAGGTTCCATCAAAATTTTTTTGTGTAGTAAGATCTAGAGTATCTTAATATGAGTATCTAAACATACTCAAACCAATAAACAAGTATGAACACATACACAATGTGGTTTTTCAATATGGGTGTAACTACACCCGGGTGTATAGAAAGTGCACCCTATATATATATATATATATATATATATATATATATATATATATATATATACATGCGAGGCCCTAAAATGCACCCGGTGCATTCTCTATACAAAATACACCCACCCTGTTCCCACAGCCCAGCGCGCATCCAACTCAACTAGCTAAAAAATCCTTTCCGCAGCCCACCTCTCTCTCCACTAGTCCATCCCACATGCAGGGAATCTTTTTTGATTTTGATTGAAAAAATGCGATATCTCCTTAACCGTAGCTCCGATTTTAGATCCGTTTGCATCAGGTTGTTGCAAATAAAGTGCTTAACAAAACAAGATCCAACATGACTATATTTGACGAACTTTTTTCTTCATGTATGTAGTTGCAACTTCACTGTACTATGAGTTACGACTGTGACTACAACACAATTGCAACTTAGCTGTAGCGTAGTTAGCTCTTGTTGTAACCATTTAGAAGGTAATTTTTTACATCCTAGTTAATGCAACTGTAGCGTTTGTTGCTACTCCATGCAACTAGTTACAACCTAGTTGCAAGCCTAGCTAGTGAACAACGTGTATTTTATACACCCTATATATGTACTCTACCAATTGCAACTGCGATCTAAACCAATCACAACTATAACACTATACCGATTGCAACTTGACGGAACTAGCTAATTCCAACAAATTTGATCCAGTGCAACTGTAGCGGATGTAATTGTAACCTAATACGGTCCAATTAGGACTAGAGTTAGGGCAGTTGCAACTAGACAAGAACCAATTACAACCTAAGCAATCCAATTACAACTAGAGCCGGGCCACTAGCAACTAGGTAAGAACCAGTTGCAACCTAACATAGTACAATTACAACTAGAGTCGGACCAGTTGCAACTGGACAAAGAACCAATTGTAACCAATTGTAATCTGACACAATCCAATTACAGCGAGAGTCGGCCTAGTTGCAATTGGGCGGTTGGGCCATTGCAACCTGGCGGTTGGGCCAAATTACAACTTGGCAGTTGGCTGGTTGCAACCTGACGCAGTCTAATTACGACTAGAGTCAGGCCAATTGCAAATGGGCAAGAACCAGTTGTAACTTGACGTGATCAATTACAACTAGAGTCGGCAGGTTGCAATTGGGCCGATCGGTCAAAAGCTGCAATCGGGCAAAACCGAAGTTGCAACCACTAGAAAGCCAATTGCAACATCGTGGTTACTGCTATTGCAACCGTAGATGAATGTTGATTGCAGCTGTAGCTGGTGAACAACGTATATTTTATACACCCTATATTTGTACTATACCAATTGCAACTGTGAGACTAGACAAATCACAACTATAACATCATACTGATTGCAACTTGACGGAACTAGCTAATTCAAACAACAATCAACTCACAAATAGACAAGATAGGGAGCTGTCCTGGAATAGCAAACAAGAAAAAATAGACAATTTTTTTATGGAATAACAATAGACAAAACATGGTGTTGTCCTAACACAAGAACAACAAACAAGGAAAAATAGACAATTTTTTTTCTATGGAATAACAATAGACAAGATAGGATCCTGTCCTAGCACAAGAAACAACTGACAATAGACAATTCTTTTCTACGAGAAAACAGACAAGATAGGGAGCTGTCACGGGACAACAAACAAGAAAAAAAAATAGACGATTTTTTATGGAGAGTAACAATAGACAAGGCGATTGTCCTGTTCTAGCACAAGAGACAATCGACAATAGACAATTTTTCTATGGAAAACAGAGACAAGATAGGGTGCTGTCACGGAACAGCAAACAAAGGAATAATAGACAATTTTTTCTATGGAAAAACAATAGACAAAACAGGTCTGTCCTAGCACCGAAAACAACTCACAATAGACAATTCTTTTCTATGGAAAAATAGAGACAAGAAAGAGAGTTGTCCTGGAAAAGCAAACTAAGGAATACTAGACAATTTTTTTCTATGGAATAACAATAGACAAGACAGGGTCCTGTCCTAGCACAAGAAACAACTGACAATAGACAATTTTTTTATAGAAAAACAGAGACAAGATAGGGAGCTATCCTGAGACAGCAAACAAGAAAAAATAGATATTTTTTTATGGAGTAACAATAGACAAGAGAAGGGTGTTGTCCTAACAAACCAAACAATTGACATCAGTTGCAACAACCCACGACTGCTAAGTTACCATTTGCAACAATGGACTGTCTCCAGTTGCAACACTGCAAGTGACACAATTGCAACATGTTGATGACCACTATTGTAGACACACAAAAGGGCCAGTAAATTATCATAACACCAAGCATGGCCTCTTCAAAAAGTGAAGATCATTGTAAATATGCATCACAAAACAGTAGCAATACAAGGCAAAATAATAAAGGTCAGGTCTAGTATAAAATAGACGCTGTTCACTAGCTTGGTTTGTAACTAGGTTGTAACTAGTTGCATGTAGTGGCAAAAAGGGCTATGGTTGCATGTAACTAGGTTATAACTAGCTGGGATTGCAACTAGATTGTAAAAGTTACATTCTAAGTGGTCACAATAAGTGCTAACTATGCTACAACCATGTTGCAATTGTGTTGTAGTCACGATGGCAACTCATAGTACAGTGAAGTTGCAATTACGTACTCGAAAAAAAAGTTTATGAAATATAGTCATGTTGGATCTCATTTTGTTAAGCACATTTTTTTGAACAATAAGGTGCAAACGGATCTGAAATTGGAGCTACGGTTTAGGAGATATTGCATTTTTTCGATCCGAAACAAAAATGATTCCTTGCATGCATCCTGTACGGCCAGGTGGTCCGAACAAAAAGAATCCCTGCGCGGACGGGACAACAACGGTGCATCTTGCGGGCCACGGGACAAACTGGTGCACCCCCTCGCACGTCGGTTGGCACAGGTGCATCTGTACGGCGTGATGCACCCAGGTGCACAATATACATACAGTATATATATATATATATATATATATATATATATATATATATATATATATATATATATATATATATCTTGTGATGGTTGAGGAGTTTCTTTCTCGAGAGGGTGCGGGGCGCTAGGAGTCCGTACCTTCCGTACTCACCTGCAATTCGTTTCTTGGCAGATCCCCGCTCCTAAACATAAGGGAGGGATAGGGGAAAGGGGCCGGGCCTATCATATAAATAGGGTTGTAGAAAGACCACGTATTTTCATTCGACGTTCCGGGAAACTTCCGATTCGATCAACGAATTTGGCGAAATGATGCTGCTTTGATCCGGGGAGAAAGCCCGGTCGACCACCTTTTTCGGTGCAGGTCACGTGACCTACAGCTCGGCCTTCGCTTTTGAGACTTCCTCTACCCACATCTCTATGTGCCCGCAAAGACTTTCATATGGAGAAAGATGGGCTTACCATGTTCCATCAATAGCACCTAACCTATGCGATTTGGCGGACCGTGCTCCACCCCCCTGAACTCATGCGGTTCCGACGTGCCCGAGAGGCCAGAGGCGAATCCGTTCACGGTCCGTAGGACAACACCATTCGGAGATTCAGCCCTTAAATCGTGGTGAATGGGTTTGCCGACTTGAAGAGCATTCGGTAAAGGCGATGTCATCGGTCCCAAGAAGAGCATTTGGTAAGATCATTCATAAGTCGGTTGATCGGCAAAGTTGTCGTTGAATCGGCGATGCGTCATCGCCATTGTCAAATGGAAGGAAAACCGACGCCGTCAAATCCCAGGGCTCAACCACGACAAAAGTGATGGAAACTACCAAGCTGAGTACGGTAGAGGCGGGGAATTTCCGGTGGAGCGGTGAAATGCATTGAGATCGGAAAAGAACACCAACGGCGAAAGCACTCTGCTGGGCCGACAATCGACACTGAGAGACAGCTAGGGAGCAAATGGGATTAGAGACCCCAGTAGTCCTAGCCGTAAGCGATGGATACTAGGTCTTTGTGCGACTCGACCCGTGCAGTGCTGTAGCTAACGTTAAGTATCCTATTAAACCTTGACCAATGTATCTTGCGGCGCGTATTGTTTGTTGACCATAACTAATGAACCCGGTTAGCATAGGGAACATATTCTAAATCTATATATGAAAAAGGTATGTTTCTTTCTCTTGTTTGAGAGAACTTTTGTGTTGAAAATATTCTTACTGTTATTGTATTCTTATTTATAGTGAAACTAGTTGGGAAGAAGTTGTTAATAAGAGATATATATATATATATATATGTATATGTATATATATATGTATATATATATATATATATATATATATATGTATTTACACACATAGTAGAAATAGGGAGAGAAAAAGTAAAAGGAGAAAGAAATAGAAAAGGAGAAGAAGGAAAAGGGCCTCGGGCTCACTCTTTCCCTCTCCCCCTCTTTTCGGCCGCCCAACCGGCCTCCTTTCCCTCCTCTTCTCTCCCCGGCAATTAGGGTTGCCCAACTAGGCAAGCCCAAGGCTAGCATCGTGAGCCAGGCCCGGCCTCCACCTCTCTCTCTCCCTTTCACCGACGGCCGGGCCCCACCATTGCTTGCCCTCGTCTCCTACCTCCCTGGCGGGCGCGGCGACACCACAACCCCATGTCACCTGTGCTTGAGGGGGCGAGTGCAGTGGGAGGCTTTGGCGGGCCGACCGAGCAGCCACATCACCCCTCGGCTAGCGCGGCGCTATCACGAGCCAGCTCCTCCTGCGCCTTAATGGTCACACGGGGTGCTTTCGGCAACCTTACCCATGCTGCCACGTACCACGAGACGGCGGGGTTACGGTGGGTCGCTCAGCCCATGACGGCAGTCACCGAGAGCGGCGATGGCGGCGCTGATCTACCACAGCGCCCCAGCAAACGGCCAACGCTGCGACAAAGTTCGCGTGGATGACCGTCCGCCGCCAAGATGACCGGGCGCCCGCCTCGATTTCTGGGAAACCACGTCGCGACGGACGACGAGCCCGATGATGATGCGGGGCGTGAAGCGATGAGCCAATGTCGAGCACCAGCTGGAGGTCCACGCAGCACGGAAGGATGTCCGAAAAGATCGAGCGACGCGAGGAAGTATCGCCCGGCAACGCCATCGCCGCCGCGCCTATAATAGCCAGGGCTCAATGGCCGAGCTAACCAGCTCCCCGAGCTCCGCCCAAGCGTGGGACACATGATGCTCGCCCTCTCCACTCTCCTCCTCCCTTCCTCCCCGCACCATCGCGGATTGCCCCAAATCGGTTCTCCACCGGTGGTGGCCCCTAGGGCGAAGTCCCCCATCGAACGAAGTCGACGTCCGGGTGGCAAGTAGAGATCTGATGCGCCTCCCATCCCTCCTCCCCTTTACCTCTTTGAAATTGCCCTGTTGTACCATGCAGTACGACGCCTAACGCCGCCGTCCCACTCCGCCATGTGCCGCCACCGGAGGAGCCTCGCCTGTCAGCCACCATCAACCCCCACCAACCCTGGGAGGCGAGGGGATCCAACGAAAGCCCCATGCGGCGAGCCGCACCCATGAAAAAGCCTTCTCCGCGACAATCCGCGAAAGATGCCGCCGCGAGGCAGGGAGCGGACGTGAACAATCCGCGTCAAGGCTTTCCCGCCGCCACGACGCCAAGGCGACATCCAATGAAAGGATGACACGCCGTCTCCGCCAGTCCCCTCACACACACACGGTCCAACACAACAGCCCCCGTAATACACGTGGCGCCCACGGCGCCACCGTGGCGTCCACACTGACCCCGTGGCACACACGTGCAGGGAGACATTTTTTGTGTACACCTATTTAATTGCTATGTACCCCGATGAGGTGTACCACCGTGTTATTATAAGTACACCTTCCCATGTCGAAAAATTCCCGAAAAATTTGTAAATTCATTATTTGATTTATAGAATTTTTATCATGTAATTAGTTCCAATATTGTTACATGATAAAATTATATTATAATATTACCCCTAATGATTTAATTAGGGATTAATATTATAAAACCCATATCTCATGCAAATGAACTCCGTTTCGCGTGAAAACGACTTCCATAATTCATCTAAAATCTAGCTCTATGCATCTAACCCATTGCCACCATAATGTTCTATGTTTGTTTTATATGCTCTAGTTCAAGCTAGGTTATCAAAGTACCCGAGGTAGTTTAAGCGACCCGATTAGGAGCTTCCGTCAGAAGCAAAGCTAGAGACGTTCGACGCCATGCCCGATTCATAAGAACCTCCCGTGGCAAGTCCTTACCCCCTAATCTTGACTTAATTAACTAATGTTAATCATATATATGGAACGTGATTTAAGAATGGAGATTGAACCAAAAAAAGCGAGTTTGGGGCGATCCATGTGGGATGGATAGTCTCGGCGGGTTTCGCCTAGTGAGGGTTTCTGTCTTGGAGAGCTTCGCTCCCTAAGGACCGGGTCATGGACCTTCATCCTAGTTTTATACGTCTGACCCACACGCCGATATGGGGCCGGCGATTCCACACCGTTGGGTTAAGGTATAATTCGATCCAAGGCGGCGGGCGTGAGGCAAGCGATCTATCGGGGCGCATTTATGGGGAGAGTGGCCCCATGGTCCGGGTTGGCGTGGTTATTGAGTGGTCTTCCACGCAAAACCTTTGGCACAATGTTATCGTATCACGAGCTAATAAGTTAATCCGTCGAAAGATCATCCGAAATGCCGAGTGCTAATGAGATCTTGAGTGATCTTCTCATTTTCAACCCCGAGAAGTCGTAGGATTATACCGAAACCTAGGGTAGCACCCAAGCGGGTGCGGGATCTTGTTGGACCACCTTTGACCACCCGTACATGGGAGAAGATGGCCCATCGTGTGGGGGAAAGTGTGTACAACCTCTAAAAGAGTTGATCAAATCTATTCGAATAGCCACGTCCTTGGAATGGGCAAGTGCTAGGCGTGAACATCTATGATTAGTACACACTAATGATGTTGGACCTGTGATGCTTTGGCAGCGATGACATGAGATAACCCGGGAACTAGCAAGAGCAGTTTTAGAGACTCTGCTAGGGCCCAAACCCATAATAACTACCACCCCCTGGTTGGGACTTGCTGAGTACGTTTGTACTCACCCCTCTATTTTTACAGATAGCGGCACATGTGAAGGTAAGATCGACGTCAAATAGAGAACTAGCGTATCATAGGAGTCACCGGGATGTTTGCTTAGGAGAAGGACATTGAAGCCCAGTTTCATCCATGCACAAGTTCGCTTGCGGGATGTACGAGCGATGTCATAGTTAATCCATCGCTTCTTGGTTGGCCAACTCGATGTTGCAACCCGACTTCGGTGACCCTTCGTCGCCACTATAAGCCCCTTTCTATCCTATATTTCTATAGCTCGGTTTACTGTTAATCCTGTTTACCATAACCTGTTACTAATAGACTTGTTTGTGGCGTGATCCTGGCGCAAACACGTGTGATTAACAACCCATTAAAAGTGGGGCGTGATAGAAGCCGTCCTCGCGAGCATTGCCGCCGTTGTGGCCGGCAACCGTGCCCTACGTGCAAGGAGACCCGGGCGATGGGCTTCCTCGCCGGAGACCGAGGCGTGATCGAGCGCCGACTCATGGTGAACTCGTCCGAGGGTCGTAGCGACAAGAAGATCGGTCAGAAAAGATCTCCGCGGCAAGAGAAGGTCCCGTCGGCGACCTCCCTCCCTCGGCCACCTCCTCCCTCGGCCACCTATAAATAGCCACCTCCTCGGCTTGCAATCGGACTTGCCCCTCCTACCACAAGCTCCGCCGTGCTCTAGAACACGTGGTGCTCCCCTAGTCCCCTCCTCCCTCTCCTAGCTCGAGGAATCCGAGCTTCCCCCAAATCCAAATCCGCCGCCGCCATTTGGAGTCCCTCCGACCACCTCCCTCTACGCTACACTCGGTAGAGGAGCAAAAGTTAGTCGCCTAGAAGCCCCTTTCGCTCGATTTATGGCTAGTATCTCGCTCCTCCTCGCGACGCCCATTTCAGCCGGGAGCGCCATCGCCGTATGCCGCCGAGCGCGTCGCCGATGGGGAGAGAAGGCTCCACCGCCACTCTAGCACCCCCTTCCGAGTCCGGGATGACAAAGGGATCCCAAATCAGCCCTGCGGGGCGAAGCTATGGGCAAGGTTCGGCCGACTACGCCACACGCCGACGGAGCGCCGCCACGCCAAGATATTTACCGAGGCGGGTGCCCCGTTTCTCGCCCACACGGTACCACCCCGCCACCGCCTCGCCCCTCCTCCCCTCTCTCGCTATGTGGGCCATGACGGACGGAATCTGGCCACGCCGTTATGTTCCCCCCCCGGCCCACGTGGCTATGGGCCCACGATCCATGTGGCGCTCACGTGGAGGCCACGATGGCGTCCTTGGGACCCACATGTCACACGCGTCCATGGAGAACAGTTTGGGTACACTAGGGGTAAATGCTAGAAGCCACCCAGAAATGCACACGGGGTATTAGAAACCCTATTTCCCATATCGAAAAAATTCCCAAAAATTTGTAAATTCATTATTTAATTTATGGAATTTTATCATGTAATTAGATCCAATTTTATTACATGATAAAATTATATTATAATATTACCCTAATTAATAAATTAGGGATTAATATGGTAAAATCCATAACTCATGCATTTTAATTCCGTTTTATGTGAAAAACGACTTCCATAATTTATCTAAATTCTAGATCTATGCAACTAACCTATTACCACCATAATGTTCTATGTTTGTTTTGTGTGCCATAGTTCATGCTAGGTTTTATCGCCTCGACGCTTGAGGTAGTTCGACGATCGGTTTAGAGGTTTCTCCCTGAGTACGTTAGAGACGTTCGGCGCTTGATCGACAAGAAGAACCTCCTGTGCAAGTCCTTACCCCCTAATCATGACCTTAATATAATGATGAATGATGACATAAAATGAATAAGTAAGAACGATGCAACCTAAGTAAGAATGTGAACCCTCCAACAAAAAGGTGAGTGGTGATGGTCTACATGGAGGTGGACTAATCACAATCGGGGATGAATCCCGCGGAGAGATGCTCGCCTCCCTAAGGACCGGTTCATAGACCTTCTACATAGTGCGATATTTCGTGCGACCACACGGATGGATGGGCGGCTTTGATTCCACACCCCGTTGGATTGAGGTATAATTGGAGCCAAGGTGGCCGAGCAGCAAACGATCTATTAGGAGCGGGACGTGGGGAGAGTGGCCCCATGGTCCGTTTGGCGTGGATGCCGAGTGGTCTTCCACGTAAGTGTTTGGGCGCTTGATGGCGCCAGCCTAGAGAGGCACATATTGATGGTTTGAGATTGAGAGTGGTGTTGACCGATAGGTTGGGTAATAAGGTATTACCATACGGTAGTGGGTGATTTGGTATCACCATATTGTCTAGGGTGATGCGTCATCTTAGGGTGGCGTGTTATCCTTCCAACCCCTGAGAAGTCGTGGTGAAGATTATACCAATATACCAAGAGTAGCACTCAAGCGGGTACGGATCTCGTTAGGCCTGTTGGAACCAAAACCGGATGGGAAAGACTGTGCCTATCGTGTGGGGAAATTTGTACAACCTCTACAGAGTTAATTAAATCTATTCGAATAGCCACGTCCTTGGAATGGGCGAATGCTAGGAAAGAACATCTATGATTAGGTATAACTAACCTTTTGTGATATGTGAAGGTGATGGTAAGATGAGATAACCCCGGAACTAGTGAGAGCAGCTTTTAGAGACTACGCTAGGGGCCCAAACCCTAAAATTTACCAAACCACCCTGGTTTGGACTTGCCGAGTACCTTTGTACTCACCCCTCTGTTTTACGGATATCGGCACATCCAAAGGTAAGATCGTTGTCGTGGTAAACGATCGGTTAAATCAGGGAGTCCGAGAGGCGTTTGCTTAAGGAGAAGATGTTGTTGCCTAGGGTTTCCGTCCGTGCTCAAGATGCCCGTGAGTATGAGGCAATAGTCATAGTTAATCCACTACTTTTCGGTTGGCTAACTCGATGAAATATTCGCCACCGTAAGACTTTCTAATCCTATTTTATTAAAGCTCGGATTTCTATTATATCCGCATGCCATCATCTAACACTAATGACCGTATTTGTGCGTGATCCCGCCAGAAATACGAGTTAACGACCCATTAAAAGTGGGGCGTGACACACGGGACCACTCACAGTGCGCCTCCCTTTAGTGCGGGCTGGACCTCGACCAGGCCGGGCGTAGGCTTCCATTACCTATAGGAAGCGCAGGGGCTTCCAATAGACGCCCCCACGTAATCTTTATTGAGAAGATAGGGCTTCCAATAGTAACTCCAAGCTCCAGTCAAAATTGTACTACCCGGTTGCACCAGACCAGCTTCCGGCCCACCAACCCCACTGGCCCACCAGGCCCAATGGCCGTATATATTCTCCTAGTTACACCCTAATCCACCCTGCCCCATCCCACTCTCACCCAGCAGATTCAAATCGCCTTGTTCCTGGCGGCGGCGTCGATCCGGACGGCGATGGCGCGTCTACGCTCCTCCCCGAGCAGCGGCGGCGCACCCTGCGCCCTCCTCGACCCGCGACGGCCCGGCCAGGGACTCCCCGAGTAGCGGAGGCGGCGCAGCCCCGCGCCTCCCCACCACGTTCAACGACGCTGGCAGCTGCGTGGCCCGTCCAGCGCTCGTCGGCCTCCGACGGATGTGCGGCTCACCCAACGCACATGGCGACCCTCGAAGGCATCCACTCTCCCGGATCTGACCTCACGTGTGTCGCTGCCCCTCGCTTCTCCCTCACCAATGGCGACAGCGTCCTCTCATACTCATCTATGGCGAGCAGCGGCAGCGAGGCCCTCGACCGACAGATGACATCGACCTCCTCGACGGGCGGCACAGCGTAGACACGGCGACGGCGCCCCCTGCCCCACAACTAAACACAGCTGCCACGGTGCTTTCCCCCTGGGCAGGATAGAGGCTGGAGTATGGAGCTGCCACGCCCACGGGAAGCTACAGCGGCACCTCCCTCTCCACATCAGATCAGCCTGATGGAGGACGACGGCAGCCTGACAGAGCTCAGCCTCCTGTCCGACGGCTGGAGCGCCCGTTCTGCTCCCGGCAACGGCTACTCCATGCTCTGACATCTCCGATCCAGTGAGGGTAAGTTGACTGCTGGACCCCATGGTACGGATCCACAGCTCCGGTGATGCAGTTCAAAGCTGCTTGACGGCGTGGAAGTGCTGCCAAGGTGAGGTCAACGCCAACTGTAGCCCCTTCCAGTGTCACCTGATAGCGTTAGCTTGACATCAGTGCCACAAGGTCTGTGCTCCTATTCTTGATTGATGTACTTTATATGTGTGAGTGTCCAAGAAGAAATCATCTCAACTGAAAGTTTTTCCTGATGTCTTGATTGTGCTGGATTGGATTGAGAGTTTATTCAATTTGCTAGCTAATTTGGAGCAGCAAGAAGTTAGGTTTGTTCTTGTTTCACAAGTTCAGTTTTACTTTTACGTATCCTTTATGATATATGATTGGAGTGACATCTTGAATACTACTAGCATTTTAGTTTAGACTATGGTTCAGTTCAAAAAAATGTGGTGGCTTTTGCCCAAATCTTGTGTTGGATTCCAGCGACTCCTTGCATTTGAGCTCAATTTGATGCGACCAACAACTCCAGCTATTGATGATAACATGCTGAATCCTTTATCCCTAGGTTCATCTACTTATTTATTTAAGTTCATTTATGAATTGTATGTCAATCCTTAAATTCCACGAGTGGCTAATTGTGTAAAAGATGGTGAACAGTAGTCATAAAAAAAATGTTTCCTTTGGAACCATCAAAGCCTGACACTTTACATACGGCCACACTAAATCTTAAATCAGATACTGTTGTCAGCTCCTGCATTTTTGCACAGTTTGTGTATCTGTTATCCGGCCGCCACCCGGATACGAAGGATTGTCCTGCCATGTTTAGGTGATTTTTTTGTCTGTCTAGTTGTGCATATGAGGTAGCCATTGTGGTCAAAGTGGTCACACAGCACAGTTGCGGTTATTGGTTGCTTGATGCTATGCAGTAGACTGGAAACTAGTAAGGTGGGGGTGTGGATCTTGTTTTGGTACTGGAATAACTCATTCAGGAGATAATTGAGGAGCATTTTTTTGGGCTGATCATGAAAAGCGAATATAATTTTTTGCAATTTAATTTTAAATTTGTCTGCTTGAACGCTTATGTGCATATGTTTTGCAAAAAAAATCCATGTTTTGCTGCCATTTGTATTACTTTAGGCCCAATTGATTTTGTTGTTGCCGTGGCTAACAACAGATTATATGGTTGTGCATAATTTATATAATAGGGTCCATGGTGGAACGTTCGTGCTGCACCTAAAACAACGACATCCAGCGCACAGTGGATATGTAACTTTGAGGGTATTGATTGGTGCTATGCAATCTGGCACGACTTGTGCCATTCGGTGAAATGGTGGCATGAAAAGACTCGGGACCAAACTGCATACTACATCCCAGGATGCACCACTATCATAGCGGTAAGCACACATCCTCCCTTTTGTTGTTCATAATTTATATATAGAATCTTGTACATGATATATATATAGAACTGTGTACTTACTATATAAAGGCATGTCAACGTGTATATACGGCTGTCACAACAATGCTTAAACAAACTTGCCGCCAACAGTTCATGCATAGTAGTGTGCTGAAACAATATATAGGGGTCTCCATGAACTGCTGCAACAGAGGCATTAAAGTCCTCTTCACCAATGCATATAACTGCGCAAATCCCGAAATTCTATTTTTGTTTTATCTAATTTGGCCATGAACATATATGCAGCTATACTATCTGGATTGGCTACACCACCGTGCTTGGTACTAAGCTGTCAAGCTTACGGGCTACCACGCGGCACCATTTTGAGGGTCTGGTTGCCGCTCATGACCATGATGTCGAAGTGCAGTGTCATACAATCCAAACTGCCCTTAAAAGCATCGGTGAAAACCAGGATTCAATGTCCTCATCGTTTGGTGACATGATTGATCATGTACTTTGTATGTGACTGCTTCTGAGGACGGTGAAAATGAAGAATTTGAACAAGAGCATGTCTCAAGTATGGACGTTTCCCCAAATTTGGCATTTCCTTTTTATTGTTGCTGCAAATCTATGCACGTTTTATATGCGCATTCAAATTACCTGGGAAAAGTGCACATGTGTATGAAAATTATGCAAGTAGTAAGTAGATTTCTTTTTTTGTTAATATTATAGTTGTTCCTGGGCCTTTTATTTAAATATATTTCATCAAATGCTACATCCAGTAGGTGAAGAATTGTCCCAAGGACAGTACATTGGTGATCATCAGGCTGAACGAATGAACGAGGAGTGCCAAGAACTGACAAAACTCACAGGTATAAATAGTCCTTTGTCTCTCTTTATGGGGTTATAGAATTTTTATGCATTGGTATTAAGTTTTACCTGCCCGGTAAACTATAGGTGCATGGTAGGTTGTAAATGTGTCCACTTCCTTCTTGTCATAAGATTTAGTCCAGTAGTTGGGTGTAACTGTCATAAGATTACACCCACCTGTGTTGTACACTTGTATACATATATTTTGTAATTTCATATACATACTGTGTACAGCCTTATATTCAAGTATTATGTATGCTGCTGCCCATTTGTCGTTTGTGTTCCTTATACCAGTTGCCTTCTGCCCAACCCGATAACAACGCCCAGGGACATATCAGTTCCACACCCAAATACCATTGAAATGCATGAAAACCTGCAACAGGAGACTACTCAAACAGGTATGGTGATCCAAATTGTTGCTTTGTTCTTCATATAAAATTAAATATACACCTGTGGTCAGATTTATATGCCATATAACCTTAAGCGCTTTTACCATGTACAGCGACGACGCAGATGTCTTCCACTCACTAGGAAGCGGCAGGCGACGGAAGCCGGAGTCAGTGGTTTCTTCGCTGCTAGCAGTTGAGGAAGCCCCAGGTGCACCACCGCCATGTGTATCGCCGGCCCGAGACAAGGACCCAGGCGCCATGCACACCACGCCCGGAATGCTGGAATACAACGACCGGTTGGATGAACTGGGTTTTTGTTATATTGGGTACTACTAGGCCACGACAAAATAAGTTATTCCCTCACCGAGAACCAATCATTTTTAACGCAGATATATGTATATAATCCATTGAGAAGATGTGTACAAATTACCAGCGTGTCGTGCAATGTATATAAATCAACCTGTCTTTAGCAACATACAAAACTTTTTCGTCCGCCCTGTTGAATTGATTTCTCACAAAAAGTATACAACATGAATTGCAAGTTACCAAATTATGTCAAGTCCAAATTATTTTTTCTTCTTTTGCCCTTCGAACCTTTTTGTTGGGATGTTACATCAAAGAGATGGTAGCAAATTACGCATTTATATTGTAAAAAGATTTATATGGTTCTCCACATGTTTATATTAGTACTTTAACAAAAATGTTATGCAATGTCTGCCTCCCCACGGTATACATGCTACTGGTTCTTGTTCTTGGTTTATATACATCAACAAGATGACAGCAGCACAACGAGTATACATGCTGATGGTTCTCGTTTATATATATATATATATATATATATATATATGCTATACTACACCCTAGGTGTAGAATGGATTCTACACCCTAAGCACCCAAGCCAACCGACAGGACATGCACCCGACCGAGCCAGCCCACACACCCATCCAGCGCCCAGTAACCTCCCCGCGCCCGACCCGCTAACCGCTCCCACCCATGCCAAATTCCCCAATCCTTTCATTCGCACACCGAACCCCCGAGCGTTTTGGTTAGGTTTTGCAGCGGCGGCGATTCGTGCTTGGCGGAGGTGTCTGGAGCGGCGGTGAGGCTATCCGGCGGCGTCCGCGAGGTGGCTCTCCACCCGTCCCCTCCCCCGATTGGCTTCCCCCCGCGCTCTGCGAGATCCTCTCGCCTTATGGTCGGGCGACCGGCGATTTTTTCGGTGGTGCGATTATGAACGACGGTGAGGCTCTCCGGCGGCGTGCAAGGGGGGTCTCTACCTCTTCCCTTCCGTCATAGGGCGGCGGCGGGCTGGCGATTTTCGGCCGAGGCGGAGGCGTGGGGAACCGTGGTGAGATTCTCCTCCAACGGCGTCGCACCTCAGGCCTCTCCACCGTCTCCCTCGTGCTTCCCCTCCCTTCCCACCGTGACGAGCATCGTCGGCGGGCACAGAGCGATTGGAAGTAGCGGACACACGGATGGCGATGGCGCAGGCAGGAGCAGTCGTTCGAGTAGTGGTGCTGCAGTTGACTGCTGTCTTCTCAGGCCTCATAGTGAAGCGCAATGGACGACCAGGTGCCAAGGAACTATAGTAGGTATCTAAGCTCATGCCCCTCCATCATCAAATCTACGTAGAATGCGTTCATGGCGTTAATAGGTGTTGCGGCTATTTCAGTAAATACTGACATACAGCTGAAACTCTATACATCTCCATCATTTAGTGACAGTAATTTGATTTGATTTCAAAAATAATACATACCTTCAGTAATCTTTGCCCCATGTTTAGTAATCTTTGATTTGATAGCACTAACAGTAATTTGATTTGATTTCAGTAATCAAATAGGTGTGTTTGATTTGATAGCACATACCTTCAATATATGCTCTGTGCATTCACCCCCCATCAATACATGTTTAGTAATCTTTGCTTAGTAATTGCAGGAATTCCAAGCAACATGAAACTCTACAATGCAAGCTCTCTGCTCTGTGTCCCCATAACAATTTCCTCCAACAATCTCAACTTCTTTCATCGCTAAAGCTGGCATGCTCAAATAAGCTAGAAGAGTTTTAGAATCATTTGAGGCTTCCATCATGAAGCATGTTTTCTTATTTAGTTAAGTAATCCGTGTTTTTTGCCATTACATTTTTTTTTTGCATTTTATATCTGTGTTTTTTCCATTAGTGTTCAATCAATGTACCCTCTGCTGTTGGGTTCAGTAATCAATTTTGTTTTATTGATCCTTGTTTTGTAATTGCAAAATAATTACTGAACCAATGGCTCTCTCCCTAGTGGTAAATATGTTTCAGTCATTTTTAGTAAATATGTTCCAATTATTTTTTAGTAATCAAGTTTCAGTAAATATGTTTACATTATTTTTAGTAAGCAAGTAGTCTTTCATTAATTAAGCATAGCACTAGCTCCATTTGTTCAATGACACTCTGGAGAGTAGTCCATTCATTTAAACCATTTTAGCTTCAGTAACTAATTTTAGTTTCAGTAAATTTTGATCCCTGCAAGGTTCCATTTTAGCTTCAGTAAATATCAATTGCCTCTTGTGAGGCATGCAAATCATATTTTTGTTGTGGACCACTCGACAATGCCTGGTGATTACCAAACACCAATGCAATGAGCTAGTTCAGTAAGTTAGTTCAAACTGCATATGTATGCCAGTCCAGTAGTTGAAACTTTAATGTCTAGTTGAAACTTGAAATTTGGGTCAGTAGCATATGTATGCCAGTCCAGTAGTTAATTATGCCTTATAGGAGTGTGGCTCAAATTCCGATTTTAATGTGGACCACTCAATAATGCCTGGTGATTACCGAATACTGATGCACTGAGCTAGTTCAGTAGTTCAGTAACATGGTAGTTCAATATTGAAATTTGGGTCAGTAGCATATGTATGTCAATCCAGTAGATAGTTATACCTTATAGCAATTATGCCTTTCAGTAACATGGTTCTGTCAGTAACTTGGATAACTATGCCTTTTAGCAATTTTGTAAAGTTTTTTCTTGATTCACTAAGTGCAGAACGGCTTGTTTCACTGAGCCATACAAGCCCATTAATCTTGCGCTGGCGGTGCTACAACGGTGGCTTGGAGCAGGGCGGTCACCGGTGGCCTGCAGCTGCGGCGCGGCGGTGAATTGGAGAGCGTCTCCTGTGTTTCATCTGGTGAGCAGTCCCCATCCATTTGCGATTGATGTTGTAAGGTTTCTAGTGTTTCGAGTGAGCAGTCCATCCATCCAGTGATTGAGCAAGCTATCCATTTGCGATTGATATTCTAGGGTTTCGATTGAGCAGTCGTTCAACCCATGCATTTACTAAGCTGTCCACCCATTTGCGATTGTTGATCTGTGGTTTTCATTATGAGCAGTCCATCCTTGTGGTCAGTAATCCCTATGCCCCTAGATCAAAGTTCCTGTGTTCAGTAATTTTGGCTAATGCAGTTTGAACTACTGGAATGTGGCAGATAGGGTACTGTTAGATTTGATTTTTAGCAGTTCATCTATTGCATTCAGTAATTTTAAGATGTTGAGACTTGATTTTTTTGGGCTTTCAGCTTTCAAACCGAAACTTGAAGATTAAACATTTAGTTTTAGTAATCTAGTAACCTGGTAGTATCCAAGTTAAAGTTAATCTGGTAGTTCTTTTTCTAAAATTGACGAAGTTCAGTAATCCCCATTTTCAGTAACTCTGAAGTATACAATTCTGGGATTCTGCTCATCAACTACTAATCTATCCAATTTGTTTCAATACTTGATCCATTTCATTCAGTAGTCCATGTTTGATCCGTTTGAACAAAAAAAAAAAAAGCCTTATCATTCAGTTGTATTAAAAGTTGATTTGTTAAGTGTCCTTGTTTGATTCATTCCCTTGAGTAGTGAACATGTTACTCTTTTTTAGTAACGGACTAGTTGTGAACATGTTCTTCAAATATATTTTTGTTCAGTGATAAGGCTTTTTTTTAGTTCAGTAAAATAGCATCTCTTATTTTAGTATTTCTTCAGTATTTAAGCATTGTAGTAGCTTCATTTTGTTCAGTTTAGCTCCATGGTGAAGCTCAACGGACGAGCAGGTGGCAAGTCATTTTTCAGCAACTTGTTTGTGACCAGTAATTAAGTATAAAAGCTACATGTCAGTATTTTTTTTTCCTCACTATTGCCCATTGCTCAGTAATTTAATGTGCTCAGTAAATGCATTGCTTAGTAAACCATTTATAGTTTCTTTTTTTTTTTGAGTAATCCATTGCTCAGTAATTCTTTTTGTTGAGTAATCCTTGTTCATCAATCCATTGCTCAGTAATTCTTTTTGTTCTGTGATCCTTTGTTCAAGAACTCAATTTTTTTATTATTTCTTTGTTTATATAATTCAGTAATCCTTCGGTAAATTTTCCTACCTCTTTTTTGAGAGGAGTCACTTTTTAATGGAGTTAGTGTTAAACGTTGATATATATCCAGTTTGTATATATCTTCCCGACCCTATTATTCACAACTTCCCTTTGCCTTTCTTCTTTGCCTCTTGTGTTGTGATATGGCAATTTTCAGTAATACCAGTAAATCCCTCATTTTTTGAGTGATATGGCGATTTCATAATTCAGTAACCTTGGATACTTTTCATCTATTGTAGTTGTGTTTTTTTCGGCTCAGTAACCATGTTTTTAAATTCAGTAATTTTTGATCTACTAAACATGTGTTTTTGCACTTGTTTTGGTTGAGCACATTAGACGTCTGTTTTTTTTCTCAGCAGCTCCTTGGATTTTCGGAGAGACGGCGCGAAAGCATCAGCAGCGGGCTCAGGAGCAAGAGGAAGCAGCAGACACACGAAAAGACTGGGTGCAGGCACGAGTAGCCGCGTGAGTAGACCGATCAAGTGGCGGTGCTGCTGCTGATTCTTTGTTACTGCCGTCTTCGGGGCTCCGTGGTGAAGCACAACGGACGAGCAGGTGGAAGGACCTCCAGTAGGCTTCTAACCACATGCTCCTCCATCATCAAACCTGCATAGAATGTGTTGATGGTGTGTATGATTGATTCACTTGATTTGATTTGATTTTCTGTAGATCCCAGATGCGTTGGTTCGATTGATTTTGTTCCATGGTGGCGTTGAGCATATGCATTGGATGTTCACAGGTTAACCATGCCCCTCCCTCCGCTCCTTGTTCTCCTTATGGGCTACTTAAATGATTCAGTAATTAAAATGGTACAAAGCTGCATGTCAGTAAGTTTTGCTCACTATTGCCCATCATTTAGTGAACCAAATTTAATATAAACTATGCTACAACAATTAATGAAATAGGGGTTCGCGGCTATTATGCTAGTACAAAGGAGTAGTAGCTTTAGCAACTGAGGTGAGACACTCACACTTATTGAGGGTAATATATGTTCGGTAATTCACAACTACTAGGGGATAAGGATACACTAGTGTGTCCCTCAGTAATATATGTTAGGGGTAATATATGTTCGGGTTATTCACAACTACTGAGGGATCGGATACACTAGTGTATCCCTCGATAATATATGTTCAGTAACTATTGAGGGTAATATATGTTTAGTAATACTAATTCACAACTAGTATATCCCTGTATCGAAATCGGTGATTTAGTAATTCGATGATTCATTGTAACCATCCATTTATTTGATATTACAATTACAGTAATCATAACAAACATTTCCTCTCTTTTGAGATATTTGGTATCAGTAATAAACTAATATCTGCTTTTAGTAGTTCAAGCTATTGAAATAAATTTATTTCAGTTATTTTTTGGATTTTATACTTAGCTAAGCATGTTCAAAAGAATTTTATCCTTCTTTGTTAAGTGACTCCTTAAACATGCAATTCAGTAACTCCTTAAGCTTAATGTGTTCAATGCCTTCTAAAGTAGTCCATTCATTTAAATTTTATTCAGTTAAATTTGTTTTAGTAGTTATTTACCTTCACTAATTATAATATACATGTCTTTGTTCGGGCCCCTAACATGTCTGCTTTTTGAATTCCGGTACAGGCACAGTTTCTTTACCACAAGCTGAACGACAAAAGGCCCTTTCCTATTGAGATTGTTGGACCGGCTTTCTTTCCTGAGGACGTTGACAATGTTGTCACACATTTACTGACAAGGCTCATGCTTCCATTGTTTTAAATACCTTTCTAAATCTTCAAGCGTTGCTTGTATATATATACTCCTTTTCATGTAATGTGTACCTGTGTACCCTCTCGGTGACTCCTTGTATGTCCAGTAACGCTAATTCAGTATTGTATAGCACCATCATTTTTGGTGATTTAGTAATAATGTAATAATATTTCCAATGTATCAAACCCACCAATGTCTATCAACCTTTATTCATTCATTTATGATTTTCTCAAGCTACTGAACATTATGTTCAATAATTTTCATGCAATCTGTTGAGTACTAGCTACAGACATACTAACAATTACTAAATAACTTATCTTGTTTGGAGATTCCAATAGCGGCATTGAATTAAAGTAACCTCCCTACTAGTAGTGTCGTGCATTAGGAACCTCTACCGAGGGTTATTCAAATAACATCTGTTTTTTACAAAATACTCCAATTTTCTACATGGATTACCACCTGCCTGTTTCCACGCTTCATGCCGTCATGACTCAGCTAGCAGCGCCTTCCGCGCTCACAGCTCCTGCTTGCCTTGATGCCGCGCGTGCCGCTGACCGGCGCTCAAGGCCTTGAAAATGGGTGTAAAAAAAATTTTACCTGCGTCTGAAGGCCTTCGATGAATTTATTCATTATAAGCACATTCATGAGCTACTTGAGTAGCCATCAAGATTTTGCTATCACCGACAAGGCTCACCGAAGGTGGGATCACCACCCGTCCATATTTGTAGTGAAAAACATGCCCCCATACTAGGCAATTTGTTTTGGACAAGTGTCTTTTTTCAAAACATGCCCCCTACTAGGCAATGGGTTTTGGGGCAAGTGTATTTTAAACAATGCCCCTACCAAGAAAATTGTTTTGGGGGCAATTGTCTTAATGTTTATTTTGCGTTTGCTCATTAATACATGCTTAGTAATGTATCATCGTCGGTAATTCTTGAGATTATGGTATGGAGCGTTTGTTGAGATTAGTGTTCGGGCGTTTGCTGAGATTAGGGTTCATGGCGTCTCCTGAGATTAGTGTATAGTGTTCTTGAGATTAGGGTTCGAGGTAATACGCTGAGATTATAGTTCATGGCGTTTGGTCATTAATACATGCTCAATAATTTATAAGATTAGGTATAGAGTGTTTGTTGAGATTAGGGTTCATGGCGTCTTTGAGTTCATATGGCGTCTGTTGAGATTAGTGCATATAATGTTTTGCGAGACAGGGTTCACACATTTTACTGCGGAGATTAGGGTTCCTATTGTTCATTTGTGCACACATGCATCTTTCTTATATAAATTTAGGGTTTATCATGTTGTCGAGATTATTGTTTATCGCGTTTGCCGACTTTATTCTTTGTTTATTTTCAGTAGTTATCGGTAATTGTTAAATTTATGGTTTTGGGGTTAGGTGTCTTTTAAAAAGCATGCCCCCTATATGCACTCAAAACTCATGTGTTCAGTAATGTGCGTAAGTGCTCACCTGTTTGATAAGATTACACTCTTGGTTGTCGCTTTGAGGAGATGCATGCACTATGATTCAGTAATCCTATGTACGTGTTCAGTAACTAGTTTAGAATATTTCAAGAACCAAGATCACTCATTTAGTTCAAGAAACACTAGTACATGAATAAGGACCCCGGGCTACAAGAATCACGGTATCGGTAAGCACATTCACAAGCTATTTCAGTTACCAGCAAGATCAAACCAATTACATGTGGTTTTCCTGAACCTATGCAAATTAATGAACATTAAGATATTTCAAGATAAATATTACTAACAGTGAAATTTCATGGCGGCGCTCCTGCCATGCTCGATTTTCTACGGCATAGTGTGCTCCTCTTCTTGATATTTTTTTTGTATTACTAGAGTAGTAGAGGTACAAATCGCAACCTAGTCGTGCGTCCTACTTGTCTTTGGCATAGTGTGTGCTTGCCGCGCTCCGTCGTCGTGGTAGGAGACGACAGCGGATGCCCTAAACTGCTTGCAGCTCAGCGCATGCCGTTACTCCGTCTCGCACAAGGCGGTTGCCCCGGTCCGCCAGGTGTCCCGGTCCTCCTGTTCGCCATGCGCGCCCCGAAGGCCACTTCGTGACCACCTTCCGGCGCACTTGCAGCTCCTAACAAAGGCATGTATAGTAAATGACACACAAGGATCAGTAATTTTTTCGATCAACATATTCATCTATCACTATCAATTTTTTCCATCATAATATCAATAGTCCATACAAGGTGACAGTAATTATTCTTACACCTTCAGTAATCTAGCAAAAACTTTTTTATTAGGATTTTTGTCTTGTCTACAAACTTATGCACATCAGTAATGCCCTTCATAAAGTTTTAAGTAATTTTTTACCTAGAGATGTGTAACTTTTTCCACAATCACACACCAACCATCGCCATAAAAAATTTCATTCAGTAATCCCATCAACACAAGGAGGGACACACTACCAGGCTATGAAGGTTCAGTAACCCCATCAACATATCCTTGTTGCGATCTATGCATACGTGCATACTCCACCAGATTACGAAGACCACTGCTCGCTCCCCTGACAAGTTGTTACCATCCATTCTGCTAATAGCAGTTACCAATGTTCAACAAAAGTACATTAGTTCTACAAAGCACTACTAGTTCAGTAATTCAGTAATGCCTAGCTACACACCTTTTGTTGTCCAAAAAACAAATATGCATTATTTTTGTTTGAGATGCATACCTTCAGTAGTTTTAGAGTTTTCCTAAACTCTCAGTAATCCAGTTTTAATGAACTCATTAAGTCATCCATGCACACAAATAGTATCTCAGTAATCAAGTATCCGGAACTCTAAGCATATTTCCTAGCATTTTATACATGGACTACTAATATGAATGACAAACCACTGTGATGAACTGCTGTGTCGGGCATTACTCACCTAGCATTAATTCAGTAATCTCAGCATTATTTCGGCATTACTGAGGATCCACACACACTGTGTTGGGCAATACTCATCTAGCATTGAGTTGGGGAATAGAAATTACTTAGACGAAGTTAGGAATCATGCACACTGTGAATTACTGAGAGGGACATCTCAAATTAGGCAAAAAATCACATGAGATGCAGAGAGTATTCTGGATGGCGCGGGATGGAGTCTACGACGTGCTTCGAGATCTCTGGTTGTCCTCACGTGCGCTCGATGCTTTTCCCCTGGCCGATCTGCGTGCGCTGATCCGGGCAGTCGCACGCCTCGCCGATCCGCTGCTGCTCGCATGCCGCAGCGTCCCGCGCCTGTCCCGCTCGCGTGCAGCCGCGCCCTGTGCGCCGAACCGTAGGACGCGCGCCACCGCGCCGCCGCTCTGCGGGCCGCCTCGCGCTCGCAACTCGCGTCGCTCCGCGCCGCTCGCGTTTAGAAGCCTGGGGCACGGGGTCGGGGATAGAAGCCTGGGTGGGCAACGGGTGCCTAGTTATTAACGGGTCCGAGGTGGGAAGAGGTTCTCATCCGATTAGGGTGGCTGGGCTGTTTGGCCAGTTTTCCTACGCGCGCGGCATGGGCCTGGCCGTTCCCGCGCTGTGTGTGCCTGACACTGTTGCTGCTCACACTTCTATGGTCTAGGTGCCCACGTGCCTCTTAGCGGGGCTCAGCAGATGAAAGCAGCCAGGGCGGTCCTATTCTCTTGCCCGGTGCTGCTATGCTTTTTAAAAATTAGTTTCAAAGCCAGCGACGCACGTGGTGAGCACGACCAAAAATTCCAAAATTGAAGCTTTGCCTCAGCTGCTGCCTGAAAAAGCGTCTCAGGATGGATTTTTATCTTCTTGTTTTAATGACGCTGAGAGTCTCATGCGTGAGGGGCAGGAGTCTGGCTCTTGCAAGTTCGTGTACGTCCCACACCATGGCCCTGGTGTAGGGGGCAGGAGTCTGACTTTCATGGGAGATTTGCGCCAGCTATTCTTGCTGTGAGCAGGCGCCCAGTCACGACTTCCTATTCAATTGTAAAGCCACCCAATGCAACGACCAATGCAATGAGAGACTCCTGGATACTGTGTGCAAGCCACTATGTAGACATATGCTTGTTAATATTTCCAAAGCATTTTTACCGGTATCTTTGTATTATGTTAGTACATTCAACATTTTGTCCGAAGCCTAGTCTAGTATTGTAATTTCAGTATTTGCTACTACCTCTAAGTTTTTGTCAGTATTTTTCTTATTTTTCAGCAGTATTATATAGTATTTCCGTCAATACTTTTTTGTCAGTAGTTAGTTAGTACCCTTTAAGAGTTGTTAGTATCTCCATGTCGATGTATCTTGTGAGTATGTCGAGTATCTTGTTAGTATCTTGTGAGTTTAGGGTTATGGAGTTTCGCGAGTTTTCAGGGTCCATGGCGTTTCTGCGAGTTTGGGTTCAATAAATTTTTGTCGAGTATCTTGTGACTATGTCGAGTATCTTATTAGTAGCCGTTGTCGAGTATCTCCAAGTATAGGTATGTCAGAGTAGTTGTCGAGTATCTCTGGGTAGTTTTCGAGTATCTTATTTTGTGAGAATATGCGGTATCAAGTGAGTAATAGTTGTCGGGTATCTCGGAGTATCATTATGCGAGTAGTTGTGAGTCCTCTAAGTAGATTTTTAGTATCTCACGAGTATTTTGTGTGTATGTCAGGAGTATCTTATTAGTAATGGTTGTCGGTATCTCCGAGTATTTTGTCGGTATCTCGAGTAGTATTCGCTGTCTTGAGTATTTTTGTGAGTATCTCGGAGTATTTTGCCCATAGGTCAGAGTAGTTGTCGGTATCTCCGGTAGTTTTCGTATCTCCAGAATATTTTGTCCATATATGCGAGTAGTTGTCGGTATCTACGAGTAGTTTTCGGTATCTCGAGGTATTTTTGTGAGTATGTCCGAGTATCTTGTTAGTAACAGCGTTGTCGAGTATCTCGAGTATTTTGCCCATAGGTCCGAGTAGTTGTCGGTATCTACGAGTAGTTTTCGAGTATCTCAGAATATTTTTGTCAATATGTCCGGTGCAGTTGGTCGCGATCTCCTCGGTGCAGTTTTGTCAAGATCTCCTCAGTGTTTTCTATCTCCAGTGTCTTTGAGTAAAACCGAAAATCTGCCTGGGCATAGCTGTGTATTTTGCCAATATGTCCGAAGTATTTTGTCGTTATTTTAAGTATTTTTTTCAAGATCTTCAAGTATAATTTTATTAATTTTTATGCCAAGATCATTAGTATCTGTCAGTATCTGTTAGTATTTTATTAATATAACCGCAGTTTATGTCAGTTGTTGGATGACATGTTCCTTCTGCGTACATTTTACTAGGTATGTTTTTATGGAAACTACATGTGCTATAATTTTAGTACAATATCAGTACGTGTTGCTTTAGTACACATGACTATGTCCCTTTAGGGACGTTAATATGTACTTCCAATATATGTTGGGTATTTCCCAGTATCTGTGAGAATTTAGATTTGGTACTCGTTTCAGGTTTGTATTCCATCACTTGTGGTATTCATTTGTTTTTTGAGAAAATTCAAAATACTGGTTCTATGATGATGCTTATAATTATTAAGAAATTAAGTGAACACTAACATGCACTTTTGCAATCTATTAAATAATTGCTCACCATGCCTTTTTCTGGAATCTTCTGACATGGGTTTTCGTACTGGCGGTTTAGAGTCTTCGAGAGACTCAAGCACATCTGCATAGAGACATCTGCACAGCCTCTTTGCAACAGGATCATGTAGGATATGTGTCTTGCGCGGTGGCTGCCATCGATTTCGCATACCGCTGCTTGCTGAGGCACCTACGATGTGGTTGCCATCTCTCCTTCCCAATCGCTGAATTCAGGGCCGTGTGTGTGCCTGTGCAACCGCCGGCTTCGGAAGGCATCTGCCCTCGTGAGCGGCAAATCCACCGTCTAGGATCTGAAGAGCGTCCTTCCAGAGTATCATCGGTACTAGTAGGGAGGGTCCCAAGCCGTGCGAGGGAAGGAGCGCCCCTCCTCTGGATTACACCCTCACCGCTGGACGCATGCATGCATGGGACGGGGCGGCTCAGCACCCTAGCGGATGGTCTGGCGCGCTGGGAAGAAAGTGCAGGACGGGGGAGGGATGCCTGGCCGCGGTGCAGCCGCTGTGCCGCCGTTGCACGCCGCCGCTGAGCACGGCTGTGCTCGGGATGGGGCGCCTGGGCGCTGCGGGGTCGCATGTCTCTCTGATAGGTCGCGCTCGGCCAGTGCGCCGCCGTGCTGGGTTCGGGGAAGAAGGGGGCGCCGCCTGAGGTGGTCGCCGATGTGGGATGCGGGGGTCGCGGCCTCGTGAGGATCTGCTATCATCGTGGAAGCTGGGGGCGGAACGGGTGGGGATGAACAGGTGCCTGGTTTGGGTAGGTGCGGTCACAGGTGGGCTGGTTAGGGTGCTCGGTGCGGTCGGACCTGCTGGGTACTGTGTCTCGGCGTAGAATAGTTTATTGTACTATTATTTTTTTGAAGGTGGCAATAAGCTGTGTGTATATATATATATATATATATATATATATATATACACACGAAAATAAAATAAGGAAAAAAAAAAATAAAAAATTAATTCGTAATATCGAAATAAAATATAAGCAGGTGATGGGTTCAAGTCCTATGTGAGTGCAATTTTTTTTTTTTTTGTTCCCAAAAACATATTTTCCCTTTGGCACCATATATATACATGCAATATTTTTAGTTTTACTATATGCACCATATACATTCAACAAAAAGTAATAAAAAGTTGTTTTGTTTCAAGCATATTTTTATTGTTTTTACCCTAAAAATTATAGCATGCCTATTGTTTTGGGCTAACTAAGTATGGCAAATTTCAAATCATACATTGTAGCTTGTTCCCGATAAAATCGCCACGCAGTTAGCGGGTTGTGAATGTCCACTAGGCTCATCCGTGGCGGAACACAAAAATATCATCAATGGATGCGATGGCCAGTTGACGATCACCTGAAATCGTTGCAATGGTGAATCACGTCCACGTTATACCCATTTCTTTAGTGATAGGGAATATAGGAAGATGAAACGATGAGCTTTCTGGACGTGTTAGAGTTATCACGTTGTTAGTGGCAAGGATCTCTCTTCTCACACGATCAAATAAGCAAAAGTAAGAACACAGGAGACACAAAGGTTTTGTGGTGGAGCTTTCTCTTTATTTTTCTGATATCAATTACAATAAATGGGGTGCTCCTCCAAATATATAGTTCAGTACATACCCATATACGGTATGAGAGTTATAATTTGTATGAGTCCATATCCTTCTAGGACAAGGAAACCTGGACCTTGCTTTTAAACTAGTCCAGACTTTTTCTAAAGCCCAATTAGTTTCCTAACAATCCCCTTTGATAGACCCATGACATATATGATTTATCCAAAAACCCAATGGGAAAAAAAGAATAAAAACATATATATGGTACTTTTATATTTTGCATACATTACCTCATTAAAAACACTCGTAAATGAGAAAACCTTTAGATAAAATAAAAACTCATAAAAAGGAAAAGAGTATAATGTCCAAGTAATCTGCTAGACTACTAATCATTCTCGTGAGAATGAATTATATTTAATAACTGGAACACAAAACGAAATTATAAACTCACTGTTTCCCCTTGAGCTCTCAAGTTCTTGGAGGGTATCTCAAAGCGTTACCACGCACACACTTTTCAAAAGTTTGCGTAAAACTTTAGTGAATATATATACTGCTAGATTGTCATGACTTGGTAAGAGTTACTAAAATTTCTTCCACTTTCTTTTTTGTAATTCATCGCGTGAAAACAATTTAGGCTTAAATATGCTACGATATTTTTCTTTTACATATCCTCGCTTTTGTATTTGTGCAACACAAGCGCATTATCTTGAAAAGATAATAGTTGCAGGGGAATTTATAGTATTTATACCATACGCAATTTTTGCATATATTGTGTCATGCATCTAAGCCAAAGTGCATTCCTTAGCCGCTTCAAATAATGCTATAATTTAGGAGTGGTTTGTCGAGGTTGCCACCATCGCTTGTTTTCAAAGTGAATTTCCGTGAAATTGCGGTACCACCACACAAAAATACATATCGAGTCCGAGATATTGCTTTATCGCGGATCCGGACAAGTACCACCCTCATCGGCCATAACCTACTAGGCTTAAATGCGGCATAACCCACTAGGCTTAAATCTTGGTTTTTACGGAAAAATAACCCAGGGTCTTGAGTGCCTCTCAGTGTATCGAGAATATGTTTTTATGCCCTTCCGATTATGTAGAGTAGGAGCTGAAATTTGAATCTTGCTGGGAGATTAACGAGCAAAAGGCAATATCGGAGCCCTAGTACCATTAAGCTAGATACATTAAGGCTCCTATAGCACTAAAATATGGATATTCAAATCCTAATATCATCTCTTGAGTGCGAAAAATGTCCTTTTCAACATCTAATGATCTTACAACCATAGGTGTCTTAAGTGGGTATCGTCCTTCATGTTAAACTTATTTTAATACCTTCTTGGTATAAGTCGTACGATGTACAAACATCCCTTCATGGGTATGCTCAATCACGCAGGCTAGGCAATAGCAGTCTTCCCTAAATTCATTTTCAAATTCAGATTTTAAGTAAAGAACCAGCTTCCTCAATATCCTCGATGTTTCAATGATATTGATCATCTACATAAACAGACTATACGTAATCCTTTTTGTTTGATTTTCTAATAAAAAACACAAGGATAATCTTCATTATTCATGAATCCCTTTCCTTCATGGGGTATTCACTAAAAGTGGGTTGTACCACAATCTCTACCCGGATTGTTTTAAATCATATAATGACCTTTTTAATTTTACACTATAGCATGTTCACGTTCTTTTTCTTCTTTAGGGACTTTAATTCTTCTCATAGGGGACTTTCATATATATTTCGGTGTCAATGACCCAAATAAATATCGCGTCACAACATCCATTAGTTTCATCACGCAAATTCATGTTTACCGCCAATGAGATTAAGTTTTAATGTTATTCCATCCATAACAGAGAGTAAGTTTCATCGAGAAATTGATGCGGGTCTCGCTGGCGTAAACCCTTGTGCTACTACATCCTCGCTATATCCTACCACCATATTGTTCTCGCCTCTTTTTGACAAAACCCATTTTTAGACCTACGGGTATACTCCTTTAGAGTGAGGCCTACAGGACCAAACACATTTTTTTATTGCTTAGATTAATTCTGATTTGATTGCCTCTTTCCATTTTGACCAATCAGAACGCTTCTTGCATTCTAATATAGATTTAGGGCTCTGGATCCGTATCAATTTTTGGCAAATCTTTTTTAGCAAAATAAATGCTGCTATTATTAGTAGTCTTTTCTTTCATGAGTTTCTCCTTGTTTTCAACATATACTAGTTGAGAACTCTGGCTAGTCTTCAGATAGTATCTAGCTTCCTATATTAAGTATTAAGTTTAATTTAGGTTGGCATTAAGATTAGTTTTTAAATTCCTGCAAGAATATGTGGTCCGTGGTGTCGGCTCATATAGAGCTTTTGGTTATTACAGGATGAGTCTTGTAGACCTTAAGTGTAATATTTTTAATATATAGTTTTATATGTTTTGTGCTTCTGTCCGTTTAAATAGGACTGAAGTAATTCCATCCTTTTTAAACAATATAGTACTATGGTTATGGATGAGGAAATGTATTAGTAGACAGCTGTACCACAAACACTGTATTACGATACTTGCTACTTCCCCAGACTCCTAGAAAGAATGAAGGTGATGTAACAACCATCGCTGGCAGCGGTATGCATATTGTTGGCACGGGAAGGGCCACAATAATACTCTAATGGAACCGAACTAGTAATCCAGGAAGCATTTTTTATCCTGAATCAACAAAGAACTTTTGTTAGCTTCAAAACATCCGTGCAAACAATTTTCATGTAGAAACCAATGATGATGATAATGGTGCCGAACGCCTTGTCATGACAAAAATTAATGAGATGAAAGACATTGTTGAAAGCATAAAATAGCCTGTATACACATATAAAGCTCATGGGGTTATGTTGCAATGAAAACTATCTTTAAGACGTTGGCATGAAAAGAGAGCTGGGCCTGGGCCATTGGGTGTGCTACTGCCTACCGGGCTTGCATGGGCTGAGGGCAATACCACGTTGTGTGCTGGGCTGCCGGGGTCGTACGTACTTTTTGCGGGGGTCCAACGTGGCCAAATTTCACTGGGTGCCACAGGTCAGCAAAACCGTCGGGGTCGGCTGGCCGATATGTGAACGTAGCTTCGCCACTGCACCTGGGGTTACATATATATTGGGTGAAGACGGGGTGGACGGCCCGGGTTGTAGCAGAAAAGACCTCATTGTATACCCGAATTTACAATGCCCACCACTATAAAAAATACTCCCTCCGCGTAATGTAGAATTTAGAGGTCGATTTTAGGACATATATACCCTAATTTGTAAATGCGTGCATTTTGTTACCCCTCCTGAAACATGTGTGTGGTATTCCGTATATTCCATGGCTGCAGGCGGTGGTAGCGGGCGATCGAGGATCTCTGGCGGCGTGTGGCGCGTCTCGACTGGAGGGGGTGTGGCGGTTATGTGTTTCGGCCAGGCTTAAGCGCGCTGTCAGTGACAATGGCTGGGTGCATATTGTAAATATCACTAATATTATTATCTTTTTAAATTGAAACATTATTAGCTTAAATTACCATGGATGTTATTTTGCGGTACATGTCTTATGACATCATGGGCCCTAAACTTTGTCTTTTGAATTTTTGACGTTTCAAAAAAAAAAATTATACAAATTAATCTAGAATGATTTTTTAATTTGTTGCGGGAAACCTGAACCTAATGTTTTCATAGTACATAGAAGAAAAAGTAGGTTAATACTCTTTCCTCAAGTTTTTTTTTATTTGTGGCTCCCGTTTATTACAGGTATGCACGCATAATTTTTCTGTGCTGTAGCCCCTACGCTGCTGTGGTCGGTCAGTACGGGATTGACATTATTGACTAAGAAGAGGGTGTTCCTGTAGTTTGCCAACTATATAATTCGGTTTGAACCAAATACGTTCCTTCAGCCACCTCATGAGAAGGGTTATCTTGCCTATGTTGAATTAAACATTTGACAATACATCCAAAAGTTCAATACGAGAGTTTGCAAGCCCACAAGCATGTCATATGTCATCACACTAAAATCAAGCAAGACATAGAAGCAATAGTGATGGCATACATACGTTGAAATTCATTAATTTTTTCATGAATGCTCCTAAGAGACCGGCCATATGTCTATATGTTCTAATAAGTCCATAGATATCATGTATGACATGTCAAACAATATACATTGGTTTTGCTTGGATGAAGGCATGTCATATATATGGGGGGCCATTCAACGTTGTTGGAGAAATCAAGAATGTTCAACTCATTTCTAAGCTTGCAAAACCTTTTTTCTCATCAAGTGGCTTGGTAAAGATATCGGCTAGTTGATCTTTTGGTGCCAATTGGATGAACTGCAATGTCACCCTTTTTGTTGATGATCTCTTATGGAAGTGATGTCTTATGTCAATGTGCTTTTAGTTCTTTTGTGTTGGGCCCAGGTTTTTGTGTCATCTTGCAAGCACTTTCATTGTCACAATATAATGGCAATACGATAAAAATCAAATCCATAGTCCTTCAAAGGTTGATCTCATCAAAGCAATTGCACAACAACTACCAGCACTAATGTATTGACTTCCGTGGGTTGAGAGTGTGTCACACTTGTTTGCTTCTTTTTGATGACCATGACACTAGAGATCTTCAAGGAAATTGACAAGTGTCACTAGTTAGCTTCTTCTATTTACTTTGTAACCCCCATAACCAGTCTCGAATATGCAAGCTTCTCCAAAAACTAGACCCCTTGGGATACCACAATCAACATCTTGTTGTTTTGCTTTTTAAATACCTCAATATTCTTTTTGGATGCTTTTGAGATGACTACTCTCTAGAGTGAGGCTTGAAACCTGCACAATATTCCCACACTAAATATGACATCGGCTCCTGAAGGCGGTAACATAGATAGACTTCAATCATAGACCAATATAGCCTTTGATCAACCATGTTTGTCTTTCACATCACTATCCAAGGTGCCACTTGTACCCATAGGTGTATTGACCCCCTTAGCATCTTGCATCCCAAACTTCTTGATCTTGTACCTTATATACTTGCCTTGACTAATGAATGCGCCATTCTTCATTTTAGCGGATTTGAAATACCAAGAAAGTATGTAAAAGTTAGGCAGTATGGACATTTCAAACTCTTTTGCCATCATATTACCAAACTCTTCAAAAAAAGTCTTGATTTATTGGATCCAAAATATGATATCATCAACATATATTTGCATGATGAACAAATCTTTGCCAATCTTCTTAGTTTGAAGAGATAGTGGTCAACCTTTCCCATCTTAAAACCCTTTGAGAGTAGGAAATCCCTCAATCTCTCATACCATGCTCTAGGTGCTTGCTTGAGCCATATAATGCCTTCTTCAAACTTGTACACCATATGGTTGGGGTCGCGGATAATCTTCAAAACCGGAAGGTTGTTCAACATAGACAAGCTCATTGATAAAGTCATTGAGAAAAAAACACTCTTCACATCCATTTGATAGAGCTTGATGTCATGGGCACATGAAAAGCTAATAGAGTCCCTAATTTGCCTCTAGTCTTGCAAGCTGGGCATAAGTTTCACCAAAGTCAAGACCCTCAATTTGAGTGTAACCTTGAGCAACTAGTCTTTGCTTTGTTTTGATTACTACTATGCCATCTTGGTCTTTCTTGTTGTTGAACACCCAATGACATTGTAGTTCTTTGGCCTTTCTACCAATTCCTAAACTTCATTTCTATCAAAAATTGTTTAGCTCCTCTTGCATACCAATAACTCATTCCTCATCTTTCATGGCTTTCTCAATATCTTATGGCTCCTCTTGTGACACAAAAAGCAAAGTGCTCACAAAAAGGATGCTAGCCTTGATCTAGTTTTGCACACCACTAGCAATATTACCAACAATTTGATTAATAGGATGATCCCCTTGCAATATGATATGGTTAGAGTATTGGGACTTGATTGCTGGAACGCTGGTCACTTGACATGTTTTCATTTAGATGATGTACTAGCCACTTGTTGATCTTGCCCCCTGATAACCACTAGCTTGCTCGGCTAGAGATGTTGCCACTTGATCTTGACTATCAATATCAATCACTTGTGTTGGCCTAATATCTCCAATGTCCATGTTCTACATAGTAAGAAAACTACCAATTGAATCCCTTCACATCACTAAGGTTTTTCACTTCATCTTGAGATCCATTAGTTTTCATCAAAACTCAAATATCGCGAACTGCTTGAAGTACACCACTAGAGCTATTCCATACTCTATATGCCTTGCTAGTGGAGAGTAAATCTCAAGTAAGAAGCCTTCATCACATCTCTTTATCGAAATTGCTTGCCAGTTCCTTCTTCAATATGTAGCATTTGTAACCAAATACTCCTAAAATATGAAATGTGGGGCTTTTCTTCCATTCAGCCATCTCAGTATGGTGTCTTTTCCCAACAATGGATGACAATACAATCTATTGATGTAATAGCATGCGGTGTTGATGGCTTGCTCAAAAAAGATTGACTCTCATTGGCGGTCAAAAGCATACACTCTATACCGCCAACTTAGCTCTACATAAGAGAGAAAAAGCACACTTATGTCACATAAACCATTACTATTAACCTAGTTCCACTTGTATTTGAAGAAAACATATTTTGCAGGCATAAACATGGAAAGCAGGTGAAAAAGTATCGCAAATAAAGCCGAAAAGCGCCGCGTCGAGGACTGACGCTTTGGACAAGTGGAATGTAAACAGGGCCAAAACCGGACAGCGAACCGGGCAAAAAGCACCCCGGGCACATGACCTACAGTGGGCCACAAGCCCACCTGCAAAGCGCGATGCGAGGCGGGCCAAACCTCGGGCCGACCACGCCATCACCAGCCCCGATCCCGCCAGCGCCTTGTCTCGTGACCTATCCTTATGCGGAGTTGCACATGCGGGTTGCTTTTCGGGTTTGGTGCCAAAACTCCTCAAAAGCAATCGTTTCTTTGTAAAAATAGGAGGGGTACACCTTCTTTAGAGAGGAACACACACCTTAGAGCAGCTTATCACTTCACTTGCAACTTCTTAGTCTAGTTGTAGTTTTGAGCGCGGTTGAGCTTCAAGGGGCTTGTCTCTAAAAGCGACTTTTGGTAATATACTATGGGAGGTCCTTTTGCTTTATTCAAGTCCTTATATTCATATCGTAATACGTTGAACTAGGGTTATAGTTATCCTCGCGTTATCTTTATAATATATGTGAACTAGAATATAGTTAATATATTATGAAGATTAACATAGACTAATTATAGCAACTAACCGTTCATATGTAGTTCATGGAGAAATTATAGAATTATGTAGAATATGATGGTTTGCGTGTACCTTCGGGTTTTACCTTTTATCCTTGCTTATTAATCCATAGGGTCGGAGTCCTGGGATTTAGGTAGTTTTCTGCCTGCGTGGGACGTGGTGTCCGGGTCTATAGTAACCATCGAAAATGTCGGCATCCCACGGTAGTGAGATAGAGGCGGTGGTGACAGCCCTCGTTCGCCCATTGTACCTCCTCCCATGTCCGGGTGTTGAGTTGGAGTTCGAAAAGTGTCTATCGGCTGGCATACCACGCTGCGGGCATCTCCACATCATATGATCGTAATTCCATGATGATTCATGCTCCACATATGTCACTAGAGTTCAACCCATGAGCGATATTAGAATTGCTCGGCTCATAGTAGATTTTTCTCTTTTATCTTTTATTTTTCTCTTTTAATGTGTAGTAGCTTTAAGTGTGTTCTCACTATCACGAATATCATTTACTTACCCTGCACTAGACTATTGGTTATTCATAAATACATTGTGGGGACTATCATCATCATTATGCTAGACTTTTACATAAGCCTACCTTCCTTTGGGAAAAATATAAATAACGATACCCAGAATAATTCCTAGTAATGCTACAAATGCATAGATCCAGACGCTATGGACTTGAATTCTATCTAAACATATTAATCCATCTACTTCAATGTGCTTAACATTGTCACTAAGGATATATTTATCTTTTTAGCTTATGATGTGGTATTTACGCTAGTCGTGGAAGGCATGGTTTAAGTGAAAAGAAAAACAAAAGCTAGCATAAGATGATTATAACCACATGTATGAATGATAAGCAGCTCCTAGTCTTTGCGCTTCAACTCTTTTTGTTTTCTTCTTGTTGTGGATGAAAACAGTGGATAGTGTATGACCGGGCTAAAAACTCATCGGGGTTGTAGAACTTCATTGACAATCCGAGGCGTTGATCGAGAAAGAAAGCGGTCCTCGTACGCCGTTACACTGTCGCTACTCCACCGTGGTTGACCCCGTCGTCCCCAGCATCCATCCTCACCAACACTCATGGCCAAGTCACTCCGAGACTACTCTGTCCCTCTGATGAAGCAATGTTCCCCGGACCTCAAGTCAGCGTAGGAGATAAGAACTTCGAGATCACGCACTGTCCTCATCACGATGGTACGAGGCCAATCCATTCTATGGATTGCCTAGCGAGGATGCTAATGCACACCTTCAAAACTTCACGGGTAGCTGTGTGACACCATAGTCATCAAGGGCGTTGCACGATGCAATCAAGCTCCGACTGTTTCCCTTCTCCCTTATGGGGAAGGCGAAGCGATGGGTTCTACAAGGACAAGGAACAAGTCAGTACATGGGCAAGTGCTCCACAGGCGTGCCTCGCATGATTCTTCCCAATGGGCAAAACCATGCCACCTGCGAGATCAAGAATCTTCAACTTCAGCCAGAACTCCAATGAACCCATTCAGGCGTGGGAAAGGTTGCAAGAGTACATCCTTGCACTGCCCACACCACGGCATGGAGAAGTGGCTCGTGCTCCAAAAACTTCTACAATGGTCTTACACCTATGTGTAAGGGGCCACATTGATCTTCTGCTGCTGGAGGGGCATTTCGTCCCTCACCATCGAAAGCGAGCTCTCATCGAGAAGATGATTGACAACCAAGGATGGGGAGATGACAGAGCCCCAGCAAAAAGAGGCATGCATCCCGTCAAAGAAAGGACATGCTCGTCGCCAAGATGGACCGGTTGCTAAAAAGATTGGGAGAAAGTAGACGAGAGGAAGCCATGAAAAGCGATTACCATACCACCTCCGAGAAGCATTGATGACATGTGAAGTCGTGGAGAGGTCGGACATTCGGGCAACAACTACCCTAGAAACTCATGAAGAACTGGCCTTCATCAACAATGGGTACCATCCGGTAACAACAATGGGTGGAACAAACGCCCACAAGGAGGTAACAGTTTTAATTATAATTATGCAATTCCAATTACCATTCAAACCAACCCTCCTTGAAAAGATTTAGTTCTTGGTCAAAGCTAAGATTAATGAGTCTTTAAATAAGAAAATATCTTATAATGATAAAAATGCTAGAATCCATTAGTTCAAACAGCTTGAAAATTTATCTACTGCTATTCGGAATCAATCCGGCTTTAATAAAATGATTGAAACTTCGGATTTCTCAAATGTCATCATGTTATCACACCCAACTCACAAGAGGGATTGGTGGAAGCCAGAAACCTTCCCCTGAGTTGGTTAACATGGTGACAATGAGGATTAGTAACCCTCGAGTCGGACCTACGATGTTTTTGTAGAGACACCATTCGTCGCAAAAGAAGGCGGATCACGGGCATCCAACAATCACTGTTCGATCGGTCCCACACATCATTGAGAAGGCCTATCTGGCGACTTGGGGGCAAAGTGTCAACATCATGTTTAAGAAGATGAGTGAAGCATTGAGATGTTCATCACTCACCCCCACCAAGATGCAACTCCAAATGGCGGACCAATCCATCAAGATAGCAGAAGGCATGGCCGAAGACATCCTGGTATGCAGTGCAAAATAGCTACATCCCCACGATTTTTGTCATTTTTGGACATGGGGGAAAAGTGACGGCGTACCACTACTCTTGGGAAGACCGTTCCTCAACACGAGCAAATGCCACCATATTTGTTGGAGTGGGAAGGATCAACCTGCAACTCCCGATGAGAGCGATGCGGTGCCATTTCAGCGGATACCGCTGCGATCAACCCGGTCAGGGAGAGAAGGCCTAAAACCCAACCCAAGAAGATTCGTCAGTCCGGAGAGCAGTGTTCCATGATCTGCGAGGGAAATAGTGATAAATCCTGAGAAATTCATGAGCCTCCCTCAACTGGCTGGGACTTTAAAGAAACAAAAGCCAGAGCCAAAGAAAAAGAGCTCCTAAGAAAAAGATAATGTAAAAGAGAAAGTTGTTCCTAACAAGGAGAGCTCAGAAAAGAAACCAAGAGCCACTTCGGCATCTACCAAAAAGGTGTGGAAGAAGAAGGAACAAACAACACGAACAACCTCGCCACCAAAGACCACCAAGAAGATGCAGCGAGTAAAAGCAAAACACCTTCCAAGAAGGACAACGAGCTCCTGCTTAGAAGAAATTGGGGGTAAAGTAGGAGCCATTCAAATCAATCCCGCTTCTTCTAGAATTCCAAACATGTCCTTCAGTAAAAACCCCAAAAGGTAAGTGCATTAATAATTTTAATTTACATAGTTTCTTTTTAAAATTTTAATTTTCAGTAAAAATTTTTAATTTGTTTAAAAAATCTATAAGTTTTTAATTTATTTATTTCAGATCTATAATAAATATATATATAAATCAACAAAATTTTTAAAACTTCCCAACTCATAAAATAAACTCTTGTTTTAGTACCATTTATTTGCCATAAATAAGACATATAAAACATACCAAAAATAATTTTTATTTAAAAAATCAAAAATAAAGCGGGAAAATATAAAATCGAGAACAACCCGGAGTGGGATCAGGGCCAAAGAGCACACAGGGGTGGAACTTAGCGCCGATTAAGCGTGGCAGCGCCTTGGGGGCTTATTCCAAATTTGCATCCCCCGCTTCGACGGTTTGTAGCCCGCTACATGCACGAGTGTCGCGGGTGCTTCTCGCTATAAATATAGCGAGGTGGCAGGGAAGGAAGCTCTTCACCCTCTCATTCTCACATTTTCACTCTCCCACTTCACCTCTCCATTCTTTCTTGCTCTCAAGAGCTTGTGCAAGAGCCCTAGTGCAAGAGAAAACCTCCTCCAAACATCGGCCACAACTTGCCTCACGATCAGAGCTCGTAAAATTTTTCTAGCTAACATCACCATTGTTCGAGTTCTTGTTCTCTTTTTGTGTTTGTCAACATGAACAAGCTAGGGAGGAAGATTGCCTGGGAGCATACAAAGAAGGCCACAAGAAGGAGCTCCCAGGGCCCTCCCAAGGCTCAAGCTCGCACTACACCGAGGGCAGCGAGAGTCAGACGCGCCACGAAGAGAGCGGCTCCTCCACAAGTCCAAAGCCGCAGGATGATGATCGCTCAGAAGCCGGCGCCCGTACCTCAACTTGGAAGAGGCCAGGAGATGCAAGGGGTACCTCCTCCTCAAGGATCGTCACTTCACCCCACGCCATGCTCTCCCAAGAGGCCCTCCAAAAGCTAGGTATGGACTCGGAATTTCCTCTTATGTGGAAAGCTCGTTGGTTGGTCAAAGATAGATCCTCTTGATGATCTAGGTTCTAGACTTCTCACCATTCAATTCTCGGAGCACTTTGCAAGTTTTTAATGAAGGCATTTCTTTTCCAAATTTTCAATGCTTTTCATTATTGCACCTGGAAAGAAATTGCTGGGTACATAGGGGTTTAATGCAAAAGGGGTGCTCATCAAACCTAGATGCATCTCTTTCACGAGGTACACAATCGTAATGCATTTTTCATGAAAATCTCTTGATTAGATTGCTCGGATGCTAGATTTGCTCCCTATCAGTGCAAACATCCATCACCCATCTCTGAGATTTATGCATAAATGGATGGCTATGACCTTGTTCCCTAGACCACGATCCTCGTCGCATTTCATGATGTTGAGGAAATGAAATGTCTCTTTGCCATGGTGCACTTTCGAATTAAAATTGCTCTCATTAAAAAGAAATAATTGAATGGATGTTGGAAACTTTTTAAACATACTACCATCTGTCTCTTGCACCTCCCTTGTGACATGGATAGCCACGTGGCCTCAATGTGTTGGAGGACAGGATGTTCTTTTATCCCTACCCCCGCATGGAGATCGCGATACAATCCTTGATACAAGGACATCACGTAAGCTTCGATGAACATGACCGGTGAAAAAAGGTTATTTATCATTTTTCGAGAGCTACTCTGGTTGAATTCCGCTTCCTAACGCGGAATACTCTCTGTATAAGTCCCAATCACTTACCTTCGCTCACGGTCCACATCGAGACCGAAAGCCGCATAGAGTTACTGTGTCTCACGAGGCCATCGGGGAGAGCAACAAGGATGAAGCGAGGGAACCTCTCGGAATGCCTACACTAGCGCCCGGCACCTACACGGAGGTTTCACACCTGGCTTTGTGCAGACTCCTACACGGTTTCTTTTTGGTTGTAAGGCAACACCTACACACGGTTCTTCATCGGCAATGCCGAACCGAGTCGCACACAGTTTACCGAGCTGGCTATGGACACCGCCCCACACCCGGACGAGGCCGGGCGGTTCGGGATGGAGGACACATGAGATATCGTCGAGGTCGATGGAATGACTCCACCGGTTTCACCGTCGATCCACAGTGGACCCTCGGGCGATCCAGAGCTCAACACCGCGAGTCCGAGGCATTGAGGTGGTATGCGCGAGGTGAGGGTCAGCGATACACTTCACACATGCGATCGCCGGGTTTGAGATCGGCGCTACCCGAGCAGCACCGGCGAGTCCGCGACCGCTCTACAGCAGCGGCGAGGAAGCGGCGCGGCGTGAGGAGGATAGAGCATTCCTAGCGCTGTCATGTACCACCCGGCGCGCAGAGCTTCGAGCTGGCTTGAGGGGAAGGAAGCCCCCACAAGGTAAAGCCTTTATTTTCCCAGAGTCATTTCCTAGTTTCTTTTCAGCACAGCGCAAAATGCTAAAAACAACAAAAATATTTTTATTCCGCTCCTTTATGTGACTTAGGATTGTGTAGATCTCTCAAGTTGAAATGATGAATAGTTGCACTGTTTATAAATCAGCTTGTACCTAGTTTATAACTTAGAATTCACTCAATGTTTAAGTTTGTTGGCTAATATTGTCTTGTCCTAAAAACTTGATAAAATGTGGGTTGCAAGTACGATCCTTTTTCTAAGTTGTTGCCGGATATGATATGGTACAAGAGATTCTACTATAATTTTGTTCTTAGAGAGCTTGACATCCAGGAATCTGAATCTAAAGAGAGAGAGAGATGAAAAATGGACACGTGTCCAATGGTGAGAAGAGCCCACATCTTCAAAAAGAAAAAATAATGGACACAAGTCGGGATGAGTAGAGCTCACCTCTCCAAAAAGGAAAAGAGAAACCATACTCTCTCAAAGTATT